>JARYGA010009060.1:0-426942 GCA_030545235.1 Helianthus tuberosus | reverse complement strand
ATCAATCAATGATTCGAACATTCAATCAACGTTTTCTTCAACTTTTTTGAAGAAACCCAGTTTAATTTCATACTATTTCTCACTTATTTTCTCATGATTTTGAAGCGAATCACTCGATCGATTCAATCGTTGATAAGTGTTTCTAACATTCAAATTTCGTCAATCGTTGAAGAAATCCTAAAAAAATAGCTTTGATATGTGTAAAAAAAATTAATTGTGTTTTACGATCTGGGTTTTCGTTTTGTGTTTACGATCAGAGTTTTCGAATCAAGTCATTGTGTTTTAAAAAATAATGAAAAACATATCTTTGTGGTTTTAGTCCAGTGCATTTTAGAAACAACACATTTTGTTGTGTTTTTATTCTATTACGTTTAAAAAAATATTTTTTATTGTGTTTTTAGTCTATTGCGTTTTAAATCAACACATTTTTTGTGATTTTAGTCTATTGCGTTTCAGAAGCAACATAATGTTTTTTGAGTTTTAAATGCATTGTGTTTTAGAAAAAAAAAACATTTCTTTGTGTTTTTTGTCCATTTGTTTTAGAAAAATAAAAACATTTCTTTGTGTTTTAATTTTTTTTTTTGTTTTTAGTCCATTACGTTTAGAAAAAAGATGTTTCTTTGTGTTTTTAGCCTATTGCGTTTTAGTAAAAAAAAATCTTTGTGTTTTTTGTCCATTGTGTTTTAGATTAGAGTATTTTTTGTGTTTTTTGTCTATTGCGTTTTACGCATCTAAGTTTTTTTTTTTAATTTTGTTTCAAAAGTATAGCAATAGTATACCTGTTTTAAAGTTAACAACGTTTGTTTTTATGGTGCAATTTTTATAAAAAAATAATGTCATCTGAAAGAGTTATTAACGTTTTAAAAAATGGGGATTTGAGGATAGAAAAATTATCGCCTTAGGGCAGGAGGGGCGGTGCCATTTTTTTGTGTGATGAAGTATTCCACGCGTGGAAAATGAAAACAGACCACCGCCACCCATCAAATTTCACGAGTGATACATGGATTCCGTGATAAAATCAACGCGTGATGGAGGAAAGGATGTGAGGGGGTTTGAGGGTTTATTGTTGGGTATTGTGAGTGATAGACATTTCCATTAAAAAAAGTTGTGAGTGATGGAATAATGGTTGATGACATGGCAGAACTTGATTGGATGTTGTGAGTGATGAGTGATCACCACCCCCTCCTCTTTAGATGGAATATAATACCCCTAAACAAACCCACATGCCCTTTCAATTCCACTCATTTAATCTTAACCATTTATTTTAAATCAAATTGATAGGATTGCTTCGTAACCTTCATATCAAAACAAATTTTCTATTATATCCTGTCCCGATAATACATATGTAGTAAGGTTAATTAACGTATTTATATTTTGACTGGATTCATAAATTCTACTATTACTTAAAGTAGAAAGTCGGTGGCAAAGGCCACCGACAACCATCTCAAAATTACAACTTTGTCCTTTAATGTATTTTCCATTTTGGCTCCTTCATTTTTTTAACTAATTTGTTTTCCTCCTAAAACTTACACAATAATAAATCTATCATCTAAATTTCTAACTTTTCACTTTTACTTCCTTGGTTTTTAATTTTTTTCCCTTTGTGTTTTTAGTTTATATCACGTTTACATGTTGCTATAAATTCGAAACGGGTAGTTGGTTCGTCACAACTTAATACATTTCGTTTAATCGTACCGTATCTATATACGTTTCTTTCGTGTGCTTAAACACGTTAATGTCACCGTGCCAACGCGCTTAACGAACGATAATGTGCCCTTAAATGTCACGCCACAACGCACGAGCACCTTATTTTCATTCTTTAACTTAAAAAAAATTATTTCCTCACGTGCTTATTTTTATGGACATTTCGGTACATATTCATGTATCAGCATTGGACGTAAACAGTACACATTTACGTTTCGACCTAAAGTTTTCCTTGAAATGAGTCGGGTCTAATATAATACGTTTTCATGCCTATTTTGATGTATGTTTTAGGTTGTTATACATTTTGATGTAAACACTTTAATTTCTCACATGCTCATTTTTATATGTACATGTCAATATAAATTCATGTTAATGAACATGGTCAAATATAATACGTTTTCGTGCTTATTTTTATGTACGTTTTTAGTTGGTTTATGATTTGACATACGAGTCACTATGGGTATTGATGCCACCAAGTCTTAATGAAAATGTAAGGGTTGTGTAGTAATTAGGTGGAACCCCATTAAATGAACCAACCCGGTTTGGATTTTGTTATTTGATTTAAATGCTTATATAAGTTACGTTGATTTATATCGGATACGTCAAAACACACGTTTTATATGGTTGACACATTACATAACGCTTGCGCTAATCTATTTGATGTTTGCGAAGTACCCGCGCCTCAACGCGCATGGCCTTATTACTAGTTATATATTAAAATTGTATCTATAATTTAACAATTTGTATACATGGGTCATGATGAAAAATAAAAGATTTTCGTGATAAACACTGCGAAGAAAAGTTATCAATTTAAAGAATTAACATCTTCTTACGTTTTTCCACAATACAAAACTTTTATAACGTATTAAAGAATTAACATCTTCTTACGTTATACAAAACTTTTAACGTAGATCTGGTCCAACGTGTGTGTATATATATTACATACAAGAGTCGGACAAAAAACAGAGTGATTTTAATGTAAAAGGTGTTTTTTTAGAAGTAAACTTCATTAAAAACCACAAACCTACAAAACTGGAAGGCCAACAAGGAGAAAAAACTAAATAATTACAAAGTTACACCACTCTGTTCATGAAATGGACCTAGATTTCAATCTACTACTAACCCACAAATATCCTACCGACTTAATTTCGCTACAAATATGTCTTCTATCTGAGCTTGACAATTGGAAAATTTAATTTTATTCCTGGTCCTCCATATGCTTTATCAACTAATCATAACAATCTCATGAAAGATCTCTTTCGCTAGACCGCGTAAACTAATATGATCATGAATGTCCCAAAGCTCTCTAACTGTATTGACGGAAAACAGAACAACTTTACACCATCTAGAGACGTAATTCTAAACTTTGTTTGTCACAATGCGAGATGTGAAAAGATGATTACTCGTTTCGTTGTCGTGACTGCACATAACACCAATCGCTATACCCCTGCTTCTAAGGGCCAAGCCAGTGGGGATTTTATCAAACTCGGCTCTCCAAGCATGGACGTTACATTTAAGTGGGGCCCATTTGCACCATTTCATCACGTAGTTACCACTGTGGTCCACCCCTTTTTTAATCGTTTTTTTCACTGCCCCCACCGAGTAATCTTCCGTTCCGATCCACGTCCACCTGTCACTGATCTTCAAGCTTGAACGAGTCCAGGTCTCTAATGATCCAATTTAATTCTAAAATCTCCATGAAAGTTCCGTGTCTGGTTCTCCAATTCCAGTTTATCATACACGTTTAATCTCCGCTGAAAAACCTGCTTTCCACACTACACTTTTTGTCAAACTCAAGTTTAAAAATGTTAGGGTAGATATCTTTTAAAGGTTCATTATAAAGCCAAGGGTCCAACTAAAACGAAGTGTTACAACCATTACCAACAATACTTTTAAAAAAATTTCGTAAAGGGATACCATCCACCATAGTTCGGGCCACCGTTTTGACGATGTTGTTGCACACTCCGCTTGAATTCCTTTTTACCGGGAGAAAGTCCCAATTGCTCCTACTCTTATGAAGCGCATCCACCACCTTCCTTCATAGTTGATTTTTTTCAGTCTTGAATCTCTAACCCCATTTGGATAGGAGGGCAATATTAACATAATTTAACTTGCTTAACCCCAACCCCCCTTTATCTCTATCTATTGCTACACGATCCCATGCAACCCAGTGCATCTTTTTAGTATCACCCTTTCGTCCCCATAAAAAACTTTTTAATCAATGTTTCCAAGTCTTTGATTACTTTAGTCGGGGCTTTGTATAAATAGAAGTAGTAGTTAGGCAAGCTTTCAAGAACCGACTTGATCAACGTTATATGACCTCCAATAGATAGCAAATTAGCTTTCCATCTCGCTAGTCTAGCTTCAAAAATATCATACACTGGCTTCCAATTATTTATCTGATTCATGTTCGCCCTAACCATCAATCCAAGATATTTGAACGGGGCACTTTTTCCACTTTACACCCAACCATCGCGGCCTTGTTTTCCACTTCACCCAAATCGACACCTATACCATAAAGGTTTGACTTGAACATATTGACCTTCAGCCGTGAACACATATAAAACACATGAAGAACTTTGACCACATTTAAAACGTTAGTATCCGACCAATCTCCGAAAATAATGGCTTCATCCGCATACAAAATATGCGAAATCATTGGGCCACCATTGGGTAATTGAAAGCCTTGCATCGATCTACCTGCATTAGCTTTACTAAACATACAAGACAAAGCTTTCATAACTATAAGAAACAAGAAAGGAGAAATAGGATCACATTGTCTCATACCTTTACCACATTGAAACTCGTAAGTGGGCGATCTAGTCAAAGAAAGTGCAGAGTGTTAGTGCATATTATGTGTGTCGGCCACTGTGCGAATAAGCTAGATAGAGCGTGTGTTGAATATTGTATAGGTTTGAGTGTTAAATACTAGGCTCATGCTCATGGACCATTCAAGTTTGTGAAATCCCATTTGAGAGGGATTCAAGTTGGAGAGATGTGTTGATGCTCTATCCTACTTGTTAATGATGTATACTCTTCGGTATGGAATTGAAGCTTTTACATATGGTTATTCTAAGCGTTATACTGCCGAAATTTCTACCGAATTAGCTTTATGTTATCCAAACTTTCGTCTATACACACTGGATCCTGAAAAAAATTTATTGGTATCAGAGCTACGGTATCGATTCAATCGAACTAACCGTCAGTTGAATCACGTACGCTCATGATTTTGAGTTTTAGACGTAAAAACGAAGGTGCAAACACGTTTTTATCAAAATTGATGGTCAATTCACAGACAAAAAGTCAAATTGAAGCCATAGGATTGATCAGAATTGATTTTCACACTTGTCTGTGGTGGAATCATCATCAAATTCAAAGAAATAAAGATTTTGGATCTAAAAATTGGATTCAGCGCGTCGGAGCGCATGAGCCCATACGCACGCATGAGTCTCCCATACGCACGCATGAGTCTCATGTATGAGCTCATACGCGCCATGAGGCCAAGCACATGTGCATATACGTGCACATGAGACTAAGGACATGAGCTCATACTCACGCATGTACTCATACTTGCACAACTCGCGTAAGAGCTCATACTCTCGCATGAGCTCAAGCGCATGTGTCATACGCACGCATGAGCCAAATGACAAAAATCATTTTTGATCGTGGTGACGAGATGAGTGTCCAGAAAAAAATTGGTGATAGAAATTTTTTTTTTTGAGATTTTAACGACAAATACGAGTTGTTCGGGGATACAGTTTGAGGATTCATAGAATGGTTAAGATGATGAAATCACAGAATGTCGATGATAGTGGGGTCTCATGGATACCTATGCAGAATGTTTATTGTTTGGGTAAAGTGACTATTTATGGGCCTAAAAGAAAAATCCGCATTAATGAAAAACGAACTTGTTAGGATCGGTTTGGTCGACTTTACAGCACCCGGTGATATCTTGGCTTCAAAACTATGTGCGGAATCCATATAAATGAAGTAGAAAACACAAGAATTCCATAATTTCTCAATTTTCATTAAGTTAGACAACATAACGGTACATAGTAATGATTTGAAAAAGTTTGAGTTCAAGGGTGAATCTCTAAAGTTCTGAGTGCATGCGCCCCAAACATCATATATATAGAGGTTGGTTTGGGGCAGATGACCGTTTCGGGCGGATCACCTCATCTGTGCGAATGAGTCACTCATTCGTACGGATGAGACTCATCTGTCTGGATGTATACATTACAAAACACACTTTTCAAACATATAATCCCTATTACATGTTATGCTATCCTATAAATCAACATAAGATGACACAAAGACGCAGGAAATAGACATATGTACTAAAAGACTTCCCCTTGGATGTTGTCGCAGTCTTGTTCGGTCTTCAAAATCTTCAACCTTTACTTCCAAAGAAATTCTTCCGATACTTTTGACGTCTTCGTTCAAAACCATCTATCGGAGTTTGATCAATTGGAGGAACCACTTCATATATTTATACCTTGATATTGAAGCATTTTGTAATCTTTCTTCAATCCTCTGCTCATTCTTGTGACATCTGTGCTTATGTAATCATTGTACAATCTTGAACAATTCAAATATCAATAAAACAATGTGTTTTGATCCCAATATTTGTTTATTTATGTTTGACATTTGCACATTTTGACTTTTGTTCGATTTTAAACTCTTAAACGGTTTATGGAAAGTTATACGCAAACTGATGCGTAAGTGTAATCAGTTTAACGCGACATACACTCCGGAACAGTAACATAAGCTTAACATACCTTAAATAACCTTTACATAACTTAGAAATAAGTTTTGAAGGGTTTGGTATGGCAAAAACAAGTTTATTCGATCACAGGGACTATTTGCGTCAAACTGCAAAAGCCTACCGATTCGTATAGCAACGTACACTCCGGAACAAAATCATAAACTAAACATACCCTAAATACCCTTAGCATAGCTTAGAAATAAGTTTTGAGGGGTTCGGTATGTGAAAATATGCTTATTTGATCACAGGGACTAAAAGCGTCAAAACTGCGAAAGTTTGCATATACACGCATATCTTGCGTTCTGACCATTTCCTGTGACAACTGTCAAATTTGCATGCATCCGTACGATTATTAGATGATGATTAATGCTTAATGACTGTGCTGAATTTCAATTAATTACCTGAACTGCCTTCTGATTATTACCATATACATACATGTGCATCATATATTGCTTAATGTCATGCCATTATCGCATGAGAACTTTATTGACTCAAATGGTGCACGAAACACAGTTAGCACAGTTATCCGGCAAATCAGAAAAATACTGACAGAGTTCAGTAGATAGATATATATTGTATTGAGACACATAATGAGCCAGAAACCAAGTATTACACTAGTATAGTGTGTAGGAAAGTAAGGATCACAAAACTGCCTTCCTAGTGATAGTTTAAGTGCTGGAAAGTGCCTAAAACTCACATAAACTGCAGAATTCTGTAGAAAATCAGCAAATTCAACATTTAAACACATTTATGTCATGCAGAAATATGCTTAAATGGTCCTGAATACTTTCCTAAGTGTCGGGAATCAAAAGTGTCACAAAAGGTAACATAAAGCACACTAAACTGCATAGTTTAGCACTTAACAAACTGGTAACCAACCGAACAACCGGACATTACCCGAAACACCAAATTTTCACTAAAAGCACTGTTTTAACATCACCAAGCTAGTTATGGCCCCCGAACATCATAACACATCATATAAATATCTAGTAACTAAACCTTTAACTAAACACTTACATTTCAACTAATAACTAACTATATGGTTGGAACCTAGTCTACTACCCCTCCCACCTATGAACGGCCAACAAGGGCCCCACCATCTTGATTTTATTTTGATAAAAAATTAGATCTTGTTCCTTTGTGTTGAGCACATTATACATGAGTTAAAGTCTTACATTGGTTATAAGTATAACCCTTGTGATCATAACTTCATTTCTTACACACATCAAAACACACACACACTCCTCTCTCCCTCTTGCTTACCTTTGGCCAAACCCAACCCCCATACATCCACCATCTTCACTTCACTTTCATTCAATTCCATACACATACAAAGGAGTTAGAAGGTGCATAAGGAACCTAGGAGCTTTCGGAAGTTCAAGGACCTTCTTCATTTGCTATTAACCACTCCATTTCTTCTCTTGATCATCCCTAGCCTTGAGCTAGTGGTAAGAACATCCTACACTCCATTTTACATCATATCTTAGTGGTTAAAGGAAGATACATAATGATAATCTTGAAGAACATGAAGAATCACAAGAATAAAACTTGAACATAAACTTAAATCATGAAGAAACTATATTGTTATGTGTTGTTATGCTTGATGATTGTTGTTTACGCATGTATTTGATGTTGATTATCATATGATCTTGCTAGATCATGATTAAAAAAATAATCTAGCAAGATGAGAGGATGAAAATGTTGTAGGATCATAGATCATCCTCATAAGAAACATGAACTTGAAAGTGTATGTGCTTTTCTTGAAAAATAATGATCAAAGTAAGTTGTAATACTTGTAGATCTAAAATTTCATGGATGGTTTTTCAAAGGAACCAAGTTAAAAACACAAGATTTACTTGATTTTGGTTCTTACATAAATAAACCCCATCTTTAAAGGATAAACAAGTGTAGAAACACTTATGTAACAAGAAAAGTTTAAGAAGAAACATTTTGAAAAATATGATTAGAAGTTGTGAAGATCCATTTTCTTTAAAAATGAAGTTTTTAAAGAATCAATCACACTTTAGAAGGTAACAAGGCTTACTAAGAACACTAGTAAGTTACTACAAATTTTTGTGAAATTTCAAGTTCATGAAGTAGTAGATTATGCTTGTTTTTGGCAAAATTGGTAAGTAAAGATTGTTTATTGTTGATTGTGGATTGATTGTGTTGATTTTACAAAAGAAAATGATATACCTTCAAGGTATGGAAACCTCCATTTTTAGGGGAAACTATGGCAAATTTTTTCTAGAAATTAAACACTTAGAAAAATATTTCCAAATAAATATTTACAAGTGTATTTTAAACCATAAATTTTTACATAAACTTTGCCATAATTTTTGTTCAAAAATTATAAATATTGGAGGTTGGTTTTTATAAATAAAAGTGACTAAATATGTATTTAGGAAATATATATTTAGATGACACCATGTGTGTGATTATTTGTATTAGTTATATTATTTTAGGACTTAAAATAATATAACCCATCCAAATACCAAAAAAATTACAATCCAAAAGATTACCAAAATTCCAAGGAATAAATATACACATTTTACACAAAATATTGGTGAAACCGAACTATGAAATATGACTTACAAAATACTCCAGAAATAATATTCATGTGTATATTTTGGTAAATAATATTTTGGACACCAAAGGAAACAAAAATATGATTTTTATAATTATTACGAAGTTATATCATATTTTTGACAAGAAGAAAATATATTATTTTTGGGTGAATAAAGATATGTATTTCCTTGGAAATATTAGAAGATATATTATTTTTGGAAGAAATATATATTTTCTCAAACAAAAAACGGAATATATTATTTTGGAGAAAAATAAGCATATATCTATATATTTTCCAAGTTAGACTTGAAAATATATTATTTTTGGAACTTATAATAAAATACAAATATATTTGCCCAAGGGAAAAATTATAAATAATTTTTCTAAGTAGTATTTCTTAAAGTATATATTTTGGAAATATATATTGGTGAACTTTTATTAAAGATAATATTCAGGAAAAATTAATACGAAATTAAGTATAAGAATACTTAATGAATACAATAAAAATGCGTATTCTCATATGTATAAATACACACCGGAATACGACCCCAATACATGGCAAAAATATACAAGTATAAGAATACGAATACAAATACACCCATCCTTGGGAAGGATATACAAGTATAGAAACTTGGAAAGTATTAAGTTAAAATATATTGTTTTAACAATTATTCCAATATTTAATAAATATAATTTAAGTTAAAATATTTATTACTTTAACAAATAATTATATAACTTGAAATAATATCGAAGACACGGAGAAACGTAACTCAAAGACACTAATTAATTCTAAGTCAAGGCACTACCCGCTCGTCTAATAGACCTTAGTACGTTGTAGGTAGTTGTGTACGCCAGGCAAAGCTTGAGTTACGGTGATACGAAGACGCAAGATTGTGAGTTCGTGACCCCCCTTTTTCTTTTAACTGTTTTCCGTTTTATAACTTCGGGGGTGAAGTACATGTTACAAACTGTTTACAAACGTCATTATTTGGTATGGTTAGCTAAGGAAGGGTACTGCTAGATCATGTGAGTGGTGGGTATGATGCTTAAGGCCATCAATCCTCTTTGTAGGACTGAGGGATATGAGTGATAGATCTATTTGGGTCTAGCGAGCCCCGCCCATGTTGGACCAGAGTTTGGCCCATGGGTTGACTATGTCTTACAGCCGGAAGCCCGGTGCAAAGTCTGCTAGGTTTGAGTCTTCCTGCATCACGTCATACATATTAATGGCCTTGCAAACCATTAATGATCTGTTTTCCTTATTGCTTTCATACCAGGATTTTTACAAACATACATACATACTTTCAATGATTCAAAGGTTTATTCATACACATAAACAAACACACGAACTTGCTCAACTTTTGTTGATGTTTTTAAACTACATGTATTTCAGGGAATTTGATGTGGATCTGGCGGGCGTTCGGAAGTTCCAAATTTTTTTGAGAATAAAAGATGTCATCCATGGTCTTAGGGTTTGGTTAGTGTGTCTTATCCTGGACGAGGCACGTCTTCCAAAACCTGGGTTTATTTAATGTCATTTGTCGAGTCTTTGTGAACTCTGAAACAAGTTGCATGGTTTGTACTCGGATTTGAATTTTATGTTTTAAAACAATGTTTTTTTTAAAACTTATTTAATGGATGAACATCTTCGGTTTTATCATATAGTTGTTGTTATGATGGAATGCAATGATATTAAGCAAGTCACACATAATCACGCTTCCGCAAAAAGTCAGGGTGTGACATTTCCGGACATCCAAAAATTTTTGTAACCACTAAAATATTGTATTTTAGTGACAGGAATGCAAAATACCATTCGTCACGCAATTTGGATCGTTTTCGCGTCCGTTCGAGTTTCGTCGTAATTAACCGAAAAACGTGACCGTACGACCAAACGAACTGACATCCATGATATTTCCAAGAATATTTCAAGTCCCCTATGCTTTAACATCCTTTTAGAGCCTTAAAATTGGCTTAACGGGGGTTAAACGCGTTAAAAACCAAGTTTTGAGCTGCAGGGACTAAAGCTGTCAACTTCTGAAAGTTGGGCTCAAGCCCTCGCGTCACGCGACGCCCTGGGGGTGGTGCTGTCGCGCCACGCGACCCTTATGTTTTGACAAAAAGTTAATTTTCAGCTGCAGCTTGTATTTTTTTCATAGTTTTTCAAAATTGTAGGCTATTTGAGTGTTAATCAAGGCTTAAAACCTCAACCACACACTTGTATGGACAAGATTAATCCTTGGGCAATACTCAACACACTTGCCATGATCTTGTGCACCTCAAACAACTATAAATAGGCCTCAAATCTGCCCATTTTCCTTGCTCATTTGCTCATTCTTATCTCTTGAACTCTAAGTGGAGGCTACCATCTTTTGGAGGCCACCTACCTGAGTTTTCTAGTTCATTTTCCAGCCTTAGAGCACTTGTAAGTGTTCTTTCATGGCTTGTTCATTTATTTTCAGCAATTACAAGCTGAAAGTCAAACAGTTTGACTAGAGTTTGACTTTCGGTTTTGACCATGAATTGGTCAAGTCAAAGTTCAATCGAACTTTGCAATGTGATCCTAATCACGATGGTTATAATCCCTTGCGATTATACCTACTGATTACCACGTTTACTAGTCAAAGTGAGGAGTCAAAGTTTCAGTCAAAATGCACGTTTATGTGCATTTTACGACGAAACTATTTTCGGGTATCAAAACACTTTGTTTTGATACCAAATTAGTTTTCTAACTTAGTTAAACATGTTTTAACATGTTTAATTTGTCACACCCCAACCGCGTAAAACAACAAACCACGACGGAAACATCGGGGAGTGTCGTAATAGAATTATTGTTTCACAACACATGGTATTTAAAGTTTGGTTTTATTAAGGTAAAAGTTTACATTGTCTTGGAAATAACAAAAACATAACGTAAATTAAACTGTTCTTGCTTCATTTTAAGTCACAAAGGCCCAAGTCCGCCTAAGTGTGTCACGATCGTCATCAAATGTTAGCTCCTGAAACACATGTGAAAATAGGTACGTCAGCATAACAATGCCTGTCAGATACATAGGTTTTGTTGATGAAGAATTCATGACTTGTAGTTAAAAGAAGTGTTTTAACAAAAAGTAGTCATGAACCTTGAAAATGTTTCCTTTTATAAAATCATATGAAAATCAATATGAAAATCAGATGATAATAAAAGAATAATGCATGGTTAAATGAATAACCAAGTAAAAATGAATTTGTATAAAACATGTCATTTATAAAGCAATGTCTTTGTCTTTGTCGAAGTAGTTTAGATAACGCTACGGTATGTAATATCATAAAGGCACTTATATATAGGAAGTACCAGCGGTGTATCCACCATGCTTTTATCATATTACACACGCCTCGTTATTTAGATCACTTATCAATAACCACCAAAATGTCTTGTTAATCAAATGTCAAACTGTTGTAAGTAAACAATGTCCAATGTCAAGTGTAAACCATGTTTTGTATAATCAATTGTCTTGTATGGCAAGTAAAAAGTATTTACTCAAACCATAGGTATAATGTTATGTATAATCAAATGTCATGTGAAACCAAATGTCATGTACAAAACAATGTTTTTGAATAAACCATAGTTTAAATCAAAAGTTATGTTTTGCAAAATCAATGCTTTATGGATACAAACATTTATGTAGTAATGTTTATCGCATACATTCAAGCCTTGCGACTGTTGGACAAACCCTTAACAAGTTAAAGGTTTATCGGTTATGTTTTTGGATTCTATTATTCCCTACTTCCAAACAAACCTAGGAAGCCGGGAACGGGATTTGTCAAGTCCTATGGTACCACTACATACTACCGAGCGGCGTGATCAATGTTAATGAATGTATTTTTGTCTCGTTAAACATACCAAATGTCATAACCAATGTAAGCATGTGCCCATATGTTGAGTAAACATATGCAACAAAAATGTAATGTAAATCAATGTGCCCATATGCTAAGTAAACAAATGCAGCAGAAATGTAATGTAAATCAATGTGCCCATATGCTGAGTAAACATATGCCGCAGAAATGTAATGTAAATCAATGTGCCCATATGCTGAGTAAACATATGCAGCAGAAATGTAATGTAAATCAATGTGCCCATATGCTGAGTAAACATATGCAGCAAAAGTGTTTATGAAATCAATGTGCTAGCATGCTCAGTCAACATACATAGCAAAGTATAATTGAAATCATGTACTATATGTGTACTAGTTGAACATAGCAAGTATATGTCATGAAAAGCATGAAAGTAACAATGTAGGCACATGTGTATCACCCCAAAATATTTGAAAGCGGTAAAAGAGGGGACTATGTACTCACTTGATATTGCTTAATAGTCTTGGAATAAAGACCAAGTAACGCTCGAAGGATCACGGAATCAAACGGCACCTAATATAGGTAACTATGTTAATAATCGGATCCTAAATCGGGAGATAGGATAGAATGAGGTCTTGTAAACCAAATGAGTATTGGAACTCATATGATATGGTTTAACAAAGCCTACATTCTGAATTGGAACCTATTCTAAGTGTTTATGACCCGTTAAGGTAGTTTACACTACTTTAACGCGTCATTTGCGCAATGCGCGTTCGGAGGGTCTAACTAGTCCTATGACAAGTATTATATGCCCTAACATGTTTAATAATCAGTTTAAGTGTCAAAATTTAAGTTACATATGCTTAAATTTAAATTATGCATAAAAAGGGCATTTTGGTCATTTTCCTAAGGCATAAAAACTACCTATCATATAACTAATCAAACAAAGTGACCATAAGGTATAACCTCGGAAGGTTATTCCCTATACAATATGTTTGGTCGGATCCTAATGATCGACCAAACGGGTCGGGTTTGAAAGTCTAAGTGGTTGTTTAGACCTCTTGACTTACGACCCTAATTAAGCACTAAACTAAAAGTGACGAGTTAAACATGTTAAAACATGTTTAACTAAGTTAGAAAACTATTTTGATATCAAAACAAAGTGTTTTGATACCCGAAAATAGTTTCGTCGCAAAATGCACATAGTCGTGCATTTTGACCGAAACTTTGACTCGTCACTTCGACTAGTCAACGTGGTAAACAGTAGGTATAGTCGCAAGGGACTATAACCATCGTGATTACGCTCACATTGCAAAGTTCAAACGAACTTTGTCTTGACCGAATCATGGTCAAAGCTGAAAGTCAAATACTGTTTGACTTTGTTGCTTGAAATAAAAAAGCAAGCATGAAAGAACACTTACAAGAGTCCTAAGCTTGGAAAGAAGACTAAGAAAACTCAGATTTGAAGCCTCCAACCAAGTGTGGTAGCTTCAATAGAGCAGGTGTGAGAAGAAGAAGTGAATGAGCAAATTGGAAGGTTGAAGTTCATGGGTATTTATAGGAAATCAAGCACCATTGGATCATTGCCATGTGTTTTTGAGTTGTTCCAAGCATGATCATCACCATACAAGTGTTAGGCTCTGATTTGGGGACTTGGAGAATACATAAACGAGCCCATGATACTCAAAAACCATGATCAAAACCAAGTTCAGCAGTTGTTTTGAAGATTCATTGAATCTGCTATGCTGGAGCCTCCTTACGGACCGTAAGGGTCTATGTCATACGGTCCGTATAGGACCTGCAGACCAGCTAGTTTTGAAAAATGACAGTTTTGGCCCCTGAGCTTGTTTCGTCGCGTTTTGGCACTTCTAACACCCGTCAAGCCAATTTTCAAGCTCCATGATGAAGTTAAAGTATAATTAACTTGAATTATGCTAAAAAATGTCATGGATGTCGGTTTGTTTGGCTGTACGATTACGCTTTTCGGTTAATTACGACGGAAATCGTAACGGACGCGAAAACGATCCAAATTGCGAGACGAAAGGTATTTTTGCATTCCTATCACTAAAATACAATATTTTAGTGATTACAAAATTTTTTGGATATCCGGATATGGTCTGAAAGCAAGATATGCACGTAAATGTACACTTTCACGGTTTTGACGCTTTTAGTCCCTGTGATCAAATAAGCGTATTTTCGCACAACAAACCCCTCAAAACTTATTTCTAAGTTATGTCAAGGATATTTTAGGTATGTTTAACTTATTTCTAAATAGTCCCTATGATTGAATAAACTTGTTTTTGCCATACCAACCCTTCAAAACTTATTTCTAAGTTATGTAAAGGTTATTTAAGGTATGTTAAGTTTATGTTACTATTCCGGAGTGTATTTCGCATTAAACTTATTATGTTTACGCATCATTTTGCGTATAGAAAGTGTTTAAAAGTTTGAAATCGAACAAAAAATCAAAACGTGAAAAATGTCAAAACATAAATAAAAAAAATATTGGGGTCAAAACACATTGCTTTATTGATATTTGAATTGTTCAAAGTTGTACAATGATTACACAAGCACATATGTCACAGTCTCCCCTACTTTAGGAAATTTCGTCCAAAAATTTATTTAGAGGAAACTTGTGAGAATAGATGTGGATATTTCTCCTTCATTTGATCTTCACGTTCCCAAGTAAATTTTGGACCATGTTTAGATTCCCAGCGAACTTTAACAATTGGTATGCGCTTGTGTTTGAGCTTCTTAACTTTACGGTCCAATATTTCCACAGGCTTCTCGACAAAGTGAATCGTGTCATCAACACAAATTTCATCAAGTGGTATGTGGAGGTTTTCATCAGCTAAACACTTTTTAAGATTGGACACGTGGAAGGTTGGATGAACATTTCCAAGTTCAGGAGGTTGCTCAAGTCTGTAGGCCACTTTTCCGATTCTTTCAATGATTTTAAATGGTCCAACATATCGTGGTGCAAGTTTTCCTTTCTTTCCAAATCTGATTACACCTTTCCAAGGGGATAACTTAAGTAGGACGTGATCACCGACTTGAAATTCCAAGGGCTTGCGTCGTCTATCCGCGTAACTCTTTTGACGGCTTCTAGCTGTCTGAAGGTTATCGCGAATCTTTTTGACTTTTTCTGTAGTCTCTAGAATGAGTTCAGGTCCAGTAAGCTAAGCTTCACCGATCTCATTCCAGCAGACTGGTGAACGACATTTTCGACCGTATTAAGCCTCGAAAGATGCCATGTTGATGCTAGAGTAATAACTATTGTTGTAGGAGAATTCGATCAACGGTAGCTGCGAATCCCAACTACCACCAAAATCGATCAAACAAGCTCTAAGAATATCCTCCAGTGTCTGGATTGTTCTTTCAGATTGACCATCCGTTTGCGGATGATAAGTTGTGCTCAAATTAAGTTGGGTTCCCATGGCAGATTGCATGGTTCTCCAAAAATGAGACGAGAATCGAGCATCTTTGTCAGATATAATGTTCAAAGGAACACCATGTCGGGATACAATCTCATCCACATAGATTTTAGCAAGTTTGTCAGCAGATAGATCCTCACGGATCGGCAAGAAATGTGTTGACTTTGTAAGACGATCAACAACTACCCAAATGGCGTCATGACCTCTTTTAGTGCGTGGCAACTTGATAATGAGATCCATAGCAATGTTTTCCCATTTCCAAACCGGTATCTCTGGTTGCTCCAATAATCCAGAGGGATGTTGATGTTCTTCCTTAACCTTGAGACAAGTAAGGCATTTGGACACATATAAGGCAATGTCTTTCTTTATACCCGGCCACCAATACTGGGTTCGAAGATCCTTATACATTTTATCTACACCAGGATGAATTGAATAATGAGACTTGTGAGCTTCATCCATTAACAAAGTGCGAAGATTGTCTTGACTTGGGACCCACAAACGGTCCATGAAATAATATAACCCATTGTCCTTAAGTTCAAGATAAGGCTTAATATGATATGGTAATACCTTACCCATCAAGTCTTATGTAACACAAGTGTGTTGAGCCTGAGAAATGCGGGTTTGAATAATAGATCGAACTTGGACACAATGAAACTTGACACGTTCCTTACGACTCAATGCATCAGCCACAACATTCGCCTTACCAGGATGGTAGCGAATTTCGCAATCGTAGTCGCTTAGAAGTTCAACCCATCATCGTTGCCTCATGTTTAGTTCTTTCTGATTGAAAATGAGCTGGAGACTTTTGTGGTCAGTGAATACTACACATTTTGTACCGTACAGGTAGTGTCTCCAGATTTTGAGAGCAAAAACTATTGTGCCTAACTCAAGATCATGAGTTGTGTAGTTTTTCTCGTGTACCTTTAGCTTTCTCGACACGTAGGTTATAACTTTGTTTCTTTGCATAAGAACACAGCCAAGGCCTAAGTTGGATGCAGCACAATATATGACAAAATCGTCGTTACCCTCAGGTAAAGATAAGATAGGCGCATCACAGAGTTTCTGTTTCAAGGTCTGAAAAGCTTCTTCTTGCTTGGGTCCCCATTCAAAAGGTTTATTCTTTTAAGTTAAAGCTGTGAGAGGAACCGCAATCTTGGAGAAGTTTTCAATAAAACAGCGGTAATATCCCGCGAGACCAATAAATGAACGAACCTCGGTAGGAGTAGTTGGTGCATCCCAATCCTTAATCGCACTGATTTTGGTGGGATCTACATGTATACCTTATTCGTTGACAATGTGTCCCAAAAATTGAACTTCCTTAAGCAAGAATTCGCACTTGGAGAACTTGGCGAAAAGCTGTTCTTTCTTTAGGAGTTCCATTGTAAGACGGAGATGTTGTTCATGATCGTCTCGTGTCTTGGAATAGATCAAAATGTCATCAATGAAAAAAAATGATGAACTTGTCCAAATAAGGTTTATAAACCCTATTCATCAAGTCCATGAAAACAGCAGGAGCATTAGTCAAACCAAAGGGCATAACTGTAAACTCACAATGACCATATCTTGTGCGGAAAGCTGTCTCGGAATATCTTCTTTGAGTACACGAAGCTGATGATACCCAGAACGTAGATTAATCTTTGAAAAGCAAGTAGCACCCTGTAACTGATCAAAGAGATCATCAATGCGTGGTAGGGGATATCGATTCTTGATGGTGAGCTTGTTGAGCTCACGATAATTGATACACATCCTGAAAGATCCATCTTTCTTTTTTCACAAATAAAACGGGAGCACCCCAAGGTGAAAAGCTCAGACGGATGAAACCTTTGTCAGAAAGTTCTTGAAGCTGTTTAGATAATTCCTGCATCTTAGACGGTGCAAGACGATACGGAGATTTAGCAATAGGATTAGCACCAGGTACAAGATCAATACGAAACTCAACTTGGCATGCTGGGGGTAAACCGGGTAATTCTTCAGGAAATACCTCAGGATAATCCCGAACAACAGGGATATCTTGAATAGTCTTGCCTTTGCCTTTCACCTCTACAACATGCACCAAAAAGGACACATAGTTCTTTCGTAAGTATTTTTGAGCTTGAGTTCACGTCATGAGTTTAAGACTACTAGCAGGTTTCTCACCACGAACCTCTAAGATCTCACCAGTCGAAAGTGGCACTCGAACAATTTTCTCAAAACAAACCACCTCTGCATGGTATTTGGCTAACCAATCCATTCCTACTATAGCATCAAAGCTCCCAAGTTGCATAGGCTTGAGGTTAATAGGAAAAAGATGGTTATTAAGGTTCAACTGGAAATTTCGAAGGACAGAATCGAGTACAACGGGTTCACCACTAGCTACTTCTACTGTCAAGGGCTTCCCTAGTTTTGTTCTAGTCATGGAAAGCAAAGGCTCAAAAGCTAAGGATAAAAAACTTTTATCGGCACCCGAATAAAAAAGAACAGAAGCAGGTTGGTTGTTAACAAAGAATGTACCAATCACCACTACGTTGTCTGCACGTGCCTCGTTAGCATTCATGTTAAAGACTCGTCCACGGGCCTGGGCCTGGTTTGCATTTGCCAACTTCGTGCATTGATTCCTGTAGTGGGTCAGGTCCCCACAATTATAGCATGAACCAGGAGGATAGTTGTAACAACCCGACTTTTCAAAGTCAAAGTCAAAGTACAAGTCAAAGTCAAGTCAAGGTCAACATCAGGTTTACGTTCAGATCTGACATTTCTTGCTTAATTATTGTCCTGTACTCTTGAACCTCGAACCTCGATATGTGTTAGTTAACGCCATTTTGAATTATAATTTATTAATATGTGAAGTAACAATGCGATAAACCTAACTAAACGCTAATCTACTAAACGCTATCACCTCGCTACCGCATCACAACTCGAATCGCAATTATGGATATTGTTTTACGTGTGTATGTTATTATGTGCTTTACTTGTGTGTGCTTATATGTTGTTGGATATTCACAAATGCAATCGCAACTCTATAGCAACCCAAAACGCAAGTTTACTTTATGATTATTAGGTTGATTACGTTATCTGTGTAACTAATGTGCAATACTATCGCATCGCTTACTCGCAACGCAACGCAATGCAATGCACAACGCACAAAACGAAAGTCGGAAACTAACACGTACAAGCCGTCAAACCGAACGACCAACCGGTCGAATGGAAATCCGACCGGATGGTCGTCCGATCGAACGGCTGTCCGACCCAAACACTCTGCACCGCCTTTCACCTCTTCACCTGTAAATACCCCTCCAGTCACATCAACTGTTCATTGATTTGACAGTTCCCTCCGACTAGTGCACTCCCAAGCTCTTTTCTCTCGATTTCTCGCGATTCTTGTAAGTTTTCACTCTAAATCTTGTACCTCCATCTTTATTACACACTTTCTCAACTTTTCCACCATCAAATCTTACATTTTAACTGTGAAATCATCTGATTTGAGGCTGTTCTATGGTGACGTCACCATGGGTTCTCATGAACACCAAAGTGTGGCCTCATCTCATCAAGAACGGATCGAATCTAAAGGATTTCCACATATTTTTACAAAGAGCTAAACACTTTTCATTGATTTCAAACTTTTCTTCAACATCTCTCACTTTTCACTCAAAACCATTAGAATCTGGACTCGTTCGGGCTCTTTACTCATTCCCTAGTCGAGAGCCGGTCTGAGAACAGAATTCTATCGAAGAGACGACCGATTCACGGGTTGAACATGAAACTCCGTCAAGAACAACTGAGTTTGGACGAACGGGGTGATTCCCGTTCTATCGGATGAGTTGGACTTGATGTGATTTCCGTCGTTTAACACGTCGTCATACCGTCTCGATTCAACCGTAAGCCTTTTAACTTAACTGATTTTACCAAGTTTTCAAACTAAACAGTCACTCAATCGAATAGCCATCCGATCGAACGACCATTCGACCAGGTGATTGGTGAATTTTAACACTCAAACAATTTTCAAAACTTCAAAGAATAGCAGTTTCAAAGGAATCATCATCCGAGCGAACGACCATCCGTCCGGATGACCATCCGGCTGAATGACCTGATGAATATAAACACTTCACACATTTCAGAATGCTACAACGAAAACTTCAACGTTCAAACATTCCACAAACACACTCAACCCCTCGAATGACCTCCGACCGAATGGTCATCTGTCCGGATGACCATCCGTCCGGACGGTCATCCGATCGGATCACTGTTCGATACACATATCTTCGACGCACTGTTTAACGCACTGTTCAACGCTTACACTATCGTTCTCTGATCAGACTAATCTTCAAGCGCTCCCTTAGATCCAAGCTTGTGTTTATTTACTAAACACGATCTGTGAGTATACTCGATCCCTTTTTGCTTAACGCACTTTTGGGTGTTACATACGTTACCAATATTAAATCACATCGATCACACAATGCAAACACTTTTTATACGCTAACTGCTCTCGCATGTTATACGTGTTATTCGATGAATGCAAGTATGTTATTTTACACAGTGATTTGGAACACCCCGAAAACGGGTTTGGTAAGCAAACCACATTAACATTTATGAACGGGTAAAACACCGTTAGTGGTGAAATTAACCCGGTAAATATTAGAAATTAAATAAATAAACCTAATATTAATTAAAAGGAGGATAAATACTTTGAGAAAAACAAAGTTTATAAAAAGGGCCCGAGTTAACGGGACTTAAAGTAAAACGGGTTATAAACTCCGGAACCTACTAAGTTAAATAGGAATAATTAACTTAGTTATTAATGGGTAATTAAGTGAAGGAATAAAAAAATAAAAATCAAGACTTATAACCCTCTTTATAAAAACCTCTAAAACATGAGGGACTAAATGTGGGCAAATAGGAAAGTGTTTTAATTAAAACATTTGTAAAAAAGAAATTAAAACACACACACACACACATGTGTATGTTCGATCGACCAGGAGGAGACAGGAGAAAAGGGTTATAAACCTTAGCTCAACAATATCTTCAAATTGAAGGATCAATCGAAGGCCAAATTCAGATTTGAATATATATAAACGATCACCAAGTCAAGGGGATCGTAAGGTATGTCGAAATTTATATTTTGGTGATATTTTGAAATCTCAACAATCATGCATGAACGAAATACTTGTATGAAAGTTGAATGTTTTAGTGAAATTGATGTGAATTTAGGTCTAGAAACAAAACCCTAGGTGCAAACCTGTTGAATTTGTGCCATAAACTAGTGATTAGTCAACTAATCAAGTATGAGCTAAATGGGTTTTTGTAATATGATGAAGATAGTGCCTAACTAGTGATTAGGATCATTATATTTGATAGTAAAGGCAAGGTACTTAAAAGAATTTCAAGTTTGAGTACTTGACCATACATGATTCGAAATGGGTCTTGAATGTCGTAACAAAATTAGTAATATATTTCATGAATATGGATGAATGAAGTCATAATATCTACTAGTTGACATGTAGAACTCGATTATATTAGGTGTTCGGATGAATGCTAATGATATGACAAAACGGGTCTCACTAATAGATGAGGACCCTTAGTTCTTGTGAAATAAATAAATAAGTTAGCCTTGATAATCGCTCGAACTAATTGAAGTATTGGAAATATAATGAACCGGGTTAAAAGATTAGTTAAAACGGTAGCTTAAAAAGAACGCCTACCGGGTAAATTGTGAATGCCTAAACTATTTAATGAACTTGAATGTGCATTTTATATACTAATGGGCATTTGACTTTTAAAAAGTCAAACTGACCTACAATACGATGAATGATAATTTTGTTATGGAATGTGTAAGGTGGAATAATCGTATTGAATTATGATTAATCTAACCACCTTGTGAATGGTGAATGATATTTTGGCGCTTAAAAAGCTAGGTGGAAGCTTGGGGAGAAAGCGGGTCAAATGAAACAATTATGAGAATAAAAGCGTAATTTGGATGAGAAGTAAGTAACTGCTTACACACTTTTTATTTTATAGAATACTTAGTATGTGAATTGAAAATGAATAGAGAAAAACCCGTAATTGAATTTTGATGTTCCGACGTGAATAATATGAGTCGGAACAAGTGAAAGTGATGAAAACCATGATGGTTGTAAAAAAAGGGTAAAATAGTAAATTAGTCACGTGTTGACAAATGTAAGTAAATCTTACAAATATTAGAATAGAGTTACAACATAAAGTATGTTTGGTAATTTTTATAGATTTTTCTAAAGTTGTTCGACAAGGTTTTCGCGGATGTTTTGTCAATAAATTTGTTGTTGACAGCAATAGTTCCGCTACTTGTAGAAATTATTTAGATTTCTTAACCATCGAGTTTTGACACAATATTTGATCAGAAGTTGGTTTACAACATAAAGGATGTTTAGTAATTTTTATAGATTTTTATAAAGTTGTTTGACGAGGTTTTCGTGGATGTTTTGTCAATAAATTAGTTGTTGACAGTAACAGTTCCGCTAGTTGCAAAAATTATTTCGAGGTCTTAACCATAGAGTTTTGACATAATATTTGACCAGAAGTTGGCTTACAACATAAAGGATGTTTAGTAAATTTTATAGATTTTTATAAAGTTGTATGACGAGGTTTTCGCGGATGTTTTGTCAATAAATTAGTTATTGACAGCAACAGGTCCGCTACTTGCAGAAATTATTTTGAGGTCTTAACCATCGAGTTTTAACACGATATTTGACCAAAAGTTGGTTTACAACATAAAGGATGTTTAGTAATTTTTATAGATTTTTGTAAAGTTGTTTGACGAGGTTTTCGCGGATGTTTTGTCAATAAATTAGTTGTTGATAGCAACAGTTCCGCTACTTGCAAAAATTATTTCGAGGTCTTAACAATCGATTTTTGACACGATATTTGACCAGAAGTTGGCTTACAACATAAAGGATGTTTTGTAATTTTTATAGATTTTTTAAAAGTTGTTCGATGAGATTTTCATGTATGTTTTGTCAATAAATTAGTTGTTGACAGCAACAGTTCCGTTACTTGCAGAAATTATTTCGATGTCTTAACTATCGAGTTTTGACATGATATTTGGCCAGAAGTTGTTTAATAACATAAATAATGTTTGGTAAGTTTTATACATTTTAGACATAAGACTTTTTGGGTCAAGTACCTATAAACGGGTCTTTTTCGTAAAACAACCAACCGAAGTGTAGAATCCGGGAAAATTGGTCAAATATACTAAATCCACCACGAGTATAGCTATGATTAAATGTAAGTAGATAATTCAAATTTGGGAAAATGATGGGTGAAAAGAATGAGCGAAATTTAAACTTAAAAGTTTAAATTCTCTAAACGGGTCAAAACGAATTACGCGCATAACTTGGGTATTGGTTGCGTAATTCACAAAAGTTACAAATCTAAAAATAAAGATTTTGTGTTAAATACTTTGGTGTATGATTTATGATTAACTAGAAACAAGTGTGTGATGTTATAGTCAAACAGGTCGAATAATCATATAAAGGATTTATAAGCCAATAGCTTATAATTCAGATTTTTATGCAAACCGAGGGGATAAACGGATCCGTAGTTTAATTACGGACGCGTGGGAAAACGAATCACGCAAAACGGACTTGTAGATAAAAAGTTATGGCAATTTGAAGTTTGTTATTTTTTGTCAAAATGGAGCTGGGCAAATATGCAGGTCCAGAGAATGGACCCGCGGGAAAACAGACTCCCCCGCGGCACGCGAGGGGATGAGTGAATGTTGGCGCGACACGCGGGGCCTGTCACGGCCCGCGAACGAATTAAAGAAATCTTTCGCCTGGCGCGAGAGACTTAGATCTGAATTTTTATTTTTGATTTCGTTTATTCTTGTTTCTATGATTATCAAAACTAACTTTTAAGTTGGTTTTGACATTAGGTGAATGTCGTTACCTTCCAGATGCCGATCAAGCAACGAAGTGAGCCGAACACATACTTAATGAAGCTTCCGCGATATCTTTCTTCTGTTTAGTTTAAAAATGAAAGTTGTAAACACTTGATACTATATTTTTAATACTCTAATTTTGTATGAACATTAACTTGTCAATGTTTTTGAAAGGTCGCATTTTTAGATAAAATGCGTATTTAATATTATAATTGTATTAAAATGAGACAGGTCTTACATGATTGTTGCCTGACATCTTAGCAACGATAGTACTATAGTTTGGACTCAGCACCTATCGTGGACAGGGGTTATTAAGGGCTTTTCTCCACGTGTCACAGTGGTGATATGTGTTGCGTATGCTACAACTCGCAGTCATGTCTGTGCATATGTCATTGTCGATAGCTTACTTGCTTCACATTTATACGTGTTACATGCTGGTTATGCGTAAATCGCTTTCGCTACTATTATGCTATTACACTTGTATGTTCACCTTTACACTATGTGTATTGACTTTATTTTAACATATGTGACATGTGTTTAGGATGCTTTTATTTGCTGGATGTCATGGAATCAAGTTAGGTGGTCTAGAAACCCACGAACAATTTATGAGTTGTCGGAACAATATTTGTCTTTGAGAACACTATGTCTGTAATAACTGTTTTACTTTATATGTTATGGTATGGGACATGACGTTAAATATTTGGTAAATATAGTTGTTATGGATTCTCCTGGACAATCTGTTTCGCTCAGTGCCGCGCCCCGATGTTTTTGCCATCGGTTGGGGTGTGACATATTGGTATCAGAGCCATAACTATAGGGAATTAGGCAAGATTCGACCTAGTCTGGGTCGATGTCTTAGAATTGACCTAGTCTATAGTCTAAGTACCAACAGACCTCCTTGCGCGAACCCGGTAGGGGTCTCGCGCGAGCTTACTCTCTATACTCTCGTTCGTACTCGCTAAACTCACAACTTTGCGCGAACACTACATACTACCGTTTTGAGCAATCACTCAGCCTTTCCTAAGGCTAGCAACACACACATTTTCGAAAATACTCGCACACTACGATTGAGTGATTTGGTCGAGAATAGGTGTGAAAACCGAAAACTCTTAGTAGAATCGCTCACTCGACACGCATTTTTATTAATAAAACACGAGAAATTGCATTGAGTCAGGAGTGAAATCCATATCTCGACGAAATTCTCTCTATCTATCTCGTGATTTTATCACACAACCAGGAATAAAGTCGTTAAGTTAGGGGTGAAACCCGCATCTTAATGACTCATTCCGCTCTATATTTTGGTTTTACAAAACTCTCACCAAAGTCTCGATAAATTCCAATGACTTGAGTCACGTAATGGCCGAAAGGATGCGTGCCGTTCGCCCGGATTGAGGTGAGAGCACAGTCTAAAAGGCCAAAGCGTGTGCTCGAACTCGATTGAGAATAGTCGAATCACTTTGGGTAGTCGATGTCTATCACCCAGGACAATCTATTTTCGATTTCAAACCCGCAATCGCCGATTTTACGCTCTATCGTTTTTTATGTGTTTCGATTCTGAGATCGCAACCGCTGACTCTGTGAATTATTGATTTTAGGTGTTCTATGTGTTTTATGTTATGTGTTTTGATTTTGGAAACTTCACATTTTTTTGCTCATCGCTTTATTAAACGCGCACGACACACACAACTATTTATACCTCAAAACGCTAACAAATCGTAGACACATTACGAGCTATTCGCATTGCTAATCGTTGTTTACGCTACTCGCTCTCGATTGCTTTACACAACTTTTAAAGATAGGTGAATACGTGCAAAATATATAGGAGAATACGTGCAAAATATAGTGGAATATGTGCTTACGTGGATTATGTGTTTCTGTGCTCGACGTGCTTATGTGTTTCTGTGCTTACGTGCTTATTTGCCTACGTGATTTATGTGCCTCTGTGATTATATGCCTATGTGTGAACGTGTTCCTGAGCTTTATAGTATGCTGGTTAAACACTGTGTGGCGAGATTTGAGTGTATCGTCTAAATCCTATGACGATGTCTGATGCAGACAATGTCGTCATTTGGATCTCATACTACTTTTCGATCTGCCCGCTGCAACCACGCTGACAAACGCATCGCCTCGCTAGTCGCCAAGAACCACGCTGACAAACGCATCGCCTCGCTAGTCGCCAAGGAAATGGCTAAGGTCATTCCGCAGATCGTCAGCAAAATCAATGAAATCGGTAGCAAGTCCTCTGAGGAATCTAGGACTGACTCGCCGCGCGCTACTTTTATCTTCAAGTAGTTTAAAGCTTGTGGACCGAAAGACTTCACTGGGGAAGATGGGCCAAGCGCAATGTTTTAATGGTTCGACTCGATTGAAGTTACTCTTCGTCAAAGCGGATGTCCAGATAACCTCCGCACTGTTAACGCTACTGGAGTCTTCCAGTCTAGGGAACTGGAGTGGTGGACAGCAGAGCGCAACAGGCGTGGGAACGATGCAGCCTATGGACTTTCTTGGGAGGAACTGAAGGAAGTCATGATGAAAGAATTCTGTCCCCCGCATGAACTCCAGAAGCTGGAAGACGAGTTCTGGCATATAAAGCAAGAAGGTGGCGACAATGCTGGTCTTACTGCCCGCTTTAAACAGCTCAGCATCATCTGCCCTGGCCAAGTCTCAACTCCCGACATCACAATCAAGAAATATATTCACGCTCTACCTGATTGTGTTGCCGATTTTGTCCAAGCATCCAAGACTACTACCATTGAGGAGACCTTCCAGCTCGCTGATGAGATTAATGACAAGCGAGTTCGGGCGGGTTACTTCAAGAAATCCACCAAGAATCTCCACCAAGTCACCGCTACTTCTGCTACTCCCGCTGCTGAATACGCCTCACCTCAAGCTTTGAAGTCATCACGCCGCAAGCGCAAGAGCAACAACAACAACAAGAACTGTGCTGTCACTGCCGCTCCCTTCAATGCTATCTCTGCTCAACCCCAGCATAAAAATGTGCGTACGCTGGTCCTCATCCCCTGTGCCCTACTTAGACTTACCATCATCTAGTTGGGATCGCTTTCCGCTTTTGTGTCCACTGCAACATCTATGGACACTTTACCACAAACTGCCACACTGGCCCCCGTCAAGCTCAAGTTCAAGCTCCTCCTGCACTGCCAGCTCCACTTCCCGCTCCTTAGGGTCAACAAGCAGCTCCTGCTCCCGCTGCTCATGCAAGAGCCTACTATGCATGTGGTGATCCTAACCACTTCGCAAACGTTTGCCCAAACCGAGTGGTGAAGCAAGAGCCACAGCAGCAACCAGCGCAACAACAACATCAACAGCAGCAGCCTCAGCAGCAGCAGCAGCCAGCTCAACAAGCAGCCCGTGGACGAGCTTTCAACATCAACGCTCGCCAGGCCCAAGCAGACAACAACGTGGTTAATGGTACGTTTCTCGTGAATGGTATTTATGCTTCGTGTTTATTCGATACTGGAGCCGATAACTGTTTTGTATCGTTCGAATTTGAAAGGCTCCTAAACCATAAACGCGCTAATCTCCCAACGACATTCGACGTAGAAATTGCCACTGGAAGAACCGTCACTGTTAGTTCCGTTCTACGTGATTGTACTCGCTCAACAATCACGTTTTCCCGATCGATCTTATCCCGATGTAGCTTGATAGTTTTGATATTATAGTAGGCATGGATTTTCTTGGTGAGAATCATGCTGAAGTTGTTTGTTTCGTTAAAATGATCTGTTTCTCTCTTTCAAACGGTGATCAACTCTGTGTCTATGGCGAAGTCGCTTCGAAGGAACTGAAACTCATGTCATGTGTCCAAGCAAGCAAGTATCTCCGCAAGGAATACAAAGCTTTCTTGGCACACGTCGTAGTAGCGGAGAAGGAAAAGAAAGAGAAGGCAATGGAAAAGGTGCTCGTGGTTCGTGATTTTCCTCATGTCTTTCCTGACGATTTATCTGGTCTACCGCCATCTCGTGATATCGATTTTCGTATTGACCTCAATCCTGGAGCTAACCCTGTCGCTAAAGCGCCTTATCGTCTCGCTCCATCCGAAATGCGCGAACTCTTTAGTCAACTCTAGGAATTACTTGATAAAGGCTTCATTCACCCTAGCACATCTCCATGGGGCGCAGCTAGGGCTGTAAACGAACCGAACGTTCAGCGAACAGTTCGTGAACCGTTCGGCAGGAAGTTCGTTTATGTTCGTCGTTTAATAAACGAACGAACATGAACAAGAAATTTTGTTCGATTAGTTAAATGAATGAACATGAACATATGCCTCGTTCGTTCAATTATGTTCGTGAACGTTCGGTAAGGTGTTGGTGAACATTCGTTCATTTGTGTTCGTTTACTTTCGTATGTTTGTGTTTTAATAAAAGATTTTTGTACTTTCATATATTTTATCTATACTTTTTATATTATTAAAGTTTTATTTATTTTATTACCCTAACAATTATACTATGAAACCCTATTTCACTTTGTTTATGCACCATTTCCCTTTCCTTTCTCATTATTTACACCGACGAATACGATCGACCTCCTTTTCAAAATAAGGGATTCAAGTTCCAGTGCTACTCTCTGGGCCATCCACCTTTATCCATCATCGCGTTGGTCAAATTTATTTGTGTTCGATTGTGTTCATGAACTGTTCGAGAACATGCTCATTTCCTTAATGAACGAACACGAACATAAAATCTCGTTTGGTAAGTGTTCATGAACCGTTCGTGAACACATTTATTTCCTTAACGAACGAACACGAACAATGCCTTGTTCGTGTTCGTTCGGTTCGTTTACAGCCCTAGGCGCAGCTGTCCTTTTCGTCAAAAAGAAGGATGGATCGTTTCGGATGTGCATCGATTACAGGGAACTCAATAAGCTGACTATCAAGAATCGCTATCCTTTACCTCAAATCGATGATTTATTTGATCAATTACAAGGTGCTACATGTTTTTCCAAGATCGATTTACGCTCTGGCTATCATCAGTTACAAATTCAGGAGGAAGATATACCCAAAACCACTTTTCGAACTCGCTATGGCCACTATGAATTTTTCGTTATGCCCTTTGGTCTAACCAACGGCTCCACAATTTTTATGGATCTAATGAATCGCGTGTGTAAACCCTTTCTCGACCGCTTCGTCATCGTGTTTATCGATGATATCCTGATTTATTCTAAGTCAAAAGCCGAACACGTGCAACATCTCCGTTTGGTTCTTGAACTACTCGAAGGGAATCGCCTCTATGCCAAGTTCTCCAAGTGCAAATTTTGGCTTGAGGAGGTTCAATTTCTCGGTCATATTGTCAATAGTCAAGGTATTCACGTCGATCCCATGAACATTGAAGTAGTTAAGAGTTGGATTACATCGAAGAACCCGGCCGAAGTTCGTTCTTTTCTCGGATTGGCGGGTTACTATCGCCGATTCATCGCTGATTTCTCGAAAATCGCCGTCTCTCTCACCTCTCTGATGCATAAGGACAAACCTTTTGTTTGGGGAACCAAACAAGAGGAAGCATTTCAAACTCTGAAGCTTATGCTTTGAAACGCTCCTGTGCTCGCATTGCCCGACGGAAACAACGACTTTGTAGTCTATTGCGATGCCTCTAACCTCGGTCTCGGTTGTGTTCTAATGCAACGGGACAAGGTTATCATGTACGCCTCTCGTCAGCTCAAGATCCACGAGAAGAACTATACAACCCACGATCTCGAACTAGGTGCAGTTGTTTTTGTGTTAAAGATTTGGCGACACTACCTTTATGGTACCAAGTGTACGGTCTTCACCGACCATAAGAGCCTACAACACATCTTGAACCAGAAGGAACTGAATATGCTCCAACGCAGATGGGTTGAACTTCTCAATGATTACGATTGTGAGATTTGCTACCACCCATGCAAAGCAAACGTCGTTGCCGATGCTCTCACTCGACGAAGCTATTTGCATAGCATTCGTAATATTCAAGCCCAACACGACCTCAAAGCTCTAATTCGTGATGCTCAGCACGCGTGCTTCATTGAGAATACCTTGAGAGAGGAAATGAAGAAATGTGGTGCTGAAACCCAACTTGTCACCAAATCGAATGGTATCTACTACTACCTCGATCGCATCTGGATCCCTAGTCGCAATAACCTTCGGGAGATATTGTTAACTGAAGCCCACAAGTCTCGATATTCCATTCATCCCGGTGCTGACAAGATGTACCAGGACCTACGTGCCAGGTATTGGTGGCCTGGAATGAAGAAGGATACCGCCCTCTATGTTTCGAAATGCCTAACCTGCTCGAAGGTCAAGGCTGAGCAACAACGACCCTCTGGCTTACTCGTGCAACCCGAGATCCCTATGTGGAAATGGGAGAGTATAGCCATGGACTTCATTACGAAGTCATTTGTCGACATGGGACACCTTCGAGCATTTGGGTTATCGTTGATCGTCTCACTAAATCCACCCACTTTCTGCCGATACGGGAAGACTTTAAGGTAGAACGATTAGCACGAATCTATACCGATGAAGTCATTTGTCGACATGGGACACCTCGTGACATCATCTCTGACCGTGATGGTCGATTCACTTCGCGCCTCTGGGAAACTTTTCAATCTGCTCTCGATACTACTCTCAATCTTAGTACTTCTTTCCATCCCCAGACCGATGGTCAGACTGAACGCGCGATTCACACCCTTGAAGACATGCTTCGCTCGTGCGTTATAGATTTTGGTGGTAATTGGGATTCGCATTTGCCTTTAGTCGAATTCTCGTACAACAACAGTTATCACTCTAGCATTCAAATGGCACCATTTGAGTTATTATATGGAAGAAAATGTCGATCACCTATTATATGGCACGAGATCGGAGATGCGCAAATTATCGGTCCTGAGTTATTACAAGAAACGACTGACAAGATCCTCCAGATATGAGACAATCTATTGAAAGCTCGGAGTCGTTAAAGAGTTACGCCGATAAATGCCGCAAGCCCCTTGAATTTGACGTTGGTGATCACGTACTCCTAAAGGTTGCACCTTGGAAGGGGGTGGTCCGATTCGGCAAGGAAGGAAATCAAGTGCCTCGATACGTTGGACCCTTTAAGATTCTGGAAAGAATTGGCAAAGTGGCCTACCGACTCGAACTACCAGAGGAACTCAGCAATGTACATCCGACTTTCCACGTTTCGAACCTCAAAAAGTGTCTAGCCGACCAGAACTTACATGTCCCTCTTGAGGATTTACAAGTGGACGTAACATTACACTTCATGGAAAAGCCAGTCGAGATCATGGACCGAGAGACCAAGAAACTCCGACGCTCACGCATTCCTATAGTGAAGGTTTGCTGTGAAGGAAAACGGGGCACCGAGTTCACCTGGGAACTCGAGAGTGATATGAAGGCTAAATATCCACAACTATTTGTTACGCCTGTGCCTTAATTTCGGGACAAAATTCCCTAAAGTAGGGGAGGCTGTAACAACCCGACTTTTCAAAGTCAAAGTCAAAGTACAAGTCAAAGTCAAGTTAAGGTCAACTTTAGGTTTACGTTCAGATCTGACATTTCTTGCTTAATTATTGTCCTATACTCTCGAACCTCGAACCTTGATATGTGTTAGTTAACGCCATTTTGAATTACGATTTATTAATATGTGAAGTAACAATGCGATAAACGTAACTAAACGCTAATCTACTAAACACTATCACCTCGCTACCGCATCGCAACTCGAATCGCAGTTATGGATATTGTTTTACGTGTGTATGCTATTGTGTGCTTTACTTGTGTGTGCTTATATGTTGTTGGATGTTATTCACAAACGCAATCGCAACTCTATCGCATCGCAACCTGAAATGCAAGTTTACTTTATGATTATTAGGTTGATTATGTTATTTGTGTAACTAATGTACAATGCTATCGCATCGCTTACTCGTAACGCAACGCATAAAACGAAAGTCGGAAAACTAACCCGTACAAGCCATCCGACCGAACGACCAACCGGTCGAATGGACATCCGACCAGATGACCATCCGATCTGATGGCCGTCCGATCAAACGGCTGTCCGAACCAAACACTCTGCACCGCCTTTCACCTCTTTACCTATAAATACCCTTCCTGTCACATCAACTGTTCATTGATGTGACAACTCCCTCCAACCAGTGCACTCCCAAGCTCTTTTCTCTCGATTTCTCACGATTCTTGTAAGTTTTCACTCTAAATCTTGTACTTCCATCTTTATTACGCACTTTCTCATCTTTTCCACAATTAAATCTTACATTTTAACCGTGAAATGATCTGATTTGAGGCTATTCTAGGGTGACGTCACCATGGGTTCTCATGAACACCAAAGTGTGACCTCATCTCATCAAGAACGGATCGAATCTAAAGGATTTCCACATATTTTTACAAAGATCTAAACACTTTTCACTGATTTCAAACTTTTCTTCAACATCTCTCACTTTTCACTCAAAACCATTAGAATCTGGACTCGTTCGGGCTCTCTACTCATTCCCTAGTCGAGAAGCGCTCTGAGAACATAATTCTATCGAAGAGATGACCGATTTACGGGTTGAACATGAAACCCCATCAAGAACAGCTGGGTCTGGACGAACGGGGTGATTCCCTTCCGATCGGATGAGTTGGACTTGATGTGATTTCCGTTGTTTGACACGTCGTCATACCGTCTTAGTTCAACCACAAATCCTTTAACTTAACTGATTTTACCAAGTTTTCAAACTAAACAGTCGCTCAATCAAATAGCCATCCGATCGGACGACCATCCGATCAAACGACTATTAGACCAGGTGATTGGTGAATTTTAATACTCAAACAATTTTCAAAACTTCAAAGAATACCAATTTCAAACGAATCATCATCCGAGTGAACGGCCATCCGCCCGGATGACCTGATGAATAGAAACACTTGACACATTTCAGAATGCTACAACGAAAACTTCAAAGTTCAAACATTCCACAAACACATTCAACCCCTCGAATGACCCTCCGACTGAATGGTCATCCGTCCGGCTGACCATCCGTCCGGACGGTCATCCTATCGGATCACTGTTCGATCACACATCTCTTCGACGCACTGTTTAACGCACTGTTCAACGCTTACACTATCGTTCTCTAATCAGGCTAATCCTCAAGCGCTCCCTTTAATCCAAGCTTGTGTTTATTTACTAAACACGATCTGTGAGTATACTCGATCCCTTTTTGCTTAACGCACTTTTGGGTGTTACATACGTTACGTATATTAAATCACATCGATCACACAACGCAAACACTTTTTATACGCTAACCGCTCTCACATGTTATACGTGTTATTCGATGAATGCTAGTATGTTATGTTTACACAGTGATTGTTGTCTGACACCTTAGCAACGATAGTACTATAGTTTGGACTCAGTTCCTGTCGTGGACAGGGGTTGTTAAGGGCTTTTCTTCACGTGTCACAGTGGTGATATGTGTTGCACATTCTACAACTCGCAGTCAAGTCTGTGCATATGTCATTGTCAATAGCTTATTTGCTTCACATTTCTACGTGTTACATGCTGGTTATGCGTAAATCGCTTTCGCTACTATTATGCTATTAAACTTGTATGCTCACCTTTACACTATGTGTATTGACTTTATTTTAATGTATGTGACAGGTGTTTAGGATGCTTTTATTTGCTGGATGTCATGGAATCAAGTTAGGTGGTCTAGAAACCCACGAACAATTTATGAGTTGTTGAAACAATATTTGTCTTTTTGAACACTATGTCTGTAATAACTGCTTTACTTTATATGTTATGGTATGGGACATGACGTTAAATATTTGGTAAATATAGTTGTTATGGATTCACCTGGACAATCTGTTTCGCTCAGTGCCGTGCCCCGATGTTTCCGCCATCGGTTGGGGTGTGACAATAGTGAGGTCATGCAGGCTGCTGAGCAGGGTTTTGTGCTGTCAGGTTCTGGGTAGGAGCAAAACGGCAAGTGTTGGCAAGATGACCAGATTTCCCACAGTTATTGAAGATACGACACTGTACATGTGGTTGATGGTGGTTGTTACACCTGTTGCACAAAGGTGCATTGCCAGCATATTGTTTGTTTGCTGGTGGTTGTTCAGGTTGATTTGGAGCTACCTGATTAGGTTGTGCCACAACTGCAAAGTTCTTGCAAGCCTTACGCTTCCTTGACTTCTTTGACGACTCCACTTTCTTACCCTTTTGTTTCTCATTTTTGTCAGACTGCTTCTGTTTCTTGTCACATTTCCTATGGAGTTTACCTTTCTTGACCTGAGAGTCAGTCAAGGTTGCAACAAGCTCAATGGCCTGTCGGACGGTAGTAGGATTGCTTCTAGTGACGATATCCTAAACAGGATCTGGCAAACAGTCAATGTATTTCTCAATTTCCTTGTCGAAAGGCGTGACCATTGTCTGGCAAAGCAAGCTTAACTCCTCGTATCTGTCAGTATAATCCCGGTGTTCACCACTGTCTTGCTTAAGGTCATGGAACTCGTCTTCCAGTGCCCTCTGCTTGTGATGAGGGCAGAACTCTTTCATCATTAGAGCCCTGAGTTCCTCCCATGTTTGACCCATAGTAACATCAGCACCCCTATCTCTCATTACTCCATTCCACCACATGAGAGCCCTCTTTTGAAACACACTAGAAGCAAACTCGACTTTACAATTGTTAGGACACTGAACATGGCGAAAAGTACTCTCAAGACTCTCAAACCACTGTAGGAGCCGAGTTGCTCCTTCGGAACCACTAAACTTGAGCGGTTTATTCGAATTAAATTGTTTAAAGTGGCACGAAGCAGGTGCATTAACATTGTTGTTGTTGGCTTGGTTAATTTGAGTGATGAGATTTGGGAGTATAACAGCCATCTGCTGTGCTATGATAGTTGCCAGTTCGGCATCAGGTTGTTGTACGTTGCGTCGAGGAGGCATTCTAAAAGAGGAAAACATGAGAGAAAACGAGTGAGATGATATGATGAAAAATAAGATGTCATTGAATAAAAATGAGATGTTACACATATCGACAAAAAGTAAGGGTGGTGGTCATTCGTTCGTTACCTCAAAACAAACGAACGACACACAGTGACTAATCAAAGTAAATGGGTCATAATAATGTATCACAAAGACATGCTTTAGCCTATAAGTGGACTGTTATACCCGTCTTCCATTAACATAATTCTAATATTTAATACGCATATTTTGTAAAAATACGGACTAACAAAAAAACTTGTTATGTTAGGATTCATACATGATCAAAGTGTTTAGGATTTACATCCCTACTAGTTTAAAACATACATAGTATGGCATTAAGAGTTACATGTTCCATATTCAACTAAACAAAAGACATCATTCGTGGAAGCTTCAAAAGTATGGTGTTCGGTTCTTGCTATGTGCTTGATCGGCATCTGGGATATCATCAACAACAACTAACATCGAAACCATCTCAAATGTTAGTTTTGACAACATATAAACATGTATATTCAAGTTCTAATATCAAACAAATGAAAACAAAAATAAAATTCCGGAAATAGACCTCTCGCGCCACGTGAGCGACCCCTTAAGATCGTTCGCGGGCCGCGAGCGGCCCCGCGTGTCGCGCCAGGTCCAAGACTCCCCGTCGCGTGCCGTGGGGGAGTCAGTTTCCAGCAGGTCCGGTTCTGGGCCCGCATTTTCTGCCCAGCTCAAGTTTTTCTACTAATTCAAACTTTAAATAATCATAACTTTAAATTTACAAGTCCGTTTTTCCCGATTCTTTTTCCTATGCGTCCGTATTTTAAATACGGATCTGTTTATCATACTTACTCACATCAAAATTCGGATTATAAGCTGATGGCCTATAAATTCTCTTTTATTTGTTCGACCCGTTTTGTTATATGTCATATTTTACATCATTCCTTCTTTTTGGTTTCTAAACTTAATTACCCAATTCCCCGGGCTTGTCAACTTTGGCGTATCACTTCCATTCCATGGTTTTATGTACGCAATAGAATCATGCTTATTTTCCAATGTTTCAAACACGCCGCTTAACGCAAATTTTATTAGTTAAATTTCTAGTCTTTTGACCCAACATCACGGGTTCCTTAAATCAACTTAGCGTATCCATTACATGGCTTACGCACTTCATCACTAACACATTATGTGAGCTTTAAGTCACTACTTACATCATCATTTTAAAGCATAGTTTTGACCCATTTGGTTGTCGAGTGAGGACCTTCACTTCATTGACAACCAAGCTTATTCCAACCATTGTTTTAACCCATTTTCTATGATATACCGAACGATTCTAACCGTTCTTTTTAACCCGTATTACTTAATCTAATCATACTTTAACCATCTATTTTGGTCCGTTCGGTTTGCCAAGTGAACTTCGTCACTTCTATGGCTTACCAAACATACAATAATTATTCAATTTGACCCATTTGATCTATCGAGTGAACTTCGTCACTTCAATGACACATCAACGCTCTTATCACACTTCGATATCATTAACAAGCTATAACTAAACATTTTTGTACAAATTGACGAACCTAATAGTTGCGTACCTTTAGGGGGTTTCCTTCAAGCGTGTGTCCGCTCCGGCTTGTCTGCTTGAGGATTCGATCCCTTTACCTATAGAGTTCAACCAACTACCGTTTAGAACTCTATTCATAACACTTATCGCATATTTCGCCATATTATTCAAATATGCGTTTTTATTAGAAATTTAACGTTTTAACTTTTTCTTAGGCGTTTTAACAAACACCTTATGGGTATCGTTTTACGAAATTCATTATCAAGCTCATGACTTCACTATTTAGACAAAATCAAACAATTTTTGCAAGTTCATTACATCTAGTATGTACAATAACATTCTAGATTCACTTCATGTAAATCAATAATACTCTTTTTATAATCATACTTTTAGTATTCTTTATCATTCTACAAAAACCCACTTAACACTTAGATCGGTAACCATGAGCTTCAGAATTTGAGCATCAATTCAGCAAGTTTATTGACTAGGGTTTACTCCTAGACATGTTTTCATCCCTAAGTTCATCCAAACATCAACTAATCAAATCAGATTTCAATTTCACGAATCATCAAGAAGTTGAGATGAAACCAAATTGTAAATTTTGACATACCTTATGATCACTTCACTGAGATGATCACTAATTTATGCTTGGATATTGATTTGGCCTTTCAATTTGATCAATTTTGAGCTAGTTAGGGTTTGAAGTTGAGAGCCCTTGGCTTCTCTGTCGAATTCGACTAGAACACACACTTAGAGTGTGTGTTTTGGTGTTGAATGTTTTATTTAATTAAAACTTGTTTCAAAAGTGTCACCTTTGGTCCCTATACTTTACCAAGTTGCATAGAGTGTTATTTTAACCAATTTCTCTATTACTACAAGACAACTAACCAACTAGGTTATTTATTCCTAGTTAGTTTATTTTGTTTATTACCAACATTAAATTTTTAAATATAAAAATTTGTATTTTCGGGGTGTTACAAGTCCACCCCCCTTAAAGGGGTTTCATCCTCGAAACCGAAATACGTACCAAATAATGTAGGGTAGAGTCATCTCATCTCCTCTTCGGATTTCCATGTAGTATCCGAACCCTTCCTATGCTCCCACTTGACCTTCTCTTGGTCGATTTCCTTGTTTTGTAAGCTTTTTACCTTTCGATCCAGAATTTCAATCGGCTTCACCGCATAATTAAGACTATTATCCACTTCAATGTCGTCGTAGTGAATATAAGTCGTTTCTTCGGCTAAGCACTTTCGGAGATGTGATACGTGGAACATGCTATGGATTCCACTCAATTCTTCAGGTAATTCGAGGCGGTATGTAACCTTACCAACTCGTTCTATGATTTTAAACGGCCCAATAAACCTCGGGCTTAACTTTCCTCTTTTTCTGAACCGAATACCCCCTTCCATGGAGATACTTTAAGCATAACATTATCACCAACTTGAAATTCGACCGGTCTTTGTCTCTTGTCAGCATACGACTTTTGCCTATCTTGAGCTGCTTTTAAATGAGCCCGAACCATATCAATTTTCTCATTAGTGGCTCGAACTATATCTTTATGGGCGACTTCGCGTGGTCCCACTTCACCCCAACACACCGGGGTTCGGCACTTCCTTCCGTAGAGCATCTCGTACGACACTATACCAATACTTACGTGGTAACTATTATTTTATGAGAATTCAACCAACGGTAGATAAATATCCCAACTACCTCCAAAGTCGATGATACACGCCCGTAGCATATCTTCCAGTGTCTGTATTGTTCTTTCGCTCTGTCCATCCGTTTGAGGATGGTACGCAGTGCTAATAAACAATTTTGTTCCCAGTTGCTCTTGGAAATCACGCCAAAAGTTCGAAGTAAATCGGGTATCCCTATCGGACACAATGGATACCGGTACCCCGTGGCGTGCCACTATCTCATTAGTATGTACTTCTGACATCTTTTTTGACGTATAAGTCTCACGTATCGGAATAAAGTGAGCACTTTTCGTCAGTCACTCCACAACTACCCATATGGCATCAAATCCTTGGTTCGTCTTCGCTAGTTTGGTCAATAGGTCCATGGTAATGTGTTACCATTTCCAATCTGGAATATCCAGCGGTTGAAGTTTATCGTAGGGTCTTTGGTGTTCTTCCTTGACTTGTAAACATGTCAAGCATCTCTCCACATACTTAACTACATTCCTTTTCATACCGGGCCACCAGTAATTTTGTTTCAAGTCGTTATACATCTTGGTCGCCCCCGGATGAATGGAATAACTGGATTTATGAGCTTCATCTAGTAAAAGCGTCTTAACCCCACATGAATTTGGAACCCAGGTTCTACCGAAACGAGTTTTCAACCCGTTGCTACCATCTACTAAATTCTTCAGTTGGCCAACTATTCTTTCCTTCTTCTAAGTCTCTTCTTTCATTGCTTCAACTTGTGCTTCCCGGATTCGTTCAAGTAGACCCGACGCTACTATAAGCTGCGTCGATCTAACCCGTATAGGAGCATAATCTTCCTTTCAGCTCAGTGCATCTGCCACCACATTGCCTTTTCCTGGATGGTAATGTATTTCGCAATCATAATCCTTCACCATTTCCAACCACCGGCCTTTGTCTCATATTCAACTCCTTATGATCGAAGAAGTATTTTATACTTTTGTGGTCGGTAAATATGGTGCATTTCACCCCGTATAAATAATGCCTCCATATTTTCAGCGCAAATACTACTGCCGCCAATTCAAGATCGTGCGTAGGGTATTTCTTTTCATGAATCTTCAGTTGCCTTGAAGCATAAGCTATAACTTTTCCCCGTTGCATTAAAATGCATCCAAGTCCCGAATGTGACGCATCCGAGTAAACCAGCATATCATTGACTCCGTCCGACAATGTTAAAACCGACGCGTGAGTTAACTTCTCCTTGAGCGTTTGGAATGCTTTCTCTTGTTCAACGCCCCATATAAACTTCTCTTCCTTGGGAGTTAACTTGGTCAATGGCGTAGCAATCTTGTAGAAGACTTGTATGAATCTCCTATAATATCCCCAAGCCCTAAGAAGCTTCTGATTTCCGAAGGATTCTTCGGAGGGTTCCACTTTGCCACGGTTTCTATTTTTGACGGATCTACTAACACCCCGTCAGCGCTAATAATGTGTCTGAGAAACTGCACCTCTCGTAACCAAAAGGCGTATTTCAAAAACTTTGCATAAAGCTTTTCTCGTCTAAGTGCTTCCAATACTTCGTGTAGATGATGCGCGTGATCCACCTCATTTTTCGAATACACCAAAATAACGTCAATGAACACTATCACCGACTTATCTAGCATGGGTTTGCAATTCCGGTTCATGAGATCCATGAAGGCCGCAGGTGCATTTGTCAGCCCAAAAGACATCACGAGTACGAAAGGCCGTTTTCGGCACATCCTTTTCTTTGATCCTTAGCTGATGGTATCCCGATCTAAGGTCAATCTTTGAAAACCAACTTGCGCCTTGTAGTTGGTCAAATAAATCGTCTATTCTCGGGAGCGGGTATCGATTCTTCACTGTGAGTTTGTTTAACTCTCGGTAATTGATACACATTCGCATACTCCCGTCCTTCTTCTTTACGAACAATACTGGTGCGCCCCACGGATACACACTCAGCTTATAAACCCTTTGTCAAGCAAATCTTGAATCTGAGACATTAACTCTTTTAGCTCCGATGGCGCGAGTCGATACGGTGCCTTAGCTACGGGTTTTGCGCCCGGAACTAATTCGATCCCGAATTCTACTTTCCGTTCTGGTGGTATTCCCGGTAAAACTTCCGGAAACACATCTTCATAGTCTCGCACCACCGGTACATCTCCAACTTTCAGTGATTCTTTCTTCGGTTCACTTGCGTATACCATAAACGCCTTACATCCGTGCCTCATAAGCTTGTTAGCCTTTAACATTGAACATATCACGGGATTACCTCCTTTCTCACCAAAGATAGTAACGTGCTTTCCGCTTGGAGACATTAGTTTTATCTCTTTACGGAAGCACACAACCTTTGCATGATGTCGGGATAACCAATCCATCCCGACAACTACTTGGAATTCTCCCATTGACAATGGGATCAGGTCTATCGAGTATTCTTCGCCATCTATACTCAATTTGTAGTTTCGGCATACATCACACCTTATAAAGCTTTTGTTGTCACCTATTTCTACTTCTAAAGGCATAGGTAGTTTGGTTAATAAAAATGAAGGATGTCGAGTAAATCCATGTGAAATAAAGGATTTATTCGCACCCGTATCATATAACACACGTGCGGGAATTGAGTTTATCGCGAATATACCTGAGACCACATCGGGTTCTATCTTCGCCTCGGCCATGGTTAGTTGGAAAGATCTGGCCTTTACCTTTTGAGTCTCTGTTTGTGAACCCTTGCTATCTTTCTTTCCGGCTAAGTCCGGGCATTCAGATTTCTTGTGGCCCGGATGGTAGCATTTGTAACAAACCGAAACTTTTCCCGGGCATAGTGAAGCCTTATGCCCTGTCTTTCCGCATATAGAGCACGGTTTATCCTTGAAGCGACACTCGCCCTTATGCCCTTTCCCGCACCTTACAGCTCGGTGACCCGCCTTTCACATCCTGCTTCTTTGCCGGTTCTGTCGTTCGTGCCTTTTTTGTAGGGCTTGGATTGACAATCTGCGCCCTTCGTTCACCCAGCTCAACTTGCTTTTTCAGCTCAATCTCTCGTTCCCAAGCAGTGTTTATGATCTCGGTGAGAGTCTCGTATTTTGAGGGAGTCATGAACTCCCGATATTCTGCAGTCAGCATGTTATAATAGTAATATATTTTCTGCTCTTCGGTCGTCACTAACTCATCACAGAATCTCAGTTTATCATGGAAGATACACGTGATTTTGTCAATTGATTCCCCTTTCTGCCTCAATTGGATAAATTCTTCCTTGATTCTGTTAATGACCGCCTTGGGACTGTGATGTTTAAGGAACGATGCCTTAAACTCATCCCATGTCATCACCTTTGCCGCTTCATTCCCAATCTCCTTTTTCTTATTATCCCACAAGTCTTTCGCTTGGCCCCTTAACTGACCCGTGCCATAAGCTACGGAATCATTTGTATCACAGTGGGTCCTTTCGAACACTCCCTCGATGTCACTTAGCCATCGTTGGCATATTATCGGATCGACCTCCCCATTATAAATTGGCGGTTTGCAAGCCATGAACTTGTTGTATGAACAAGCCTTCCGTTCTCCCGACTTTTCCTTTGCTTGGTTGGCATTATCTTCCAATCTTTTGATCCATTCTTCAACTATTGTAAGCACTGTGCTTTGAATCTTGTCTATAAAACCGGTTAGACTGTTTTTGATTGCCTTTCCTACCTCTTTGGCAATCACTTCCCTCATCTCTTCGGTGACTGTCGGCACCGTATCATCGTTACCTCCATCGGCCATCTTGAAACTGAAATGTTTATACCAGTTATTAAACATTTTATTTTATAACACACGCTTTATTCACTTTGGTTTAGCCAAGTTCATAACTTGCTTTAACCGTTCTCATTTAGTGCACTTTCCGGGTTCGAGTGTGTTATCACGCTCTTCCCGTGCACGTCAAATCAAGTTCCCTTTTTCTAATGTTCTACTAAAATCTACTAAATATCTAATTCTTACTGGATGTTTGATCAAGCTTCGAATCGAACACGCTTTGCTAACAACCTTGAGCTCTGATTACCAACTTGTTATACCCGTCTTCCATTAACATAATTTTAATACTTAATACACATATTTTGTAAAAATACGGACTAACAAAAAAACTTGTTATGTTAGGATTCATACATGATCAAAGTGTTTAGGATTTACATCCCTACTAGTTTAAAACATACATAGTATGGCATTAAGAGTTACACGTTCCATATTCAACTAAACAAAAGACATCATTCGCGAAAGCTTCAAAAGTATGGTGTTCGGTTCTTGCTATGTGCTTGATCGGCATCCGGGATATCATCAACAACACCTAACATCAAAACCGTCTCAAATGTTATTTTTGACAACATATAAACATGTATATTCAAGTTCTAATATCAAACAAATGAAAACAAAAATAAAATTCCGGAAATAGGTCTCTCGTGCCACGTGAGAGACTCCTTAAGATCGTTCGCGGGCCGTGAGTGTCCCCGCATGTCGCGCCAGGTCCAGTACTCCACGTCCCGTGCCGCGGGGGAGTCAGTTTTCCAGCAGGTCCGGTTCTGGGCCTGCATTTTCTGCCCAGCTCAAGTTTTTCTCCAAATTCAAACTTTAAATAATCATAACTTTAAATTTACAAGTCCGTTTTTCCCGATTCTTTTCCTATGCGTTCGTATTTTAAATACGGATCCGTTTATCATACTTACTCACATCAAAATTCGGATTATTTATTCGACCCGTTTTGTTATATGTCATATTTTACATCATTCATTCTTTTTGGTTTCTAAATTTAATTACCCAATTCCCCGGGCTTGTCAACTTTGGTGTATCACTTCCATTCCATGGTTTTACGCAAGCAATAGAATCATGCTTATTTTCCAATGTTTCAAGCATGCCGCTTAACGAAAAATTTGTTAGTTAAATTTCTAGTCTTTTGACCCAACATCACGGGTTCCTGAAATCAAACTTAACATATCCATTACATGGCTTACGCACTTCATCACTAACACATTATGTGACCTTTAAGTCACTACTTACATCATCGTTTTAAATCATAGTTTTGACCCATTTGGTTGTCGAGTGAGGACCTTCACTTCATTGACAACCAAGTTTATTGTAGGATCGTTTGCACGACCAAAACGAGTCGTTCAGAAGAGTTCTATCCAATACGAAAGGCGAAAACAGACGTATCGGAGTTATTTCAGCTGATTTGCACTATGATTCACTTTAAACTGTCTCTTTATTGATATCAGATCGTTTTACAATGCTGGAGACACTTCGGCAGAGCTTCGCTACCGGAATTGAAACGTTACAAATGAATTGAACAAGGCACCTATTTATAGGGAAGCCCATTCCGCACGAAACGGTTCACACGAAATGGCTTTTCCATTTCGTACGAAATGAGCATTGCCATTTCGTGCGAAATGGACATATTCCATTTCGTGCGAAATGGTCCATCCTACATGATTTCAACATTTTCTCGTATATCGTGCCCGGACCTATCTAACCTATTACAAGACTCGATACAAGACGAAGTAGACAGACATATGCACCAACAGACTCCCCCTTGGATGTTGACGAAGTCTTCAGTGTCGAGTCTTCGGTATGTCAACCCTTCAGTCTTTATCAGTCTTCTCGCTCTTTCCAAAATATTCTCCATTGTAAGCATCCTCAATCAAACTCTTTCTCTTCTTCTATCTCTTCTAGAATCTCAACCTGACTCTATCTTCTCTTGATCAGATCTCTTGATTCTTTAAGTTCTTCAGCATCAGCAGCTTGCATGGACACAATTCCAGGATCAGAAACTGGCTCTTTACATCTTCAGACTCCCTCTTGATGTCTTCAGACTCCCCCTTTCATCAAGCTGGGATCGCAGTCTTGAATTCTCTCTTTCTAGGATCGTGGCCTGGCTCAAATTCTGCAACTTTCACAGGTTCAGGACCGTTGCCTGACTCTCTATAATCACAGAATCTGGAACCTGGCTTTATCATATCTTTCAGGAGTCGAAACTTTGCTGCTTCTGCCTGCACAATCTCTACCTAAAACATAAGTTTCACAGATTTTAAAATTTAACAATTTTAAACTCTGCTTACCACTCTCAAACTCAAACAATCTCATGTAAATATGATCTAAAATGATTTAACATTTATAATCTTAGATAACCACTTGTAAACATATCTTTTTCTTAAACACACTCTCCCAAACCTGTTGTTCATCATGTTTAGCACTCGGAATTTTGAAAATCAGCTTTCCAACATCAGTTGTCGAAAATCTTTTTGTATTTTTCAAAAATTTATGCTAAAACACACTGAAAATCTTTTTGGAATTTTTTAAAAGAAATATTTACAAACAATATTTTTGTGAGTTTGTGTAAGAGGATCATATCAGTTTTTGAGACACATTACCAACACCGTTAAGCTTTAAACATTTTAAGTTTTAAACTATTCACGTAGATTGTCAGTATACTGATCCACTTAAATTCTCACACAAAGTTAATCTGTTTCGAGATACGAGATTAATGTTTTAAGAACTTAAACTTATTCGCGTGTCCCACCTCAGAATATACTCCCGTATCCAGACTCCTATATTCAGTCTTACAGGTGAATGTACACTAGTGATATCTGTAAAGGGTTAAATGCGAGACCATGAGAGCTCAGGCTATTGCTTCCGCAAAATCAGAGAGATGATGGTTCGACTTTAAGGTGTGTTCCCTTTAGAGAATCTTTTCTTCAACAACACATGATTAGCATTTTTCAATGTTTCATCATTTTTATACTGAGGGCGAGCTTTAAGAATAAAGCAATGAAAAGTATTATACGAGGACTAGGCTATTGCTCTCGCAAAATCAGAAGTCCAGGTATAATACCCCAGATATCACCACGCACAAAGACCTAGTATGTCAGAAATAGAAAGCCCTTCAAACAAGATTTCAGGGGTTACCTATATATCCGAGAGATGTTCCTCACGAAATAAGCAAGTTTAATCTTTAGGTTTATATCTCGAACACAATCTACTAAGCGTGCGAAAACCTACTAGTATATCATCAGTGAGACCGTTTATCACATTTTGATTTTCCAAATCTTTAGCATGCTGTGATTGTCCACTGATGTACTATCATTTCCTCTTTTTCACAACAAAACTCATTTTGAATTTTTCAATGTTTTTGGATTTTGAGATTTTATCATGTTTTTGGCTTTTTCAAATTTTTGAAATTTCTAAATATTTACTCCCCCTAAAATCAAAAATATGTTTCAATTTTTGATTTTCAAGGAAAATTTGAAAACAAACTGTACAAGTAAAGTGACAACTGTTGTGAATTGCTTCAATTCGCCATTCACTTGGCTTAACAATCAGAACTCCCCCTGACAACAAACTATTTTCCCATTATGATTTCAAAACACTTAAGTTTGTTTTATTCAAATGGTTTTTCCGGAAAATAAGTTTTGTTGATTTTACCACTTGTAGAATTGGGGTTAAATTCATCACTTTGTTTCTCAATCACTTAAATGAAAGTTAAATCAAGTTCAACTTAATGACCTTGATTAACCACTTGTAGGTGAAAACCCTTTTTCAACCACTTGATGTTCACTTATCAACCATACCATTTGAGAATTGAAATATGACAATTTTCAAGAAAACTACCACTTGTAGGTTTTCCAAACAAACATTTCAAGAATGATGCCGATTCCTGCTCCATGATTACCAACTTGGGAGCTCCGGCAAGTCCAGAGTTTTAGTCATGATATGTTCTATCCCAGTTACTGACCTGGGATGACCCATCTTCATTTGGTTTCTTCGTTTTCTTTTCATAAAATTCCTTTACCCCTTTGACCTTCCCGTCAACCATTTTTCCAAAAATATTTTTAACTGTGGGGTTAAAGGCTTTTTCAACATCAAATTCTTTCTTTTCAGAAAAGAATTGATTTGAAATTTCAACTTTTCCAATTTTTGATTTTAAATTTTCAGCCCGCAATGGTGGAAAATTTGCATAATCCAATGGCGGAACTGAGTTTTCTTCTTTTATCTCAACTTGTGGCTCCTCTGACTTTGACAAGTCAGATTCATCACCAGAACTAGCATCAGATTTCTTAACAACCCATTTTTGGTTGTTAAGATTCACTTTTCTTCTGTAAAAACTTTTTGAACATTCACTAACCTCAAATTTTGAATTTTTGAAAACTTTAAATTGTTTGGTTGGTGGTTCATTTTCAACCATTTTTCCTTTTAGTTTTTCAGAGACCCCCTGTTTTGTTTGGATTGCCTTCGGACAAATCCTGGCAATATGACCAACTGTTTTGCATTGAAAACAGGTTCTCGTTTCCTTTTTCTGAGCAACTTCCTTCTTCTTTTCCTCTTGCTTCTTAGCAAGGAATTCTTTGTTTGTCTGTTTCCTGAACAACTGCTCTTTTTCTTCTTTAGATGATGTTCCTGAAACAAAAACAGTTTTTGGTTTATAAATTTTCTCATTTTTATGATTTTTCGGTGGAATAAAACCTAATCCCTTCTTTTTGAAATTACCGTTATTGTTTGGTTTCTTTTGAAAACCAGAACCAGAACTGTAACCCTTTTTCTTGTTTAACTTTTGTTGAACTCTTGAGGTGTAAGGTCTAGGTTTTTCAGAAAGATTTACATCTTTTATTTCAGAAATATTAATTTATGTTAGTTCGAAAACCTTTTTGATCATTTTAGTTTTAACACCTCTTATTGGAAATTCTTCATCAAAATATAATTTGTCAGAATCATTCAAAGTATATGCCACTTTGAATGTTTCATCATTCAAATTATTTTGTGATAATAGAAAATCTCTATTGTAAACCCGTTTGCCCTTTTTGACTGTTGGACTTGAAGTGTCGGACTCAGACTTTGACTTTGATTTTGACTCCTCCGTTTCATCTTTTTTCAACACCCGATCGACCACTTTCTTAATTAACTCGGACTCATGATCAGTGTCGGATGATGTGAAAGTGACATCAATGTTGTCTGGCAAGTTATCTGAAGGCTCAGATTCCCACTGTAAGTTGGTTGCCTTTTTGACTCTTTCTGAATTTGGATTTCATGGAGAATATCCATTTTCAAGCGGGGGTGGACACTTGTTATAGCCAAAACTTTGTTTCTTACCAGAACTCTTCACTTCAGTATCCTCTTTTGTTTCGGAATTCTTCTCTTCAGATGTTTCTTTTTCAAATGCCTTCATGCCTTCCACTGTGGGATAAATCCTGTCAATCACATAAGAAGAACATGAGTAACTTTTCAATAATTTGTTTACTCTTTCAGTTTCTATCCTCTGAGTTTCCAATTTCTGTTCAAGCTCAGTACACATCCCAATGTAATAGTTGATCATTTCCTGCTTTATCATATATGCTCCATTGAGTGTCTTCATGGCTGTAGCTTGTTCACTGCTTGACTCGTTGTATTGATTCATGGCTTTGTTCAAGACATCATACGATTCTTTCAACCTGTTCATGTTGTGAATAAACTCATTGTTGTACTTTTTCAGAGTCTCACAGTTTTCACAATCTTTAGACACCTTTTCTGCATCAGCCTCCTTTTTAATCTCGAAAGCTGGAACTTCTTTAACCTTTATCACTCGGACCTCTTCTTCATCAACATCTAGATCTCTAATGTCAACTTTCTGTCCATTGTCCTTAACCGGTCGAATATATCGAAATTCAGTATATTCCCATGCATCTAGGTAATATGCTTGAACCCAGTTTTCAAAACGTTCGGCCCATCCACTATATTCCTCAATACTCATAAGCTTAGGCGGTTTTTGCGTGGTATCCGTTTCATTTTCTAGCATCGTATTCTGAGTAATAGTGATCGGGCTAGCAAAGGCATTGTAGAACTCGTTTTCCATGATTCAGTATTTCAAAATTCACAAAATCAGGCTTTTCAAACGGAATGGATTTCTTCAAACGAAATGCACTTTTCAAGCGAAATGAACCTATTCCTCCCAATTCGTACGAAATGGAATGTAGTTTCAAACGAAATGGCCCTTTGGTGCGAAATGAATACCAATTCGTGCGAAGTGAATGATTTTCAAGCGAAATGGCTCTTTCATGCGAAATGAAGTCCTGTTTCAAACGAAATGGATCACTGGTGCGAAATGGAGCAATTTCAAATGAAATGATACCAATTCGTATGAAATGGTGATGATGTCACCCTTTCGGACAGTTTTTGAACAAAATGATCAAGTTTTACTTCGAATTATGGTCTGATTCTTTCAAGGCTTTGTTAAAACAGTGTTTCGCATGTTATATGTGAAATTCAAGCCATTTTATCCGTGAAAACTTGTTTAATTTTGAAGAAAATGTAAAAGAAGGTGTAGAAATCAGAATTTCAGCTGAAAATGGTAAGAACTCTTCCTCCTGAGCTCTGATACCACTTGTAGGATCGTTTGCACGACCAAAACGAGTCATTCAGAAGAGTTCTATCCAATACGAAAGGGGGAAAAAGACGTATCGGAGTTATTTCAGCTGATTTGCACTATGATTCACTTTAAACTGTCTCTGTATTGATATCAGATCGTTTTACAATGCTGGAGACACTTCGGCAGAGCTTCGCTACCGGAATCGAAATGTTACAATTGAATTGAACAAGGCACCTATTTATAGGGAAGCCCATTCCGCACGAAACGGTTCACACAAAATGGCTTCTCCATTTCGTACGAAATGACCATTGCCATTTCGTGCGAAATGGACATATTCCATTTCGTGCGAAATGGTCCATCCTACATGATTTCAACATTTTCTCGTATATCGTGCCCTGATCTATCTAACCTATTACAAGACTCGATACAAGATGAAGTCGACAGACATATGCACCAACACTTATTCCAACCATTGTTTTAACCCATTTTCTATGATATACCGAACGATTCTAACCGTTCTTTTTAACCCGTATTACTTAATCCAATCATAATATAACCATCTATTTTGTTCTGTTTGGTTTGCCAAGTGAACTTCGTCACTTCTATGGCTTACCAGACATACACTAATTATTCAATTTGACCCGTTTGATCTATCGAGTGAACTTCGCCACTTCAATGACACATCAATGCTCTTATCACACTACGATATCATTAACAAGCTATAACTAAACATTTTTGTACAAATTGACGAAACTAATAGTTACGTACCTTTAGAGCGTTCCCTTCAAGCCTGTGTCCGCTCCGGCTTGGCCGCTTGAGGATTCGATCCCTTTACCTATAGAGTTCAACCAACTACCGTTTAGAACTCTATTCATAACGCTTGTCGCATATTTCGCCATATCATTCAAATATGCGTTTTTATTAGAAATTTAACGTTTTAAGTTTTTCTTAGGCGTTTTAACAAACACCTTATGGGTATCGTTTTACGAAATCCATTATCAAGCTCATGACTTCACTATTTAGCCAAAAGCAAACAATTTTTGCAAGTTCATTACATCTAGTATGTACAATAACATTCTAGATTCACTTCATGTAAATCAATAATACTCATTTTATAATCATATCATATAGTATTCTTTATCATTCTACAAAAACTCACTTAACACTTAGATGGGTAACCATGAGCTTCATAATTTGAGCATCAATTCAGCAAGTTTATTGACTAGGGTTTACTCCTAGATATGTTTTCATCCATAATTTCATCCAAACATCAACTAATCAAATTCAGATTTCAATTTCACGAATCATCAAGAAGTTGAGATGAAACCAAATTGTAAATTTTGACATACCTTATGATCACTTCACTGAGATAATCACTAATTTATGCTTGGATATTGATTTGGGACCGATTTGGCCTTTCAATTTGATCAATTTTGAGCTAGTCAGGGTTTTAAGTTGAGAGCCCCTGGCTTCTCTGGAGAATTCGACCAGAGACCACACTTAGAGTGTGTGTTTTGGTGTTAAATGTTTTATTTAATTAAAACTTGTTTCAAAATTGTCACCTTTGGTCCCTATACTTTACCAAGTTGCATAGAGTGTTATTTTAACCAATTTCTCTATTACTACAAGACAACTAACCAACTAGGTTATTTATTTCTAGTTAGTTTATTTTGTTTATTATCAACATTAAATTTTTAAATATAAAAATTTGTATTTTCGGTGTGTTACATGGACACTCACCCCAAGAGTTCCTAGGTAAGAGTAACTGGTCCGATTATGTGGATTGTACGAACACTCTAGCCTTAGACAGAAAACTCGAGGTACAGGCACCCACCCTTCCAGATTGCACATGTTCACATTATTTAGACCCAAACTTTGATTAGATTTTGAAAACTTGGAAGGCATTAAGCCAAAAAGAATCATTCAAGAATGGATGATTGATTTTTCAAAATGTTTTGGAAATTTGTGTTCTTGTTTTGGTAATCACCTAAAGATAGGCGACGTTTATTGTTTTAAGATCTAAACACAAGATAAACCGTGTTAGGGTCCTAGAAAGGTTATAGTCTAGGTCAAAGCATTACTAATAACATAATTCCCTATAACCATGAGCTCTGATACCTACTCTTCTGTCACACCCCGACCGCGTAAAACAACAAACCGCGGTGGAAACGTCGGGGAGTGTCGTAACAGAATTATTGTTTCACAACACATGGTATTTAAAGTTTGGTTTTATTAAGGTAAAAGTTTACATTGTCATGGAAATAACAAAAACATAACGTAAATTAAACTGTTCTTGCTTCATTTTAAGTCACTAAGGCCCAAGTCCGCCTAAGTGTGTCACGATCGTCATCAAATGTTAGCTCCTGAAACACATGTGAAAATAGGTACGTCAGCATAAAAATGCCTGTGAGATACATAGGTTTTGTTGATGAAGAATTCATGACTTGTAGTTAAAAGAAGTGTTTTAACAAAAAGTAGTCATGAACCTTGAAAATGTTTCCTTTTATAAAATCATATGAAAATCGATATGAAAATCAGATGATAATAAAAGAATAATGCATGTTTATATGAATAACCAAGTAAAAATGAATTTGTATAAAATATGTCATTTGTAAAGCAATGTCTTTGTCTTTCTCGAAGTGGTTTAAATAACGCTACGATATGTAATATCATAAAGGCACTTATATATCGGAAGTACCAGCGGCGTATCCACCATGCTTTTATCATATTACACACGCCTCGTTATTTAGATCACTTATCAATAACCACCAAAATGTCTTGTTAACCAAATGTCAAACTGTTATAAGTAAATAATGTCCAATGTCAAGTGTAAACCATGTCTTGTATAATCAATTGTCTTGTATGGCAAGTAAAAAGTATTTACTCAAACCTTAGGTATAATGTGATGTATAATCAAATGTCATGTGAAACAAAATGTCATGTACAAAACAATGTTTTTTGAATAAACCATAGTCTAAATCAAAAGTTATGTTTTGCAAAATTAATGCTTTATGGATACAAACATTTATGTTGTAATGTTTATCGCATACATTCAAGCCTTGCGACTGTTGGACAAATCCTTAGGTAGTTAAAGGTTTATCAATTATTTTTTCAGATTCTGTCATTCCCTACTTCCAAACAATCCTAGGAAGCCGGGAACTGGATTTGTCAAGTCCTATGGTACCACTACATACTACCGAGCGGCGTGATCAATGTTAATGAATGTATTTTTGTCCCGTTAAACATACCAAATGTCATAACCAACGTAAGCATGTGCCCATATGCTGAGTAAACATATGCAACAAAAATGTAATGTAAATCAATGTGCCCATATGCTGAGTAAACATATGCAGCAGAAATGTAATGTAAATCAATGTGCCCATATGCTGAGTAAACATACGCAACAGAAATATAATGTAAATCAATGTGCCCATATGCTGAGTAAACATATGCAGCAGAAATGTAATATAAATCAATGTGCCCATATGCTGAGTAAATATATGCAGCAGAAATGTAATGTAAATCGATGTGCCCATATGCTGAGTAAACATATGCAGCAAAAGTGTTTATAAAATCAATGTGCTAGCATGCTCAGTCAACATACATAGCAAAAGCATAATTGAAATCATGTACTATATGTGTACTAGTTGAACATAGCAAGTATATGTCATGAAAAGCATGAAAAGCATGAAAGTAACAATGTAGGCACATGGGTAACACCCCAAAATATTTGAAAGCAGTAAAAGAGGGGACTATATACTCACTTGATATTGCTTAATAGTCTTGGAATAAAGACCAAGTAACGCTCGAAGGATCACGGAATCAAACGACACCTAATATAGGTAACTATGTTAATAATCGGATCCTAAATCGGGAGATAGGATAGAATGAGGTCTTGTAAACCAAATGAGTATTGGAACTCATATGATATGGTTTAACAAAGCCTACATTCTGAATTGGCACCTATTCTAACTGCTTATGACCCGTTAAGATAATTTACGCTACTTTAACGCGTCATTTGGGCAATGCGCGTTCGGAGGGTCTAACTAGTCCTATGACAAGTATTATATGCCCTAACATGTTTAATAATCAGTTTAAGTGTCAAAATTTAAGTCACATATGCTTAAATTTAAATTATGCTTAAAAAGGCCATTTTGGTCATTTTCCTAAGGCATATAAACTACCTATCATACAACTAATCAAACAAAGTGACAATAAGGTATAACCTCGGAAGGTTATTCCCTATACAACTATGGTCACAAAATATGTTTGGTCGGATCCTAATGATCGACCAAACGGGTCGGGTTTGAAAGTCTAAGCGGTTGTTTAGACCGCTTGACTTACAGCCCTAAGTAAGCACTAAACTAAAAGTGACGAGTTAAACATGTTAAAACATGTTTAACTAAGTTAGAAAACTGTTTGATATCAAAACAAAGTGTTTTGATACCCGAAAATAGTTTCGTCGCAAAATGCACATAGTCGTGCATTTTGACCAAAACTTTGACTCGTCACTTTGACTGGTCAACGTGGTAATCAGTGGGTATAGTCGCAAGGGACTATACCCGTCGTGATTACGCTCATGTTGTAAAGTTCAAATGAACTTTGTCTTGACCAAATCATGGTCAAAGCTGAAAGTCAAACTTTGTTTGACTTTGTTGCTTGAAATAAAAAAAGCAAGCATGAAAGAACACTTACAAGAGTCCTAATCTTGGAAAGAAGACTAAGAAAACTCAGATTTGAAGCCTCCAACCAAGTGTGGTAGCTTCAATAGAGCAGATGTGAGAAGAAGAAGTGAATGAGCAAATTGGAAGGTTGAAGTTCATGGGTATTTATAGGAAATCAAGCACCATTGGGTCATTGCCATGTGTTTTTGAGTTGTTCCAAGCATGATCATCACCATACAAGTGTTAGGCTCTGATTTGGGGACTTGGAGAACACATAAACCAGCCCACAATACTCAAAAACCATGATCAAAACCAAGTTAAACAGCTGTTTTGAAGATTCATTGAATCTGCTGTGCTGGAGCCTCCTTACGGACCGTAAGGGTCTATGTCATACGATCCGTATAGGACTTGCAGACCAGCGAGTTTTGAAAAATGACAGTTTTGACCCCTGAGCTTGTTTCGTCGCGTTTTGGCACTTCTAACTCCCGTCAAGCCCATTTTCAAGCTCCATGATGAAGTTAAAGTATAATTAACTTGAATTATGCTAAAAAATGTCACGAATGTCAGTTCGTTTGGCTGTACGGTTACGCTTTTTGGTTAATTACGACGTAAATCGTAACGGACGCGAAAACGATTCAAATTGCGAGACAAAATGTATTTTTTGCATTCCTATCACTAAAATACAATATTTTAGTGATTACAAAATTTTTGGATATCCGGATATGGTCAGAATGCAAGATATGCATGTAAATGCATACTTTCACGGTTTTGACGCTTTTAGTCCCTGTGATCAAATAAGCGTATTTTCGCACACCGAACCCCTCAAAACTTATTTCTAAGTTATGTTAAGGGTATTTTAGGAATGTTTAGCTTATGATCATGTTCCCGAGTGTACGTTGCTATACAAATCGGTAGACTTTTGCAGTTTGTCGCAAATAGTCCATATGATTGAATAAACTTGTTTTTGCCATACCAACCCTTCAAAACTTATTTCTAAGTTATGTAAATGTTATTTAAGGTATGTTAAGTTTATGTTACTATTCCGGAGTGTATGTCGCATTAAACTGATTATGTTTACGCATCAGTTTGCGTATAGAAAGCATTTAAGAGTTTGAAATCGAACAAAAAATCATAACGTGAAAAATGTCAAACATAAATAAACAAATGTTGGGGTCAAAACACATCGCTTTATTGATATTTGAATTGTTCAAAGTTATACAATGACTACATAAGCACATATGTCACATAACTCGTCACTTTTAGTTTAGCGCTTATTTAGGGTCGTAAGTCAAGCGGTCTTGACAACCGCTTAGACTTTCGAACCCGACCCGTTTGGTCGATCATTTGGATCCGACCAAAAATTTTTTGTGACCATAGTTGTATAGGGAATAACCTTTCGAGGTTATACCTTATGGTCACTTCGTTTAAGTAGTTGTATGATAGGTAGATTATATGCCTTAGGAAAATGACCAAAATGCCCTTTTTGCGCATAATTTCAATTTAAGCCTATGCAACCTAAATTTTGACACTTAAATAAATAATGCAACATTATTAAACATGTTAGGGCATATAATACTGATCATAGGGCTAGTTAGACCATCCGAACCTGCAAACGCGCAAATGACGCGTTAAAGTAGCGTAAACTACCTTAACGGGTCATAACGGGTCATAAGCACTTAGGATAGGTATCAAATCAGAATTTAGGCTTTGTTAAACCATTTCATATGAGTTCCAACACTCATCTGGTTTACAAGACCTCATTCTATTTGATACGCCGATTTAGGTCCCAATTATTTGTGACAACTGGCACTTTTTCATGTAATTCTGTACGATGTGAACAGTAATTTGTACTATATGATTGTGCATGATTGAACTTATGAAATGAATGATTTCATGATTTATTTTCAAAGACTTACAAATACATTACATGTTGCATGTTACTTATGATTGTTAAATGAAACCCGAAACAGTTCAATTAGTGCACAGAACAAACTAGCACACTTATCAGATAAACTAGAAGTACTGACGGGAGTTTAGTACTCAGACAGACATCATGTTAGGGCACATAATGAGTCTCGGAACCAAAGTTTACACTAGAATTCTATGTAGGAAAGTAAGGGTTATAAAACTGCCTTCCGAGTGACGAATAAATACTAAAAAGTGCCCGAAACACACTCTAACTGCAGAATCCTGCAGAAATCAGCAAAATTCAGCAATTTAACACCAAAATATTATGCAGAAACAAGGCTTAAGTGTCCAGAATAACTTGTAAAGTGTCGGAAATGAAAACTGTCATAAAAGGTATCTCATAACACACTAAACTACGCAATTTAGCACCTTAACGAACCAGTAACCAAACGAACAACCGGACACTACCCGAAACACCAAAATTGAACTAGAAGCATTGTTTTAACATCATGAAGCTAGTTATTAACGCTGAACACCATATTACACCTTAAAATCCCTAAACACACTTAACCCTTTAACTAAAAACTTTAAATGGAACTAAACATGTAACTAACATTTGAAAGCTAACCAAGACCCCCCCTAGTAGACGGTTACAAGAGGGCCCCACCTTCACCATTTCTTTGATTATTAAATTGGGTGATGTTGTGAAGATATTGAACATGTTAACCCTTGTGTAATATGATGTTGGAAAAGAGTTATTAAAAACCACAAGTCTTTATCACATAATCATTCATCACCTTTCAAACTCATAAACACTCTTCTCCTTCCTTCAAAAGATACGGCCAACATACCCTCTTCATCATCTCTATTTTTCAAGCCATTTCCAAGCAATCTAAGGGTGTTCTAAGGTGAATCAAAGCTACTTAGGAAGGTTGCAAGCAAGGAGACTTGAAGGACCATATTGTGGGGCTATTACCCACCTCTTATCTTCTTCATTTTGCATCTTGTTCTTCCCTAGCCCTTGTGCTAGTAGTAAGCCCTCTTGATCTTGTTTTTACACTTGATTTTAGTGGTTAAAGTATGTAGTAACTAAAGATTTAAAGAATCACACCAAAACAAGAACATGCACATAAACATAAAGCTTGAAATCATGAAGATCTAAGTTGTTCAATGTGTGTGATGAACATGTTTGTTGATTTCTTGAATGTATGGTGTAGATCACCACATAAAAGCTTGCTAGATGATGATTTAAAACATGATCTAGCAAGTATGAGGATAAATCTTGAAATATCTATGTTGATCATCCTTTATGCTAAGTGTGAACTTGAAGATGAACTTGATTTTGTGTAGGATGATGATTCCTACAAGTTGTAAGTCTTAAAAATATAAGATTTCAAAGATAAAAGTTTCAAGAAAATAAAGTCTACTTCATGATTTACATGACTTGGTTTTTGAAAGAAAATAAACATGTTTTAGGTGTTAAAATGGAACCATTAAAGTATGGAAAACATGAAAAATCCAAGAAGATGAATTTTTGTAAAATTGTGTCACAAGTTGCAAAGATTGAAATCTTGCAAAAATGAGTTTTATGAAATAAAAAACCATGTTTTTAGTGTTAGTATACTATGTTAAACATCATGGTAAAATACTACAAGATTTTACAAAACTTCAAGTTCATACTATCTTGCAGAATTGTATGTTTATGGGTCATGGTAAGTTGTAGACTGTTATTGATGATTGATGATGAATTTTTGAAAAGAAAATGATATGCTAATAAGTATGGAAACCTCCATTTTCAAGGGAAACTATGGCAAAATTTTTGTAAAAATACAACACTTAGAAAAATATTTTTAAACAAGTGTTTACAAGAAATTTATGATTATGGTTTTAAATATAAAATTTGCAATAAATTTTTGTTATAAAAATTACAAGTATTGGAGGTTGATTTTCAAGAATAAAAATGACTAAGTATATGTTTAGGAAAATATATATTTAGAAGTCACAAAAATTATGTGCTACATGTATATTGATTGTATTAATTATACTAAAAATTAGGAACTTGAAAAATAATATACCTCACCAAAATACTACAATTATAATTTGAAGTATTACAAAAATCACAAGAAAATAAATGTAACAACTCTCACCATAATTATTATTTCTTATTTTATTTTGTCCAATAGGAAACCCTAATTGAGACCCCCAAGTAATACTGCGAGACCCCTAAAATTTTCAGAACAATCAGAACTAGGATCAGGGCCCCTAAAACTCGGGGGGGGGGGGGGTGTTCCCTAATTGATATTATCTAAACAGTTTACGCTAGAAATCGAATTTTAACAAACCGTCGACTCACCTAAGCTAGTTACAGACGTGGCTACCCTATGCTAGAAAGGGTCCCCTCGCGCCACGCGAGGGAGACATTTTTTCAGTATATATAGAGGAGTTTGGCACTTGAATTTGGGCATTGGTTCTACGTAAAAACTCATTTTGTACGTTGAGATATAGTCTTATTACTCCAAAAACACACACACACACAACACGAAATGCTGCCGCGATAACAGGGTAATAACTCGATCACTGCTACGATTCAATGTCCGATCGATTGAAACCAGTCCGATGGATGTTTAAGTGCTGCCCACATTAGGACTATACTTTATCATTCGTCGAGAATTCGATGGATGTTTGAGTGTTGCACTTTGTCATTCGTCGTGAGGGAGTTATCGTAAATGTTGTATTAAGAAACTGACCTAGTTCGTGTGCATTGTTATTTAAATTAGGTTACAAGGCTTATCAGTAGGCTAAAACTCTGCCCGTTAAACTTGCAATGTGAGTCATTCTCTTTTATCAAAAGTGTTTTACAATACTCCAATTATTTTCAAAAGTTATAATTACAGGGATTAAGTCGTGGTTATCTTGAATCACTGGCTAGTGGGGTATTGTGCACATTACTAATTTCTCACGGTTAGGCTAATAATCCTAACAGTGATAATCATCACTACTTGGGTGAAAGGACCCAACAGTGGTATGACCATCGTCACCAGGAGGTGACACGGCGCCAGATAAAAATAAGATAGAAGCCATTGTAGTCGCTCTTATGCTGTAATTTATAACTATGTGTCATTTTATCAAAATTGAATGACTTTCCAGTATTTCCCCGCTGATAAAATATTTTAAAACATGTTTCAGGTGACCTACTGTGAATCAAGGAAAAGTGCTACGGAGCACTAGCAAGCTTGAAGTAGTGGCTCAGTTAAATAAATAAACATGTTTTGTAAACTAGGGAATTTCCTCGTGAAATTCATCTATTATAAATTACGGGGTTTATCCCAACTTATGAAAGAACATAATCTGGCATTTTCAAGTTTAAATGATCCTGTTAGACTTCCGCTGTCAACTCCATTAATAAATACCACGGGTTTCTGTCCCGTGGCTCCTGGACCGGGTAAAACCGGGACGAGGGCCGTGACAGAAAAAAGGTGGTATCAGAGCCACTGATTTAAGCCAATTGAGTATTTATGTTTCCCTGATTGCCATTCTGTGATTTTGTGAAAATTTAATTTACAAAAATTTAACTTAGAAATTTGTGTGTTTCTTCATGTATGCTCGCAGCGTGAATGAACTATCCGAAGCACATCAAAAATTTTCTATCCATAGCTTAGATATGGATATCACCAGTACTTTCACTGGCTACCAGGCTGACACTGAAGAGCCAATGGTATTCCAAGCCTAACCTCAGGAAAAACCTAAACCGAAGAAAAGAAGAAGACTGGTAGGCTGGAGGCGTGTGCGTAGGAAGAGGCGTGTGCGTAGGAAGAGGCCAGCAACACAAAAATTTATAAAGACTGAGGATCCCAAAGATAAAGGCAAAGGGATTGAGACCGGAGAAAGTTCAGGGCAAGCCCCAGAGATGCCACCCTGGGAGGAACTAGATCGTCAACTGGCGAATAGCGACCTCATCGGACCTGCCGATGAAAACCTCTTTGGTTACCCAGCTGAAGCCCAACTTCCAGTCAATCTGGAACCTGCTATTCCAGATCCCCTTGTTAACTCCCGACCTTTAGGAGAGCTAGAAGAATGGTGGACCACTGACTGGCAGTTTCAGAATCTCCTAAACAATCCTAATACCTTTTTCCCTCAATTTGATCCTGAGCCTCCACTACATCCACCAATGAGCACCGAGAACTTGGCTGAACTCCGCCACTATGGCGAGGAGCTGGTGGACGCATGAAATAGGATCCGGGAAGTGGGGGAGAGGATATCCTGGAAATACGACGAGAGGGAACGTCGTTTCTGAAGTGCCAACTGACGGGATGGAACGTGGTTGTGGGAGTGTGTGTTTAATAATAATATAATAATAAAAATATAATCATGTAAAATAACCTAAAATAAAACTTTTGTAAGATAACTGGTGTGTACGGACGCATATTAAAATATATAAAAATATGGAAGTCGAAAAATCGACAATTTTGGCTATATCTGTTGACATGATTATGTGCGATTGTTTTGTTGTGTTTGGTTGTTATTTATATTGGTGCTAATCACTTATATATATATATATTAATTACCAGATGGAACACACTAGTAATGAACCAGTTAACGAAGTTAACCCATCTGCGCAAAACCATGAAGATCAATTTCTGAATAGGCAAGACATAGAAAACATTGTTGCCTAGGGAATAGCAAATGCTATTCCAGCAATTCTTGCTGCTGCCCGAAATCCGGTTGAACCTCCGCCACCTATTCCCAGCAAACGTACTCGTGATGACAATTTCAGTAATAGTGTAAATGGAGGCGGCAACAATAATAATAACGATGATGTGATACAAGCCCCATTTCTTAAAAGAATGAAAGCTGCAACCCCTGGTTGCACTTACAAGGAATTTCTTGCCTGTAAACCGACTGAATTTGCAGGCAACGAGGGGGAAACTGCCGCGCTGCGTTGGTTGGAGAAAACCGATGCAGTAATTAAAATAAGTAAATGTGCCGAAGAAGACAAGGTCATGTACGCGTCACATCTTTTTAAAGAAGGGGCACTAGAATGGTGGAATACGGTGTTACAAGCCAAGGGAAGTGACATGGCCTATGCCATGAGCTGGGAAGAATTTAAGCGGCTGGTGGAAAGAAAATTCTGTCCCGAATATGAGAAAGAACAAATGGCGAATAAATTCTTGAACCACCGGATGGTGGATGCAGACTTTCGAGGGTATACTTCGACATTCTTCGAGTATGCTAGAGTGGTACCAACCCTGGCTTCGGCAGAACCGGTACTTATTTCTCGCTACATCTGAGGTTTGATTGGCGAAATCCGTGATATCGTTAAAGCTGCGAGACCACGCACTATTGACGATGCGGTGGAATTAGCTAACACCCTAACTGACGGGCTGGTACGCACAAGAGAAGAAAACCGGAAGAAGGAAGTGGCCCAAAAGATTACCTAAGGATTCCGTGTGGGTAACAGTAGTAATTTCAAGAAAAAAGGAACTGGGCAATCTTCCACTTTTCCATTCTGCAATACCTGCAAAAGAAAGCATTTTGGTAGATGCAAAGGGTATTGCAATTTCTGCAAAATTCCAGGGCATCAAGAAGAAGATTGCAGGAGGAAGAAATCAACAATCTGCTACAACTGTGGAGAAGCTGGACATTTCAGGCCAGACTGCCCGAAACTGGTCAAACCAGCTGACAACAAAGCCAAACCTGCAGAAGGAACTGCCAAGAAAAACGTAAGAGCCTTCCAGTTGACTACTCAGGAAGCAGAGCTAATCCCTGACGTGATAGCTGGTACGTTCCTAGTTCATGACATTTATGCAAAAGTATTATTTGACTCTGGTGCAAACCAAAGTTTTACAAATACTTCATTCTGCCAAGCTCTTAAATTACCCTTAACCAACCTTAGGCAGATTTATACAGTCGAAACGGCAGATGCGAATTTTGTTAACATAAATAAGGTTTTGCGAGAAGGAAAGATAGAACTCTTAGGCCATAAATTTTCTGCAAATCTTTTACCTATGAATTTAGCCGGATTCGATGTGGTATTGGGAATGGATTGGTTAGTAGCCAACCATGCTCGAATTCTTTTTGATAAGAATTCCATAGAAATTCATACACCCACAGGAGAAACAGTGGTGATTACAGGAGATAAGCCACGTAAGCCACTGAAATTCATTTCAGTAATGAAAGATGTCATACCCCCAAAATCCACACGCGGAGTACCACCGCTTGGAGGCGTGACTGACCAGGATCAAGCCACCAATCATATCGAACAATGTAAATAGTAATGTAATTCAACCAAACCAATATGAAAGGTGTTCAAAGCATAAGTATAATTCAATGTTTAGCAGAAGCATAAAAGTAAACCCAAACATAAGTATAAGTACGAAGTGTCATAATGTTTAACAAACATTCACGATCCATGTCCACAACGACCGCGCCTCCCGTGCAAGCTCCATAAGTACCTAAGGTCCTGCAAGGCATGCAGCAGAGAGTCAACAACGAGTTGAGCGAGTTCACAGTTAATAGTTCAGTAATTGTAATAGTATAGTAAGCCTTGTGTTCGTTCATTAAGTCATGTATCGTATTAGTTCGTATCGCGGCCCTCTAGGCATGTATGCGAAGATTGGGGAAAGTTTCCCGAGTATTCTAGACTAGGTATATTTGTATCGCGGCCACCCGGCATGTGTGCGAAGTTTAGTGTATAGTTCGCGGCCTTCCTAGGCATGTGTGCGAAGATTAGTCATATTATCGCGGCCAACCCTGGCATGTGTGTGAAGATCAGTCATATTATCGCGGCCAACCCCGGCGTGTGTACGAAGATCAGTTCTATTAGTATCACTAGTCTAGCCGTATCTTATCAATAATCCTTCCTCACCCGAGGACCATATAACTAAGTTCCATAAGCTAGGTAAGTACAAGTAAATAATCCAAACCCATTCCCACCCAGGGAACCCCATGCCTTGGCTGTGTGAACTCACCTTGGTTTGCTCGGTATGCTAGGTTATGTGCTCACAGTTAATCAATCACGTCCTAGAGTATGCACGTATACAATAATCAGTTTATGTTTCATGTTGTTCACGTATAAGTATAATCACAGTGGGCATCACATCGATAAGCATCGAGTATCACATTGTACGTTTTCGTAATCATACAAATCATGTTCACCATCTAACAGCAGTTAACTAACCCAGTTAATTTTGACAGAATCAGACAAAGTTATAATTTATTGGCCGAAAACTCTATATGCCGAAATCCCCTAAGTTGGCGAAATCACATTTGGGCCGAACTCTTGGGCCGAAATCCCTTTGGGATTTCCTCAAACATGTGGGCCGAACACTGTTTGGGCCGAAATCACTTATGTGATTTCGTCCAGTTTATATTTGTGGCGAGTGTTTTCGTCAGTTCACATTATCATCAATAACAGTTACTGATTTCAACATCAACCCCTAACTAGCTACCACCAACAATTACTCAATCATGTTTTCACTTGAAGTCAAACAATTCACACTACATGTTCATCTATGCTACTCGACCAAACTGAAGCATTTGTCATACATACTGAGTTTCACAGTCACATGCCATGCACATCATCATAAACCCTATAAGTCTAACTGCATAGCCATTTCTTTATTATTAAGCCATATCTAACTACCATGTGCCAACACAAAGACCACAAACACTATGACAAATCTGACAAAGTTATGATGAGATTGGGATGTGTACAATGTTAGATAAGATCAAGATTTTCCTAACACATGTCTGCCATTTATTTATTAAATCATCATAACAATTCAGTCTCAACAGATCACTATGCGACATAATGAATCAAACATTAACATCATACTTCATGATCATCAATCATTATACATATAGTTTTTAGATCCATTAGTTGAGTACCACTATGTTGTTCCTCATATACTCTATCGTTATGCGAACCCCCAACATTAAACTTGAGTAATAATAATATCAACAGTTCATAACATCAACAAATCATCAAGCATCTACAAAAGATTAAACCGAACAAAGGGGATCAAGTACAAACCGAATATTAGTTGAAACCAGGGGATTCTCGAGAGGGGTGAGACTGCCGTCAAGAGGGAGCTTCGAAGGATAGGTGTTTAGGGTTTTGCAAGTTAGGTTATGCGTGAAGATTAAGAACAACGTTAAAACAAATCACTACTGGGCCTAAAGCCCATCTGGTTTTCATCAAGCAGTAGTGGACGAAAACACTAAGGTGTTTTCGCCCCAGAGGTGTTTTCGGTTGAGGTTTTCAGCTAGAGGGTGTTAGGCACAGTTCCACATTATTTAACTAATTAAGCAATTCAAATATATCTAACATATACTCATATATTACACATATCACAATAACATTTTTTTTTGCACCTCAATTAATTATTAAACACACTTAGCAAGTACATACGAATTTAAATCGGATAGAGACCTTGAAACTCGAGTTGTCACATTATCCCCAACTTGAAAGAAATTTCGTCCCGAAATTTAGCACGCGGTTACTGGGGAAGCTAGTTTAGTTTGCGTGGTTTACTGGTTTTCCTGGGGTGTCACATCATCCCCCCGTTGATTTGGAATTTCATCCCGAAATTCTGTAGTAGCTTCAGCCTCAGTAGTGGTTGCATGGTTTCCGAATAACTGGGGATACTTGAGTTTCATTTGATCTTCTCGTTCCCTGGTGAACTCTGGGCCACGACGGGAGTTCCAACGAACTCGAACAAGAGGTATTCTAGTGTTCTTGAGGACCTTAACATCCCGGTCCGTGATTTCAACAGGTTCCTCGACGAAATGCAACTGTTCGTCGATAGTGAGCTCCTTTAAAGGAACTATGAGGGTCTCATCTGACAGACATTTCTTCAGATTCGACACGTGAAAGACGTTGTTAACTGCACTGAGTTCAGCTGGTAAGTTCAGTCTGTAGGCCACTTTGCCTATTTTCTCCATAACTTCGAATGGTCCGACGTATCACGGATTTAGCTTGCCTCGTTTGCCAAAACGAACCACACCCTTCCAGGGTGAAACTTTGAGTAGCGCTCGATCCCCAACCTGGAATTCGAGTAGTTTCCTGTCTTTATCGGCGTATGCTTTCTGACGGTCACGAGCTGCCGCCATGCGTTGTCGTATTTGAGCAATCTTTTCAGTAGTATCAACTACCATTTCTGGACCTGTGATTTGGCTATCACCCACCTCTGCCCAACAAAGAGGTGACCGGTATTTACGTCCGTACAATGCCTCGAATGGAACGGCTTTAATGCTGGTGTGGTAACTGTTGTTATACGAGAACTCCACTAACGGGAGATGTTTTTCCCAGCCGTTTCCGAAATCGATTACACACGCACGAAGCATGTCTTCTAGAGTTTGAATAGTGCGTTCAGACTGCCCATCCGTCTGAGGGTGATAAGCTGTGCTCATGTCTAAACGGGAGCCAAAAGATTTGTGCATTGCTTGCCACAGTTCTGAAGTAAAACGTGCATCACGATCAGAGATAATAGAGGTGGGCACCCCGTGCCTCGAGACAACTTCCTTAAGGTATACGTCTGCTAGAGTGGAGAACTTATCCGTTTCCTTGATAGCCAAGAAGTGAGCAGACTTTGTGAGTCGATCCACGATCACCCAAATAGTGTCATTCCCACGCTGAGATTTAGGTAGGCCAGTAACAAAATCCATGGAAATTTGTTCCCATTTCCATTGTGGTATCTCAGGTTGTTGAAGTGGACCTGAAGGCTTCTGATATTCCGCTTTAACTCTCGCACAAGTTAAGCATTTGCTAACGTAAGTGGCTATGTGAGCTTTCATGCTAGGCCACCAATATGTAGTTCTGAGGTCGTGGTACATCTTATCCGAACCAGGATGTACCGAGTAGCGAGACTTGTGAGCTTCATCCATTACAAGCTCGCGTAAGTTACCATAGAGTGGGACCCAAATGCGTCCCGTTACGTAGTAGGCGTCGTCTGCCTTTTGTTCTAATCATTGTCTTGAGCCGCGTAGGGCTTCAGCCCTGACGTTTTCTGGTTTCAATGCTTCTACCTGAGCATCTCGTATCTGAGAAGGAAGACTAGACTGAATAGTGAGTTGCAACGCTCGTACACGCCTAGGTGTAGTATCCTTTCGACTGAGGGCGTCGGCCACCACATTGGCTTTGCCCGGATGGTACTTTATAGCACATTCGTAATCGTTCAGTAATTCGACCCATCGTCATTGTCGCATGTTCAATTCTTTCTGCTTGAAGATATGCTCAAGACTCCTGTGATCTGTGTAGATGGTGCACTTAGTGCCATACAGGTAATGTCGCCATATCTTGAGCGCGAAAACCACAGCTCCCAGCTCTAAATCATGCGTAGTGTAATTCCGTTCGTGAATCTTAAGTTGACGCGAAGCGTAAGCAATAACTTTATCCCGTTGCATCAACACACATCCAATACCCTGGATAGATGCATCGCAGTAGACTACAAAATCGTCCATGCCTTCAGGCAATGAGAGGATAGGTGCGCTACAAAGTCTATCCTTTAAGTGCTGAAATGCGGTTTCCTGTGTATTACCCCAACGATAAACAACACCTTTCTGTGTCAGTAATGTGAGCGGCTGTGCGATCTTTGAGAAGTCTTTGATGAATCGTCTGTAATAACCCGCCAAACCCAAGAATTGGCGTATTTCGGTTGGTGTGCGAGGTGCAGGCCAGTTCTTGATCGAATCTACCTTGGATGGATCAACATGAATCCCATCCTTGTTCACCACGTGGCCTAGGAAGTGGACTTCACGAAGCCAGAAGTCACATTTTGAAAACTTAGCGTATAGCTGTTCCGTTCGAAGAAGTTCCAAAATAAGTCTTAAGTGATGCTCGTGTTCCTGCTGACTCTTCGAATAGATCAGGATGTCGACGATGAAAACAATGACGAACTTGTCAAGATAAGGTTTGCACACCCTGTTCATAAGATCCATGAAAACCGCAGGCGCGTTTGTTAACCCGAATGGCATGACCAGAAATTCGTAGTGACCGTAACGTGTTCTGAATGCTGTTTTGGAGACGTCCTCATCCCGAACTCTCAGTTGGTGATAGCCTGACCTCAGGTCAATCTTCGAGTAATAGCTCGACCCTTGCAACTGGTCGAATAAGTCATCGATGCGTGGAAGTGGATAACGATTCTTCACAGTCACCTTGTTCAGTTCGCGGTAGTCTATACACATGCGGAAGGTACCGTCCTTCTTCTTTACAAATAGTACTGGAGCTCCCCAGGGCGAAGAGCTAGGACGTATGAAACCCTTTTCCAAGAGTTCTTGTAATTGCTTAGATAGCTCTTCCAGTTCCGTTGGAGCTAAGCGATAAGGTGCTCGAGCTATGGGTGCTGCTCTTGGAGCTAGCTCGATCTGAAATTCGACCTGACGATGAGGCGGTAGCCCAGGTAACTCTTCAGGAAACACTTGAGGAAAATCGCGTACTACAGGAATATCCTCAATCTTTTTCTCTTTCTTCGATGTATCAGTAACGAGTGCTAAAACAGCTGTGTGGCCCTTTCGTAAACACTTCTGAGCCTTCAAGAAGGAGATGATGCCACTCACGACACCACTCTTGTCGCCTTGAACTTCGAGAGGTTCCTTGCCAGTACGGGGAATACGAATGATCTTCTCCTTGCATAGGATCTCTGCTTGTTGTTGGGATAACCAATCCATACCAATGACGATGTCGAAACTACCCAGAGTTATAGGAATGAGATCGATAGAGAAAGTCTGACCAGCGAGGATAAGATTACAACCCTGAACTATGTGTGTGGCCTCTAGACTTTTACCGTTAGCTAACTCTACGACATGTTTGGTGTTCAAAAGTGTTGGTGCGCGTTTAAGCATTTGACTAACTTTCAGTGACATATAACTGGTATCCGCACCTGAATCAAATAATACAGTAACATAAAAGTCGTCGAGAAGAAACTTACCCATAACCACGTTAGGATCATTCCTTGCATCACCCTGACCGATCACAAATGCACGACCCCTAGCACCATTGTTGTTGTTGTTTCCTCCATTATTGTTCCCATTGCCCTGATTATTGTTGTTGTTATTCTGATTCTGGTTTAACTGGGGGCAATCACGTTTGAAATGACCTTCAGCCCCACACTGGAAACACCCCCGGTTTCCTCGCCGTGGCTGCTGTTGCTGGTTCTGTGGAGCTGGTAGTGGGAGTTGCTGATTCTGATTTGCAGGTCGCACACTCCTGCAGTCTTTAGCTTCATGCCCTAACTTGAGACATCTCTGACAACGTTCCTTGCGACACCGTCCACTGTGATGTCTGTTGCACCTATTACATAGTGGGTGAATTCCCCGATATCCACTCTGCCGCTGACCACCAGAAAATTGCTGTCTCGGACTCTGGTAATCATTAGTCTTGCGTTGCTGAGCTTGAGACTGAACGGTAGCTGAACCTTTGCTGGAATCCCCCTCCCATTTCCGCTTATTGTCACTGGGAGTAGCAGGAGTAGCTGAAGTGGTAACTGTAGTAGTAGTGCTGATGCGTTTAGGCAACCTGTTCTGCTCCACCGCCTGATCAGTGAGACGGTGAGCCAACTGAACAACCTGCTGGTAGGTGGCAAGGTTTGCTGAAGTCACATGACTTTGGATCTCTGGCACTAGACCCTTAAGATAAAGTTCGATACGCTTAATTGGGGGGTCCACCATTGTAGGACACAGTAATGCAAGTTCATTTGATCTCTTTGTAAACGCCTCAATTTCTGACCCCGTCATCTTGAGGTTGAAGAACTCGACCTCCAGCTTATGAATGTCGTCACGACTGCAGTATTCCTCTTTTATCATCTATTTAAAATTGTTCCATGGGGTGGCGTTAGCAGCAACCAACCCCAGCATTTGGACTTGAGCTTTCCACCATGTGAGGGCTAAACCCTCGAGAGTACCGGTAGCATACTTCACCCTGCGTGCCTCAGGGCATTCACACATTTCGAATACAGACTCTAGTTTCTCAAACCAGTGGAGGAGACCTACGGCTCCTTCAGTGCCGCTGAAAGTAGTTGGACGACAGTCCATGAAAGTCTTGAAGGTGCAAACATGTGGTTGACCTGTTGTGTATAAGAATCAGGACAAGGTTAAACACAAGAGTTGGTTTAGGAAGGTAGGATCTAAAGATCCTAGTGTGAGTTGTAACTGCAGGGTATACCTCCTGCTTGAGCGGCTGCAACTGCCGCAGCAACTTGTTCGTTAATGAGAGCCGTCAACTGGGCTTGTGTCATGTTAATGCGTCCAGCCATGATCTTCATAGCAAATATGACATAAGTGAGAGAGGTTCGCGAGTAGTGCGATGACAGAAGAGAGTAAGCACACAAGTGTTCTCATGCAATAGTGTTACGTTAATCTAAGCATACCCTGAGCAAAGTTCTATGCAATTCTATCAAGTAGGCAATAAAACATATACCATATTACCTAGAATGTTGAGTCTTGTACGTGGAGCGAAGCGTCATTGTGGATCGTTGAGAGCACTGTTCTGGTTATAGTCTGGTTTTAATAAAAACGTTTTCCCCATATTAAAACCGAGTTCTCTATAACCAATGGCTCTGATACCAATCTGTCACACCCCCAAAATCCACACGTGGAGTACCACCGCTTGGAGGCGTGACTGACCAGGATCAAGCCACCAATCATATCGAACAATGTAAATAGTAATGTAATTCAACCAAACCAATATGAAAGGTGTTCAAAGCATAAGTATAATTCAATGTTTAGCGGAAGCATAAAAGTAAACCCAAACATAAGTATAAGTACGAAGTGTCATAATGTTTAACAAACATTCACGATCCATGTCCACAACGACCGCGCCTCCCGTGCAAGCTCCATAAGTACCCAAGGTCCTGCAAGGCATGCAGCAGAGAGTCAACAACGAGTTGAGCGAGTTCACAGTTAATAGTTCAGTAATTGTAATAGTATAGTAAGCCTTGTGTTCGTTCATTAAGTCATGTATCGTATTAGTTCGTATCGCGGCCCTCTAGGCATGTATGCGAAGATTGGGGAAAGTTTCCCGAGTATTCTAGACTAGGTATATTTGTATCGCGGCCACCCGGCATGTGTGCGAAGTTTAGTGTATAGTTCGCGGCCTTCCTAGGCATGTGTGCGAAGATTAGTCATATTATCGCGGCCAACCCTGGCATGTGTGCGAAGATCAGTCATATTATCGCGACCAACCCCGGCGTGTGTGCGAAGATCAGTTCTATTAGTATCACTAGTCTAGCCGTATCTTATCAATAATCATTCCTCACCCGAGGACCATATAACTAAGTTCCATAAGCTAGGTAAGTACAAGTAAATAATCCAAACCCATTCCCACCCTGGGAACCCCATGCCTTGGCTGTGTGAACTCACCTTGGTTTGCTCGGTATGCTAGGTTATGTGCTCACAGTTAATCAATCACGTCCTAGAGTATGCACGTATACAATAATCAGTTTATGTTTCATGTTGTTCACGTATAAGTATAATCACAGTGGGCATCACATCGATAAGCATCGAGTATCACATTGTACATTTTCGTAATCATACAAATCATGTTCACCATCTAACAGCAGTTAACTAACCCAGTTAATTTTGACAGAATCAGACTAAGTTATAATTTATTGGCCGAAAACTCTATATGCTGAAATCCCCTAAGTTGGCGAAATCACGTTTGCGCCGGACTCTTGGGCCGAAATCCCTTTGGGATTTCGTCAAACATGTGGGCCGAACACTGTTTGGGCCGAAATCACTTATGTGATTTCGTCTAGTTTATATTTGTGGCGAGTGTTTTCGTCAGTTCACATTATCATCAATAACAGTTACTGATTTCAACATCAACCCCTAAATAGCTACCACCAACAATTACTCAATCATGTTTTCACTTGAAGTCAAACAATTCACACTACACGTTCATCTATGCTACTCGACCAAACTGAAGCATTTGTCATACATACTGAGTTTCACAGTCACATGCCATGCACTCATCATAAACCCTATAAGTCTAACTGCATAGCCATTTCTTTATTATTAAGCCATATCTAACTACCATGTGCCAACACAAAGACCACAAACACTATGACAAATCTGACAAAGTTATGATGTGATTGGGATGTGTACAATGTTAGATAAGATCAAGATTTTCCTAACACATGTCTGCCATTTATTTATTAAATCATCATAACAATTCAGTCTCAACAGATCACTATGCGACATAATGAATCAAACATTAACATCATACTTCATGATCATCAATCATTATACATATAGTTTTTAGATCCATTAGTTGAGTACCACTATGTTGTTCCTCATATACTCTATCGTTATGCGAACCCCCAACATTAAACTTGAGTAATAATAATATCAACAGTTCATAACATCAACAAATCATCAAGCATCTACAAAAGATTAAACCGAACAAAGGGGATCAAGTACAAACCGAATATTAGTTGAAACCAGGGGATTCTCGAGAGGGGTGAGACTGCCGTCAAGAGGGAGCTTCGAAGGATAGGTGTTTAGGGTTTTGCAAGTTAGGTTATGCGTGAAGATTAAGAACAACGTTAAAACAAATCACTACTGGGCCTAAAGCCCATCTGGTTTTCATCAAGCAGTAGTGGACGAAAACACTAAGGTGTTTTCGCCCCAGAGGTGTTTTCGTGTGAGGTTTTCGGCTAGAGGGTGCTAGGCACAGTTCCACATTATTTAACTAATTAAGCAATTCAAATATATCTAACATATACTCATATATTACACATATCACAATAACATTTTTTTTTTGCACCTCAATTAATTATTAAAAACACTTAGCAAGTACATACGAATTTAAATCGGATAAAGACCTTGAAACTCGAGTTGTCACAAAAGTGGCCAGTTATTCAAGAAAACAAGAAATAGTGTATATGATTTCGGTAATCATTAACACTAAAGGTAAAGAACTTAAGGAGATTCCAGTAGTGTCAGAATACTCGTATGTATTCCCGGAAGAACTACCTGGACTACCACCCGATAGGGATGTAGAATTTAGAATTCATCTAATTCCTGGAACTACACCGATAGCCAAGACACCTTATCGGTTAGCACCCACCGAAATGCTAGAATTGAAAAAGCAGTTAGATGAATTATTAAATAAAGGATTCATACAACCTAGTTCATCCCCTTGGGGAGCGCCTGTGTTGTTTGTAAAGAAGAAGGATGGTTCGATGCGAATGTGTATCGATTATAGGGAATTGAATAAGGTTACAATTAAGAATCGATACCCATTACCTAGGATTGATGATCTTTTTGATCAACTTCAAGGAGCTAGATATTTTTCTAAGATAGATTTACGCTCCGGATACCATCAGTTGAAAGTACAAGAAGAAGACATACCTAAAACTGCTTTCAGAACTAGGTATGGTCATTACGAGTTTACAGTCATGCCTTTTGGACTAACAAATGCTCCTGCAGCATTCATGGACATGATGAATAGAATCTGTAGACCGTATTTGGATAAATTTGTAATTGTCTTTATCGACGATCTACTCATTTATTCCAAAAGTCAGGACGAGCATTGTGAACACTTGCATGCACTCTTAACCTTGTTAAGAAAGGAGAAGCTTTACGCCAAATTCTCGAAGTGTGAATTTTGGCTACAGGAGGTGCAATTTTTAGGACACATGGTGAATCATGAAGGTATTCACGTAGATCCTGCTAAGATAGAAGCAATCACCAAATGGAAGGTCCCGCAATCAGTTACGGAAGTTAGAAGTTTTCTAGGGTTAGCTGGATATTATAGACGATTTATTGAGGATTTTTCCAAAATAGCTGTGCCATTAACTAAGCTAACCTGTAAAATAATTAAGTTTGAATGGGGACCTAGGCAATAAGAAGCTTTTAAGATTTTAAAACAAAGGTTAACAAACGCCCCAATTCTTGCCTTACTAGAAGGAACATAAGATTTTGAAGTTTACTGTGATGCTTCTAAGCTAGGATTGGGATGCGTGCTAATGCAACGCAAGAAGGTAATTGCGTATGTATCAAGACAATTGAAGATGCATGAAGAGAATTATACAACTCATGACTTAGAATTAGGAGCAATAATTTTTGCCCTTAAAATTTGGAGACATTATCTGTATGGAAGTAAATTTACAGTCTATACAGATCATAAGAGTTTAAGATATATATTTGGGCAAAAAGAATTGAACATGAGTCAAAGAAGATGGATGGAAATTCTAAGCGATTACGACTGTGATATTCAATATCGCGAAGGAAACGCAAACGTAGTTGCAGATGCCTTAAGTCGTAAGTATCATGAAAAGCAAAAGCGAGTCCGTGCTCTTAGATTAAATCTACAGTTAGATTTAATGGAACAACTGAAGAATATTCAGGAAACAACAATCAAGGATGATGCTGAAGGAATGAAAGGAAGAATAAAAGACTTGGAGCAAGGAAGCGATGGGATTTGGAGATTCGACAAGAAATGAATTTGGGTACCTAAGCAAGGAGAGTTGAGAAATAAGATTTTAGAGGAAGCCCATAAATCTAGATATACCATGCATCCTGGTAACAATAAAATGTACCAAGATTTAAGAAATAACTTCTGGTGGATAGGAATGAAAAAGGACATAGCTAGATATGTATCAAAGTGTCTAACTTGTTCACAAGTTAAAGCAGAACACCAGAAACCCTCAGGTCTACTACAACAGTTAGAACTGCCTGTATGGAAATGAGAACTTATAACAATGGACTTTGTTACTAAGTTACCCAAAACCAGAAAAGGTAATGACTCGATTTGGGTAATTGTGGATCGATTAACCAAATCAGCTCATTTTCTACCCATGAAGGAAACCTTTAGCATGGAAAGGTTAGCCAAGTTATACGTAGACGAGGTAGTATCCTTACATGGAGTCCCACTCTCCATTGTATCGGCTAGAGATAGTCGTTTCACTTCACATTTTTGGACAAGTTTCCAAGAAGCAATGGGGACACGATTAAATTTAAGTACAGCTTATCATCCTCAAACAGACGGACAAAGTGAAAGGACGATTCAAAACCTGGAAGACATGCTCAGGGCATGTGTAATAGATTTTGGTGGGAACTGGGATGATCACCTACCTTTAATTGGATTCTCCTATAACAATAGTTATCATTCAAGCATAGAAGCTGCCCCGTTCGAAGCACTGTATGGACGAAAGTGTAGAACTCCGTTTTGTTGGGCAGAAATAGGAGAAAGCCAATTATCAGGACCTGAAATTGTACAAGAAACTACTGACAAGATCACTCAAATCAAGGAAAGACTAAAAACTGCTCGAGATCGTCAGAAGAGTTATGCAGACAATAGACGCAAGCCACTGGAATTTCAAGTTGGAGATAAGGTACTCTTGAAAGCTTCTCCTTGGAAAGGAGTAGTGGGATTCGGGAAGAAGGGAAAGCTAAGTCCAAGATACGTAGGACCATTCCCAATAATCCAGCGTATAGGACCAGTTGCCTATTGTTTGCAACTACCAGAAGAGCTAGCCGGGGTACATGACGTATTTCATGTATCCAACCTCAAGAAATGTCTATCTGACGAATCCCTGGTAGTACCTCTTCAAGATGTAGAGGTAAATGAAAAGTTAAAATTTGTTGAGAAGCCACTGCAGATAGAAGACAGAAAGGTCAAATTCCTCAAACACAAAAGACTAGTACTGGTCAAAGTCAAGTGGGATTCAAAGAGAGGACCTGAATACACTTGGGAGCTGGAATCGGAAATGAAGCGGAAATATCCTTACTTATTCCAGTAAATCTCGAGGACGAGATTTTAATTAAGGTGGGGAGGATGTAACAACTCTCACCATAATTATTATTTATTATTTTATTTTGTCCAATAGGAAACCCTAATTGAGACCCCCAAGTAATACTGCGTGACCCCTAAAATTTTCAGAACAATCAGAACTAGGATCAGGGCCCCTAAAACTCAAGGGGGGGTGTTCCCTAATTGATATTATCTAAACAGTTTACGATAGAAATCGAATTTTAACAAACCGTCGACTCACCTAAGCTAGTTATAGACATGGCTACCCTATGCTAGAAAGGGTCCCCTCGCGCCACACGAGGGAGACATTTTTTCAGTATATATAGAGGAGTTTGGCACTTGAATTTGGGCGTTGGTTCGACGTAAAAACTAATTTTGTACGTTGAAATATAGTCTGTTTACTCCAAAAACACACACAGCACGAAACCCTGCCGCGATAACAGGGTAATAACTCGATCACTGCTACGATTCAATGTCTGATTGATTGAAACCAGTCTGATGGATGTTTAAGTGCTGCCCACATAAGGGCTATACTTTGTCATTCGTCGAAAATTCGATGGATGTTTGAGTGTTGCACTTTGTCATTTGTCGTGAGGGTTTTAATCTCGCGAGTTATCGTAAATGTTGTATTAAGTTACTGACCTAGTTCGTGTGCATTGTTATTTAAATTAGGTTACAAGACTTATCAGTAGGCTAAAACTCTGCCCGTTAAACTTGCAATGTGAGTCATTCTCTTTTATCATAAGTGTTTTACAATACTCCAATTATTTTCAAAAGTTATAATTACAGGGATTAAGTCGTGGTTATCTTGAATCACTGGCTAGTGGGGTATTGTGCACATTACTAATTTCTCACGGTTAGGCTAATAATTCTAACAGTGATAATCATCACTACTTGGGTGAAAGGACCCAATAGTGGTATGACCATCGTCACCAGGAGGTGACACGGCGCCAGATAAAAATAAGATAGAAGCCATTGTAATCGCTCTTATGCTATAATTTATAACTATGTGTCATTTTATCAAAATTGAATGACTTGCCAGTATTTCCCCGCTGATAAAATATTTTAAAACATGTTTCAGGTGACCTACTGTGAATCAAGAAAAAGTGCTACGGAGCACTAGCAAGCTTGAAGTAGTGGCTCAGTTAAATAAATAAACATGTTTTGTAAACTAGGGAATTTCCTCGTGAAATTCCTCTATTATAAATTACGGGGTTTATCCCAACTTATAAAATAAAATAATCGGGCATTTTCAAGTTTAAACGATCTTGTTAGACTTCCGCTGTCAACTCAATTAATAAATACCACGGGTTTCTGTCCCACGGCTCCTGGACCGGGTAAAACCAGGACGAGGGCCGTGACAATAAATCTACAAATTACACACAAATATTGGACGATTCGGACAATGGACACTTTGGACTATATATATATATATATATATATATATATATATATATATATATTCCGAAAATAAATTCGTATCTTGACAAATTTGGCAAACGGTATTTTCGAAACCGAACAAACGACAAAGTATGAATTTTTACAACTATTATAAAATATGTCATATTTTGTCAAGATTGAAAATATATTATTTTTGGAATGGAAGAAAATATATATTTTTATAAACCACTCAAAAATATATTATTTTGGTGTAAACTAAAAATATATATTTTTTCTAACTTTAATCTTAAAAATATATTATTTTTAAGATATATGTGGATGTATACATGTTTTTACCAAATAAAATTTTAGATATTTTTCTATAAAGTTCTCTTAAAATATATATATTTTAAGAATATAAAGTTGATGATTTTTTATTGTTCAAAAACAATATTCTAAAAAATTATACATAAATTAAGTAAAGAATACTTAATAAATATAAGAAAATGCGTATTCCTATACGTATAAACACATACCGACATACACTACCAACACTTGGTAAAATACGCATATACAAGCATGAGAATACAAAATAACATACAAGTATACCTATACTTGAAAATAAATATATATGAGAACCATCTGATGAAACAAGTTGAATATATATTATTTTTAAGAATATTCCAAATAATTGTATGGAAATAATTTAAGTTAAAATATCCTTATTTTAACTAATATATATATATAGTGTAAGTATATGGAGAAAACCAATTTTATTGAGAAAACTTAGGAAACTAGAATATGTGGACCACATTCATCCACATCACCTCATCCAAACCCATGTTTTAAGGGTATTTTGGTCTTTTTGTTTTTTCTTTGAAGATTGTGCTTTGTACTTTTCACCTTTTTCAACCCATCATCCATCACCTTTTTCAAACCATCATCATCCATTCTCTCTCTAAAATAACACCTTTGAGAATTCAAAATATCTCATTCTCTCTCTATCTTCTTCTTCTTCTGTACATTCACCATCATCATCATCATCATCCATTCTCTCTCTATCTTCATGATTCAATATAAACACCAAGAACACACACACAAGTGTGTGTGAGAGAAGCAAGCCTGGATCGTTATTGTTAAAGAAAGAGAAACACCAAAAACACACACACAAGCGTGTGAGAGAAAGAGAAACAAGATTCTCCATCGTGTTCATGAAGAACACCAAGAACACACACATAAGTGTGTGCGAGAGAAGCAGGCTGAAATCGTTTGGTTGCATGAGTTTCTAGAGAGGGAAAGTTATTGGAACACCAAGACCAAAAACACACACAAGTGTGTGAGTGAGAAGAAGGTCAGAAATCATTTGGTTCATGGGTTTTAGAGAGAGAAAGTTGTTAGAACACCAAGAACACACACAATTCTGTGAGAGAGAAGCAGGTCAGAAATCGTTTAGTTACATGGGTTTTGGTTGAGAAAAAAACTTGTTAGAACACAAAGAACATACTCACAAGTATGACATGGGCTGGTTCCATGTCTTAATGTTATTTATTTGATAAAAGTTGAATGATTTTGTGTGTGTATTAGTAAAATAGATTTGATAGTTTGTTGGGTATTTTTTTTTTATTTTAAATGTATTAAAAAATTTAGAATTGAGATAATGATTCTTGTTGTTGTTGTTGTTGTTATATATTAGTTACATTTAAAAAGTCCATAATATAATCGTTGATGATCTCGTTTATTTTACAAAAAAAAAAAAAAAAAAAAATTGTGGTTGGTTTGGTTGCTTGTTTGAGGCTTTTGATCTGAACAGTAATTGTTTTTGTTAGTTTGATTGCTTGTTTGGGGCTTTTGATCCGAATACTAACTGTTTTTACCTACTTACATGTCTCTATTACAAATGGATGAAAACAGTTTTTTTAAAACATCCACGTTGTAACACTTGTTTATTTGAAAGTTCTTAAAACAACCGTTGTAACACGTGTTACATCTTTTTACTCAGCTGTGCATTTTCCTTTTTATAATCCCATCCTCAACGTAAAGATACATCCAATGTAACACGTGTTACAAAAGGAAATTACCTACTTACACGTCTCTATTACGTTGATTTGAACAGTTATTTAAAAACATCCACTTTGCAACACTTGTTTATTTGAAAGTTCTTAAAACAACCGTTGTAACACGTGTTACAACTTTTTTAATGTTGTGCATTTTCCTTTTTATAATCCCATCTTCAGCTTGAAGATACATCCAACGCAACACGTGTTAGATTTTTCAAAACATCCATTTGTACCACTGGCTATCGTCCGGCTTGTCACTTATTTGAAAGTTCTGTAAACAACCGTTGTAACACGTGTTACAACTTTTTACTCAGACGTGCATTTTCTTTTTATAATCCCCTCCTCAACATAAAGATACATCAAATGTAACACGTGTTATAGCAGGTTTTTACCTACTTACACGTCTCTATTACAAATGGATGAAAACAATTTTTTTTAAACATCAACTTTGTAACACTTGTTTACTTGTTTTTGTTCACAGGTGAAAAGATGTTTTGTGTTCAAGATGAAGATGGTTATCAAGAAGCGAAGCCCGCCGAAGGATTAAAACGCATCATCAAGTTTTCATGGTGACGATGGTGTGTTTTTTGGTTGGCTGCTATGTGTTGTGAAGATGGATGTTGTTGTGAAGACCATATGTAACCTGTGTAAGATGGCTATACATGTGTTACATTTGTTGCCCCATAGTGTAACATATGTTATAAACATGTGTTACATATGTCAGTCCCTTTGGTGTCAATTTAAACTTAGTAAAATTACATATGTAACAACATTACGCCATCCAAAATGTCATATCAATGAACAAACAAGTAATATATGTAACTATAAGTATATGAGACTAGCGTAACGAATTAAAGGGACAAACGATACACTTCATGTTACATATGTACCTAGAGTTGTTATTAACAATGTTATTAGTAGATAAAAAAACTGCATTAACGTATATTTTTTACATTGAACCCAGCATATTGGTCATAAGTCTTATACATGGCAAGAAGTTCTTCCGGTGTGACGTATGATTTAACATTAATAGGATGATATTGCTCGTTGACATTCGGTGTCCACAATTTAGTGCCATTAGAAGACTCGCAAAGATGGTAATGTGGAGTATGTTCTAGATCATCTGTGGACATAGGGATGGATGTTAGTATAAGTTTACATGCGTTATGAACGTTGTAATACTTTTAGCACCCTAGGGTAACAAAAAAAGATCACACATGACACTTGTCGCCATGTTACACATGTTAATTGTGTGTGCACATGTAACATCTTCTCTACAACGTGTGTAACATCCTTAAAAGTTGTATTCCTACTATGCATTATATTTTTTAAGTACTTATAGGTAAACATGTTTTTTAAGATACAACATGTAACATGTGTTACACCAAAATGTTACACAAGTGTTTCCAGTTTACACATGTTACATCTTGTGTAACTCTGCTTTATATTTTGTAAGTGTTTCCAGTTTCCAGTTTAAACATGTTTTAAAGATACAACCTGTAACATGTAAGTATTTATAGGTAAACATGTTTTAAAGATACAACCGTATCACCTTACAAGTTATATGTTTTGCTGACAAACGCCATGTCACACATGTTACACACTATAGAGTGAAACAACAGTATTGAACACTGCTACACATTTCCCATTCTGTCATAACATGTGTAACCTTTTTGGGGGTTTCGATGTTGTAGGTTTATACAGACTTAAATATATACAAATGATCCAAAAATGATCATACATGTGCTACCCTCTAGTGTAACATAAGTTACAAACATGTCTTACATATGTGCAGCCCCGATTTTTGGTAACAAAGGGGTTGAACATATGTAACACATGTTTGTAACATGTGTTACACTAGAGGGTAACTTCTGTACAACGTCAAATGTACCCACCACCTGCCCTTCATCGACTTCTTGTTCCCCTTCTTCATCGGTTTCTCCATCTTCCTGCCAAGATCCTTTCTCGTTTGGCTGCAACTGCTATGGTCAAGTCATAATAACACAAGTTACAGTCCAGTATTTTAAACTTACTAATTAAAAAACAATAGTAGTAACATAACTAACACTAGTTACCTTCTACCCAATTATGCCCTGAACTTGAAGACTCCCCAAATTTTGAGTTTTTATCTGCATCATTTCACACATAAAAAAAAACTAAGCAAAACCACCCAAAAAAAGGTTACATATGTAAACAGTTACCATACACTTCAAACAACTACTATCCGGTAGAACCAACTCCCTCGCTGCAAGCACTAAACAAACATGTAACATATGTTAGCACAACCTTTCGTATTTGTTTGACGTCGTATAGCTTTTGTTTTTGTTTTTGTTTTCTAGACTGGACAGTTGTGCTCCCCACAACAATTGTTTTAGATGTGTTGCCCTCCAGTGTAACACACGTTACAAACATGTGTTACATATGTGTAGCTCCTTTTTGTGTCCAAGAAAGGGCTGGTTTTAACATAAGTAACACGTGTAACATTATTACAACATATGTAGCTAATTATGCTAGCAAGACATTTCAACTAACAACCCATTTAAAATAAATTTCAACCCATTTAAAATTACATTTCAACATTTCAACTTGTAAGCTAAGAACAACTGATAATATCAAAAAAATAAAAATGATTTTAATACAAAAATAAAAACCTGTAAACTACATAAACATTTACCCATTAGTAGACCATTTTGTGCACTCAAAAACATATTAACAACAGCCTTAACAAAAAAGGTTACTAAGTAAAACCTCCAGTGTAACACACGTTACAAACATGTGTTACATATGTGTAGCTCCTTTTGTGTCCAAGAAATGGCTGATTTTAACATAAGTAACACGTGTAACATTGTTACAACATATGTAGCAGCAAAAAGAACTACTTTTTATATATAAAATGAACGAGATCATTACTACATAAACATGATTTTAATACAAAAAACAAAAACCTGTAACTACATAAACATTTACCATTACTAGACCACTTTGAGCACACAAAAACATATTAACAACAGCCTTAACAAAAAAAAAAAAAAAATCAAGGTAAATTAGTTCAAACCTGCTTCTCTCACACACACTTGTGTGTGTGTTCTTGGTGTTCGAGAACACGATGAAGATTGTTGTCTCTCTATCTAAAATCAAGGTAAATTAGGTTCAAACATGCTTCTCTCTCACATACTTGTGCGTGTGTTCTTGGTGTTCGAGATGAACACGATGAAGATTGTTGTTCCTCTCTCTAAATCTGCTTCTCTCTCATGTTCATCTTCAAATCTACTTCTCTCTCATGTTCATCTTCAAATCTGCTTCTGCACTTGCTTCTTGTTTTCTTCCATTTTCCGGTGACTTTTACCGGATGATAACAACTGAAATGTTGCTCTCATATCTAGGGATTTCGATTCACCGTCGCACCTTGTTTTTATCTTGTTTCGCGATTCACCGTAGCACCTTTTTCTTCTTCTCCGGCGAGACTTCTTCTTCTCCGGCGAGACTTCTTCTTCTCCGGCGAATGGATGATGATGATGATGGTGACTTCTTCTCCGGCGAGACTTCCTCTTCTCCGGCGAGACTTCTCTCTTAAATCTCTCTCTACTTCCTGAACTCTCACACACACACTTGTGTGTGTTCTTGGTGTTTATTTTGAAACATGGAGAGAGAGAGAGAATGGATGATGATGATGGTGAATTTACAGAAGAAGAAGAAGGAAGAGAGAGAATGAGATATTTTGAATTCTCAAAAAGAAGAAAGAAGAAAGAGAGAGAATGATGATGGTTTGATGGTGATGGTGACAATTAAAGAAGAGAGAGAAAGAGATATTTTAATATATGGTTTGTACTTACTTTGACTTCTTTTGGACAAATATACCCCTCTTTACATTTACAATGGAATAAAAATAATGATTTAAGTCTTCTTTTTCCTCAACCATTAGATTACCTAGATCAATGGTGAAAAAGTTGGTTTCCTTAGTTTTCTCACTAATAAATGGTTTCCTATATATCCATTCCCTATATATATACATATTTGGAATTATATATAATTATAAAATTATATGTACAACATACACCAAGCGTGTAACACAAAGTCTACCAGAATTCCAAAATAAGTCTTAATAAACAACTAAGGCTAAGAGTCGTACACGACCTAAGTGTCTAATAAGACAAAGCACGTGTGTAGGTAGTAGTATGACCCGTGAAGAGAGACTTTGAGTACACGAGACAGCTGACGCTAACTAGTGAGTTCATGTCCCCCTTTTCTTTTAAATGTTTCCGGATTTATAACTCTCGGGGGGTGAAATACATATTTCAATGGTATGGTTTAGCTAAGGAATGAACTGTTAGATCATGTGGATGAGTAGGCGCACACTTAAGACCATTAATCTTTGTTTAAAGACCTAGGGGCAGGAGTGGTAGATCTATCGGGTGTAGCGAGCCCCACTCATGGGTCCTTGTGTGGCCGCATGTAGTGACTATGTCGTTCCAGCCGGGTGGACCGGTACAAAAATCGCAAGGTTTGAGCCTTCCTACGCCATTGCACACATATTAATGTCCTTGCAAAACATTAATTGATCTGTCCATTGACGCTTTACATACCGGTTATCAAAAGAATACTCTCAAATGTTTATAAGTTTATTTGGAACTCATACAAAAACACATGGACTCGCTTAACTTTTGTTGATGTTTTCAAAATTACATGTATTTCAGGAAACAAGATGGATCTTTGGCGCTGGTGTTGTTTTCAAGCTGTAAATTTCAAGTTTAGATGTCATCCACTTTTGGAAGGGTTAATTTGTATATCTTATCGTGGATAAGGTATATGAAGCAAAGCCTTGGTTTACTAGCTTTTGTCAAAAGTCCTTTTATGGAACTACTTATCTTTGATGGATTGTCACTTGAACTTAAACAGCTTGTGGTTGTAATGTTTTAAACTTATGAATGGATGAACATCATTTTAGTCATATAGTTGTTTATTATAATTGGATGCAATGAAAACCGATCAAGTCACACGCACACGCTTCTGCAAAAGTCAGGGTGTGACATTATTAACATAGTGAATCCGTACTAGGAGCCACTTGATTCTTTGTCTTCCCGAGCTTTGTTAGTTCACTAGATCAAGGATACTTGCAATCTTAAGTGAGTACATAGTCCCCTCTTTTACTGTTTTCAAATATTTTGGGGTGATACACATGTGCTTAATTGCTACTTTCATGCTTTTCATGCTTTTATGACATATGCTTGATATGTTCACCTAGTACATATATAGTACATGATTTCAATTATGTTTTGCTATGTATGTTGACTGAGCATGCTAGCACATTAATTTCATAGACACTTTTGCTGCATATGTTTACTCAGCATATGGGCACATTGATTTACATTACATTTTTTTTGCTATGTATGTTGACTGAGCATGCTAGCACAATGATTTCATGAACATTTCTACTTCGTATGTTTACTTAGCATGCGTAGTTAATGGTTTTTACATGACATGCTTACATTGGTTATGACATTTGGTATGTTTAATGGGACAAAAATACATTCATTAACATTGATCTCGCCGCTCGCTAATATGTAATGGTACCATAGGACTTGACAAATCCCATTCCCGGCTTCCTAGGTTTGTTTGGAAGTAGGGAATGACAGAATCCAAAAACATATTTGATAAATCTTTAACTTGTTAAGGGTTTATCCGACAGTCTCAAGGCTTGAATGTATGCGATAAACATATCCACATAAATGTTCGTATCCATAAAGCATTGGTTTTGCAAAACATAACTTTTGATTTAAACTTTGGTTTATTCAAAGACATTGTTTTGTACATGACATTTGGTTAAACATGACACTATACATATGGTTTGAGTAAATACTTTTTACTTGCCATACAAGACATTGTTTATACAAGACATGGATTATATCTGACATCGTGACATTGTTTATACATGACATTTGACATTAGTTTTGACAAAACATTATTTGATGGTTTATTGATAAGTGATTTAAATAACGAGACGTGTGTAATGTGATAAAAGCATGGTGGATACGCCGCTGGTACTTCCTATATATAAGTGCTTTTATGATATTACATATCGTAACGTTATCTAAACCACTTCGACAAAGACAAAGACATGACACATTTTATACAAATGACATATATTTCAAATGACATTGTTTTACAAATGACGAGTTTTATACAATCCATTTTCACTCGGTTATTTAATTAACCAAACATCTTTCTTTTATATCATATGATTTTCATATCGATTTTCATATGATTCTATAAAAGAAAACATTTTACAAGGTTCATGACTAGTTTTGGTTAAACACTTATTTTAACTTTCAAGTCATGAATCCTTCATCAACAAAACGTATGTATCTCACATGCATTTTTATGCTAACGTACCTATTTTCATATGTGTTTCAGGAGCTAATGTATGATGATGATCGTGATACACTTAGGCGGACTTGGGCCTTAGTGACTTAAAATGAAGCAGGACAAGTTTAATTTATGTTATGTTTTCGTTTAAACAAAGATAATGTAACCATTTACCTTAATAAAACCAAACTTTAAGTACCATGTGTTGTGAAACAATAATTCTGTTACAGCACTCCCCGACGTTTCCGTCGCGGTTTGTTGTTTTACGCGGTCGGGGTGTGACAATTCTTCTTTTCTTTTATATCCTCTTTCTTTTCTATCTTCCTCCATTTCGTATCCCACATGCATCTAGAGTGTATATAATATGCATAACACACTTTGAGCACTTTCTGAAATTGCATCGCTTGAACTTTATCATCTTTAGCAAAATAAATCTTGTTGTAAAACAACATTTCGATATCCTTCTCTGACATATTCACAATCCTCATCGGATCATAATCTCTTATCGATCTACAATTTCCATCTTTACTCAGAATAATCTCTGTCTCTCTAGTTTGTTTATCATAATGCCACCATCTAAATTCAACGTGAAATTCTTGCTCCATCTTCATTAATGGCATATTTCTCAACAATTTTGGCCTTTTATAAATCAGCTTCACTTTTGGCTTTTCTGTTTCTGGATCGATTTCATTTTTGGATACTACTCTTTCGGGTTTTTGTGGCTTCCACTATGGAAATCGATGTTTTGCTTGATACTTGATAAACCTCAAAATCTTCTGATTGTACTGGCTCAACTCGTAGTTTATCATTCTTGTTCTGCACAGTTCAGTTACATCCCACCAAGGAAAACTTTTAAGTCATTAAGTTGTTTAAAATATAGAACCCCATACTCTCCCTTGATAGCAAACAACTTTAGTTCCGGTATCCATCCCCAACTTATGATATCACCAAGAAAAATATCTTTGTTTCTTGTGAAGAAAGCTAATGGTCTGTGAAACTTTCTATCAGTAGGAATCGTCTTGAACCACTTCTTCCTAGCATTTTTAGTTTCATCTTTCTAAATTCTTGGCGGCTTTCCAATCTTGATACTTTCTTCAATCTTTCTCCACACAATATCATTAGCTTCTTCAGCAAATATTTCATTAAACGTGGGAAATTCTTCAATATATTGACTTGCATAATGAGCTACTTCTTCATCAGAATCGTCTTCAACCATCACCTCATCATAATCATTTGCATCTGGCATCAACGTGAAAACGTATTCTTCTGGCTTATCAATTTCAGTATTCAGCAATTCGTCTTCAAAATTAAACACAAATTCTTCTTCACTGACTTCACACAATTTTGCCAATTCTTCTTTTGTATAGTTGTGAACAAATTCACCTTCTTCAAGATCACCAGGACATAAACGAATGGTTCTTGGACTAGCAGGAATAGATGCGATTGGTACTACATCTGTGAAAATTCTTGTAGTATCCTCACCAAAAGATATTTCATCTTCTTGCTCCCCCTCAACTCCAAATACCACTTCATTTATAACATCTTTTGTATGCACATCTTCAACATGAGTTTCAGGAGCTTCAGATTCAGTATTTATTGCTTCAGTAACAGTAATTGTTGCACCTCCCTGATTATCATCATCATTACCATCATTATCATCACCTAAATCACCATAGTCTAATCGTTCTTCTTCTTCTTCTTCTTCTTCTTCTTCTTCTTCTTCTTTATCATCTTCCACATCATCTTGTGGCTTGTTTTCTGGACCATAAACAACTACAACATCAGTTGATTTTACCTGTTCAGCTTCATACATAACGCTATCTTGCTCATGTATAAATTTTGCTTCATGAATAGCAGCAATTGGTAGTACATCAACATTTTCAGAAACTTTCACAGTCTCTTCTTCAGACGTTTTTGCAATTTATTTCTCTGAAGTTTTCAAATTCTCTGGATCAGGCACAATCTCAGGCATAACATCCACTGCTTTCTTACCTTTGTCAACGACCACTGTTTCTGTTACAGATTCAATTTCAACATTTCCTGTAACATGAGTAGTTTCAACAGTTTTCGTAGTTTCTGATTTAGTTAAACCATTGATTTTCTTCACTTCCTCATCAAAGTTGATTCTCATTTGATTTTCTAAACCTTTAAACCAATTTCTATATTTGATCACCATGCTAGCTTGAATTTTTTTGCATGATTCATGCTCTACTATCTTCAACTGTTGTTCCTGAGTTATCTTCTACAATCTTTCATTCTCTGTAACTAAGCTTTTGATAATCACAATCATATCAGCAACTTTTTCTTCAAAAAATTTGATTCTTTTATCGTTCGGATCATCAAAGAAGTCAAACTCTCCCATTGATCCTACATGAGGAAATGATGGACCTTCATTCATGAATGCCGCACTAGATGATGGACCTACTTGATCAGGTTTCTTTGATTACGGTAACGGTGGTGTTGGTTGAGATGACATTGAAGTATGAGTCTTTATATGAATATTCGTTGTCGTTTCCTGATCTACAACTTCCTCTTCTACCGTAGGTGTACCAGTCTTCACCGAAACTTTCTTTGGATCAACATCCATCTTTTCAGCCACTTTTTCTGCTTCTTTAGCAGTAACTGCTGGTTCAGCTCCAATAGTCTATTCTGTTGAAGGTTCATCCTCATCAACCAATTTCAACCCAGATGATTTTCTTGCCTTTTTCGCCACTGGCGAGCCTGTTTTATTTCGTTCGAACTTGCAGTACTTTTCTTTCTACCAACAATTTTCTTCACTGGATTTGGCTTAACAACAGGTTCAGAAGGTACACAAGTCTCTTCTTTCTCCTCCTCAGTCAACTTTTTTTTCATTATTATCGGAATTTCATCATCACTTTCCGTTGACTCATCATCTGCATCAGCATCATCTTTTCAGATTCTTTCCTTGATTCTTCAGTTGTTTCTTTATCAGATGTTGCTGAAATGACATCATCGTCATCTTCATCTTTGAGTTTTTTCTTCGCAACACGCTTTCATTTCTTCTGAGTTTTCTCCTCTTTGATGAACCATTTGCTTCGAGTTTTTTTGAAATCTTACATCAATGGTTCATCATTATCAGAATCAATACTGTCTTTTCTCCATTTTCCTTCAGGCGGAGGAATATAACCAGCTTTCTTCAACTCGCCAAATAAAACCCTTAAACTTAGGAATATCTTTTTCTTTGTGGCCTTTGTAAGTAATCAAACGCTCTAGAGATAAATTGTTCATATGTTCAAGTTGCTTCTTCTTAGGCTCTTTCTTCACAAGATCCAGCAACAAGTAATCCAGAAACATTTGCACAAATCTTGGATACATTACCCATCTATCTTCAGATAAATTGTTCTTCATATGCAGAAAGATAACCTTTAAGAAGTTGTATTTGAGATTCAAGCATAAAGCAACAATCATGCACATGATGTAATCAAGCACAACATCATATCCTCCTTTGCGGTGGCCCAAGCAATGAATAACAACGTGCATTAAGAACCTGTACGGCCTTGAGATACAACTCTTTGCATAATTTGCTGCATTAACATATCCCTTATAACCCATTCTTAAGAGACAACCTTTCACCATTCTCTCAGAAAAACCTGTTGGATCATCTGGACTATCTCCAAATTCTAACACTTTCTTGATCAACTCCTCTGTAATAACCACCTCTTTTTCTTGCACAATAGAATAAATCTCTGGCGGTTCTTTCTCTTCATATCTAGCATTCTTCCAGAAATCTCCAATTAGTCTTCATAAGGCGTACGGTCAGTTGTAATAGTTTTGTAAATGCCTGAACGTTCTAGAAACAGTAGCATCTCCACAAACGGTGCCATATTCTTTGCATCTTTATCTAGCAAAGCACAAATATTGTGCTTGAGATCATAGTCTCCCACTTTCATCTGCAAAACACAAGACACATAAATCAAATTACAAATTTTTTCACTTAGGATTTTGATGCGGATGAGGATTCATACGGACGACCATTTTCAAATGAATCAGACATTTAGAACGAATGTGATTTTCAAGCGAATGACCTTTAAAAAAACAAATGAAACCTTGGAACGGATGACATTTCAAAACAAATTTTTAAGCGGATTACGCTTTTAGAATGGATCAGTCATTTCATACGTAGGACAATTTTGAGCGAATGACCATTTGGAACGGATGAAACATATTTCAAACTTATGAGTCATTCGTATGGATGAGTTACATCAATGCGAATGAGTTCATTCATCCCAAACCACTGTTTCTAAATCCAAACAACCAACATCAAATTTTTATTTGTCTTTAATTGAATTTTTTTTACAAACACAATCAGAATCCACAGATAATCAATACCCCCAATTCAATTTTACCATATGTCCATTCTTTTTTGGGTAAAGGTTTCACCCTGGTAAATTTCATTTCACAACAAACCAAATAAGAGAACAAGTAGAGGACATAGATGTCCACCAGTTCATATGCCTGATATGCCGGGAATATGTTCAACAAAAAACAAAAACACAACCAAGCTCGACCAAGAACTACGAATACAAACTAGAAACTAAACATGGCTAATCTGTAACACTTGCTATACTAACTCCTTTAGCCGATTCATTCATAAATGACGAGCCCTTTAGGCAGCTTCCAGTCTCTAAGAATCTGGTCCACTTGTCTAGTATTCTTGAACTTCAACGTTATTAGCTTCAATCGGACAGAAGAAGCAACATCATCCACAATCTGCTTGACCGGCCTCTTCCTATCTGAAAATAATCTAGGATTTCTTTCTTTCCATACATGATACACTGTAGCAGCTACTAGAATTCTACCAATCACACTTTTCGCAGACTTGGAATTGGATTGAGAAATTAGGTGATCAAGGATGTTCTCCCATTTATCCATCAGATGTTTCATAGCTCCTAGAGCTTTAACCATCGACCATACTTGAGCCGAGAAAACACACTCAAAAAATATATTTAGAGTGTCGGGTATCCAAGTTTTAAATATATTTTGTTTTTATTTTATTTACAATCCTATTCGTCATGATTTATTTAAAACTCAATTTATGAAAATTTATTTACTTTGGGCATAATATGCCTTTATAAAATTACATTTAATTATATACAATTTTACACACCTCACAAGTATTCACTCAACACTCGGCCAATATTAAGTTAAACGCTCGTGCCCAATTTGGAACTTACTCCTACCATAGGCTTGACAATCGATCAAACCTCCTCCTTTTGACGTTAAATCCTTATAAATATCAAGGGGACTTTGAAGGGTAGGTGGTGGTTCGGGTTTGGTAAGTTTTATTCGAGAAATGGGTAAAAACGTAACCTATCGGTTTTTTCGATTGCTTTTTGGCTTAGCAAAAAATACTTTTGCATGTTTTTCAAATTTTTCTGATTTTTTTTCATGTCAAGGTTGAAACTGAGCCGAAATCGTAACTTCATAACCGATAAATTTAGAAAAATAAAGGATGAAAAATGAAAAGGGTAGTTTTTGTGGGTTTGAAATGAAAAAGGTTTAAGGCTCAAAGGGTTTAACTAAGGGGTGTTTTTGGTTAAAGCAAAGAAAATAAAGGTTTTGTTTGAAAAATGGGTTTGTCCTAATGCCTTTATCATTTACTTACTTGGATTTTTGTCGGTAAGGACTTGGAACGTATCGGGTTGTCAAGTTCTAGATTCGTAAGAGCCAAACGGGCTATTTACACAAGAAACGAAAATTGAGCAATTAGTAAAGATGTATATTTTATGCTCGGTAATGGCTCAAAACCCACTTTTGTGGGAAAAAAGGGTCATAGTGTAAAAATGTATATATAATCAAATTTTACAAAGATTTATCATGCCCGTTTTCGTAATTTTTCTAAATTGGTTCTTTTTATCACGACGATATCGGTTGTAAATTTGTAAAAACATAATTTTTAGAACTTGTTAACCCAACTAAACTTAAGATAAGTAAAAAATGAAAAAAAAATTTGAAAAATTTTGGCGTGTTTAGCGGTTCCAAGGTGAGTTTTGTGTAAGGCTTGGTTTAGGACAAACGATTCAAGGGTTTTTATTATCCACCCCCACTTAAATTACACATTTTCCCCAATGTGTACCAAAAAGGATTTATTTTGAAAAAATGTGTAAAAAGTATGAAAATAACATAAAAATTTTGGTTACTGGCACTTGCAGCACGGCCCCGTGTTCAAAGTGCCAGTGACAGTTGAAATTAGAAGACTTACAGTGGGGTGGCCACGGGGGCGTACTGGTTGAGCACGGCCCGTGCCACCTTCTAGACAGTGGATTTGTTACTACAGTAAGACGGGCACGGGGGCGTGCTGAGTGAGCACGGCCCCATGCTGCAGCCACTATTTTGCAGAAAATGAGTCCGGAGGCTTCTGTTTTACGTGCATGGGTTCCATTTCGTCATCCATTTTGTGTTTCCAGTTTCTCTAACACATTATTTGAAGTACCACCATCAAACATCCATTTTTTCATTAAAAGAAAAACATTACATAGAAATGAAAAATTACAAACCTACTTAAACTAAAGCTAGATAGATAAAATCTTGGAAATACCACTACAAAAAAAATGCCATCTAGTGGCATGCAAAAAAGTGCCACAGAAAAACAAGAAAGTGCCACTAAAGAACCTTGTAAGAATGGGCGGCACACAAAAAAGTGCCACAAGAAGCGCTGACGCTAAAGCCTTTTAGTGGCACTTTTTTAATGTGTCGCACAAAGTTTTTAGGCTTTTAGTGGCACTTTTTTATCTGCCAGTACAAACTTTTGAGCTTTTAGTGGCACATAATTTTTGCCACAAAAATCATATCAAATTAAATGTCATTGACATTTATCATATTAATTTTAATTAATTACAATTATCATTTATTTACATTAAAAAATAAAAACAAAATTGTAAAATGTAGAAATCATAAATAATCACTTCAATTAGAAGTTCAATCAATCTTACAAAGATTCCAAATGTCTAATAAATGTCGATCTAAGTCAAATGATCAAACATATAGCCTAAATAAACTAACAAGTTTATGAATAAAAACTCAAAACTTCATTGTGTTCATGAATCTCTTTCACAATCTTCATGCGAGTTAAATAATCATTGTGTTAACGTTTTCTAAGTAGTCATACTTCCACTTCATAGTTTCCAGCACTTACTACTTATTGTCGCTACATCAGCCAACGGACTATACTCAACCTAGCCAACGGACTATACACAACCTGAAATTTCACAATTCATGTTAAATTGATTAGATCTTATAACCATAGCTATCAAAGATATAAGAGTAGTTAATAAAAGGCAAACTTACTTCTTTTGACATCACCATAGTGTCCTCTCGATCTTCACATTGATATCATGTCAAACATATAACTAGTGACGTTGCACCTCGAATCCCATTCAAATATCTCACCGGTACGTACATTACCTGATAAAAATACAAATGCACATACTTGGTTACAAACCAGTAACTCAGTCCTGAATAGATTCATAATGTAACCCTGAATAGATTCATAATGTAACCTAAAACCAATCGGATTTGCATACTGACCGAGGTATCTACAGGCGCTCCGACATCAAAACTGTGATCAACCCACAGACTAGAGACTAATATCTTCCCAGCTTGTCTGGCAGCAACACATAGGGGATCATCCTACAAAAACAGAACACATATAAAACTCCATGTATCTATTGCCTGTGGATTCCAATCTCTGTCAAAAATGATGACTGTATCCGCAGCTTAAAGATTCACTCCAACACCTCCTGCGCGAATGCTAGGGATATAGAACACTTTCTAATATAATTATTATATTGATCATAAGAAAAATACACAAATACTAAGAGCTGAAATTCATTAACATGTCACCTTTTTCAGGTGTTCCCTAACAAAATCAAGAGTGCAACAAGTCAGAAGACTTAACCATACAAACATCATATATGTATATACTATATACACACAGATTATTAATTACTAAATATGTTTTGGAGTTATGATTCTAGTAATGGTCACGTTGTAGTCAGAACAACAGTCCTGTACTAGGCAAAAATTTAGTATAAGTTTCTTATATGGAAGACGGTATGTACACATACCTCTACATATTTGAAGAACCTGTATGAAATTATGAATTACCCCTAATGGGTCAAAAGGTGTGAAAATAAGATTTTGAGGTGTGAGTGTGTGACTTTATTAACACCAAATTCAAATCATCAACAAGCACACACTGAAAATCATTAACATAAACTATAATCTGCATCATATTAAACAAATTCATGTCACTCAACACATCTACACCTTCCAAAAAGACACTATCTTTACACAAACTCATATCAAACTAAAATCATCATATAAATTAAACACACATATACCTTTCAAGAAGACTAGTGTTTTTTACCCTCACACTGAGGACTCTCATCAAAATTCTTAACAGGATACTTAGCAGTCACCGTCCCAACTTCAAACACAAGATCATCATCGTTAATTTTAATTCCAGTAATCCCCCACCATTGGAAAAAAGCCCTAACCCTAATCCCCTTAAGTTCGGCAATCCGATTCTCAACGATCTTACCGGTGACTTTCTTCGAATAGGTGGCGAGATAGTTGTTAGGGGGGAGGATGAGGCGGCAGGGAGTTCCTAGGTTGACGGAGAACTCGCCAGTGGTGGTGTTGAGGTTGTATGAGAAGACGCCGGTGAGGAGAAGACCGATTGGGAACTCGTTGTGGGTGAGGATGGAGTGAGAAATGGTTAACGATGTGGATGAGAGTGAAGATGATGGTGATTTGGTAGGGTTTGAAGAAGATGTTACAGAGATGAGGAGGGTGAGAAGGAGGTTGAAGAAGAACGTGGTTTTGAGACTACTCAAGTATGAAAACCTAATTCAATTACTAAATTAACCAATCGTAACCTTTATGGTCGTCCTAGGTAACTCTTCGTTCACCGGCGCTTGAATCCTTCTAGCGATTGAACAAGTCGTCCAGTTCGTCTTCACTTTAATCACTGGAATTAGGTATGAGTATTGCAGTTTGATTACGAGAAAGAGGGAAAACAAAATGTTTCAATCCAAATTGCCGCCCAATTCCTTTTAAGAATCAGAACCCAAATTGAGAAATTTAAATCAATTATTTTACATGGAATTTCCATTTATCTAAATATTAATCTTAATTTTAAATTTTAAATATATACATTCTTTATTGTATTAATTTAAAATTTTAAATATATAAATTATTTATTGTGTAATTTATCTAGAGTATTGCATAAAAATTTAATGGTTAAATCATATTTAGAGGGAAATCAAAATAATGTATGAAAAAAAAAGATTTATTAAATCAATTAAACGGGAAATATATATTTATTTTAAAACTGAAATTGTCGTCATTTAAATTCAATGAGGCTCATTGATGGTCCTTTAGGCACATCGCTGGTCGATTACGAACAATGATGTTTGATTAAGTCACTGATTTGTGAGCTACGAATAATGATAACATAGGGCCATAGAAATTCAGTACGCTCAAATCACTCTTAAATCCCGACCCTACAACGCGGGGAAAATTAATCTAGTTTTATTAGAGTATTTCAAGGAGAGAAAATAGAAGATTTTAGAATTTTGAAGCACTTAGAAAATAGCGGCATACGTAAAGTGCCACTAAAACCTAAATTAGTGGCACAAAAGCTAAATGCCATTAGAAGTGTATGCCACTAAATGGACTTTTTTTTTGTAGTGTACCTTCCCGAGATAGATTTTTTAACAACCTAAAAGCTACATTCCTAGATTTATGAATGTTGGAAAATGGAGGATTAATAGCTTTTATCAGGAATACCCAAGCTAGAGGTCGTTGAGCATTTCTTCAATCTCCCTTGGTAGGAAGATAAAGGGCTCTTCTTCCGCTTCGGCTTGAGCGGGTGCGGGGTTGATTGGAACCTCAAAAGTGGCGTCGATAGGAGGAGGTTTTGGAATCTCCACATCCCTACCCGTAGGTTGTATGGTCTCATTGGCTAGGTTCCAATCTTCTTGTGGGAAGATTGGCTCCATGGGAGGTAAAGCCAAGATGTTCAACCTTTGATGCAAAAGGTTGATTTCTCTGAAGCAATCCTCCAGCCCCATGGTAAGGTAGTTCACTCGGTCAATGAGAACCTCCTCTACCAATGTCATTTCATCAAGGCTTTCCCTTAAGGCACTCACGTATCGTACGAGAGTGGCCTCAATAGAGAGCCTTCTTCCTCTCCTTTGACTTCTGGAGCTGGTCGAAAATGTTCTACTCTGTTAGCTCGCCATCTTGAGAGAAAATGACCAACCATTAGAAAGAAATGAAAGATCGGATCATTCAGCACGGCCCCGTGCTGCTCCATCTGCTAAAGATTTCTAGCTCTAAAAATTTTATTTTAAGTCAGTTTTGACTTATTTTTGATTTTCTGAACGTAAATAACTTAAAATAATGTTTTACTAACGTGAATTTGCAAAACTTTAAGCTAAAAATTAAGAGTACGAGCCTCCTATCGAAGCTTTTGAAGCTTGAAGCTTTTGAAGCTTGAAGCTTGAAGCTTGAAGCTTCAATGGAGTGCATGGAGAATGAAGAATAGGAAATGTACAAAAGAGGAAAAGATAAGAAGGTTGAATGAGAACTTTTTAAGAACATACCTCTTCAGGTATATGTGAAGAATCTCAGAGAACTTGTCTTTTGAGAATGGTTCCAAACATTCTCCCAAAGGCTAACTTTATATACAGTGACAGCACGCGAGCACGACCCCGTTCCGGATTCATGTGTAAGAGAATGTTGTCCGTTAATTGAACACGGTCTACATCACTATTAACACGGCCCCGTATCGAAAAAATATGAGTGGCACGGCCCCGTGTTAATTCGACACGCCCCATGTTTCTGGAAGAAAGTGGGCACGGCCCCGTGTTCAATGAACACGGCCCCGTGTCAGAGTTTTTATTTTATTTTTACCTAAATATTTTAAGGAATTATCCGATGTCGGGTGGTTCCTTACTGTTGGAACAATACCGTACTGTAGGATATACCGTAGACTTAGGCGAGGGATATGAAAACACAAGAGGTTGTTGGAAAGGTAGAAGAGTTCTTTAAAAATGGAAAAATGGGGTTATTCCTTATTTACCTTCTTCGGGCTCTTGTTAAAGAATGTGTAAGTCGATTTGCTCCTGTCCATGCTGTTGGTGTGAGATTCACACTCGGTAAGGGGGACCATCATGGCTAAATCGATACAGGGACGACTATCGCTTTCGTTTTCGCGGTCGTCTATGGTAGAGGTTTGGTTGACCTTCGTGTTGTTTTCTATGCCTGGTTTTTCCTCTATTGATTCTCCTTCTGATGGAATCTTTGATGAATTCCACGCCTTCAAGTAAGATTCTATCACTCAGATACTTTGGATGATCCTGTTTTCTATTTCACCTATGGGTTCTAGGTCTTCTAGAAAAGAGGATCGATGGGGTTGAGGCGTAGGGATTTCCTCATTATTTCCACTCTCGCTTGTTTTGGGGGTTTCATTACAGGAAAACGATGGGGCTAAATAGTGGGGAGTGAAGTTTAGAATGCCACATTCTGCTTCTTCATGATCCTCCCCACAAAAGTCGCACCATAACCCATAAGAGTGGCGGGGGTAGAAATAATCAGAGAAACCCATATATGTATTTTTTTAGATCGTCAGGATCAAGCGACCACTATTTTCTTATAAACAGAGAGTTTGGCACGGCCCCATGTTGGGGAAACACGGCCCGTGTTGCACTCTGTACCTGAGAAAATAGTTTTAAAGTTCTGGAGAGTTGACACGGCCCCGTGTTGGAGCAGCACGGCCTCGTGTCAAGCCTGTAGAAAGTGAAAAAATAAAAGAAAAGAAGAAAAACCTAAAAAGAGAAGGAAGAAAAGGTTTAGGCCGTTAATTTTAAGCTTTCCTAAAATTCTTGTGTCCCCTGAAATGGCTCCAAAAACTTGACGTGCGTGCGGGTGTATATATTTTTTTATTTATTTTTAGCTCTTTTTACTCGCCGATTTCAAGTTTTAAATTTATAAAACATGATATTCTACTATCACTCTATACACACGCTAGGGCAAGTATACCCATCGCGGACGTAGTATAGTGATGGCAAGATACCGAGTTCGTCCAATGACACAAGAGCTTTTAGTACCGGCTTATCGTCAACGTCTAATCGAACCAATTTTTGAGAAAAGATTTTTAATCTAATGAAAAGATAAAAATAGAAAATAAAAATAAAATAAAAATGATAGACAAGAGAGAATCACTTGGATCCAACTTATTTTTCATGTACCCTTTTGATGATTTCCCCACTTTGGGCATTTTAAGAGATTATCTTAGTTATAGTAGTAGGCCCCTCTTCCAAGGCGACGTTACCCTCAACCTAGTGGTTTGAGTCAGCAAGGATATAATCCCACTAAGTTGGATTATTGAAAGATAATTAAGTAAGTTATTAATGCAAAATGTGGTGGACCCCTCTTCCAAGGCGGCGATTACCCTCAACCCGTTGGTCTGAGTCAGCAGGGATATAGTCCTCGCGGGGTTGGTTTAATGTTTTAATAAAAGTTTAAGAATAAGGGATTTGTAGATGCATAATGTCTGTAGCTTTCGTCTGTATTTAGTCTATTTAAACATGTTTGTTGTCTTTGTATAGTTTTGTATATGTTATATATCGAATCCGGGATGAAACAGAAGTTAACATGTTTTGTAAAGTCCATCCGGATGGATGGAGTCCATCCGATCGGATGGACATACTCATCCGGACGGATGATCATCCGAACGGTATGTGGTTTCTACCGGATGGAGCGCGCCTATAAAAAGGAGGTCTTGGTTCTCATTTGAGACATTCAATTCTGACTCCTCTGGCGAAGCTCTTGCAATTTCTCTCTGGAACTCTGTACGATTCAACATCTTTAATGAGAATGAATGCTTTAAAGGTGTCTACATTTTTGATCTTTCTCCTACATCACAATTGGATTCCGCATAAGTGTGGTGATTGTAGATCTTACCTGAGCGAGTTCATTCAAGCTGAATTCCAGGTCCTCACAAGTGGTATCAGAGCTTAGAGGTCGAATTCGGAGAAAATCTACCTAAAATCGACCATAGATTCAACCGATTTCAGAGATTTACAACCGATTCTACTTGAGATTTCATCATTTCTTTCATCTATTTCTCTGATTTCATCTTATTTCAGACTTTTCTCATCTTAAACCTCTTAAAATCCAAAATTAATAGAGATTTCACGGATAAAATGGCCTAAAATTCACACATACTGTGCGCGATACATCATAGAACAATCCTACAAAGTTTCAAAACTGAATTCAAATAAAATCGCATCAAAATCAGTGAAAAACCATGAATTTTCGAATGAACTGTGCTGACGTCATCGCCCATCCAATCGGATAGCCATCCGAATGGATTGTGTTGTTACTGTTTAAAGTTCTTGACTATTGGTGACATCATTGCCCATCCGATCGGATAACCATCTGACCGGATTGAGTTCTTATTGTTTAAAACTTGAGACTGTTTGTTATTTGGTGTCCATCCAATCGGATAACCATCCGATAGGTTGTTCATCCGACAGCTTGATCTATTCGACACTTGTTCATTCGATTAATTTCATTCGGATAGCCATCCAAATGTTTGGTCATTCGATTAATTGTGTTTGTGTTTATTCAATCAAGTTTAACCGTGTTTGATTTTTTCAGGAAATTGCAATCATGAGTGACGAATTCCTTAACCCATTCGGTGACATATTCGCTTACAATAGCATCAGAGCCACATCTTCAGATGCTAATCCAAAAACAGCGACAAAAGCGACATCACGCTTACTGTGGACAATGCATATGGGATATATAATAAACCACCTAAGCTAATGGCTATTGAAGATTACAATCGCTGGGCTAAACGTTTCGATAATTGGTCGAGAGCTTTTGCCTTTGATAGTTGGAAGTGCATTAAAACCGGATACAAAGTTACAAGAAGTGATTTTGAAAATTTACAAGATGATGAGCAAGAAGAATTTGTTGCTGAGCAAAAAGCCATAGCACTCTTACATCAATCTGTACGAGATGATATTATTTCTCTAATCGATTACGAAATGCAAAAGAATTGTGGAGTTCGCTGGAGAAAAAGTGTACGGGAGGTGAAGAGATTGTTAAGAGCAAGAAATCATTGTTGAAAAAGGGGTTTGATCTGTTTGTTTGTATGAAAAATGAAACTTTTTTGTTAGATGATAGAAAGATTTTGCCACTTAAAAGCTGAACTTGATAGATCTGGCATTAAAAAGGATCAAGAAGAGATCGTTGATAAGTTGTTTGAAGCGTTACCAAACGAATACGACTGGTCGTATTTTGCAATGGTATTAAAGAACACAAAGCCCATGAATGAGATTACACTTAATTGGTTGATAGAGAAGCTGGAAGGGCATGAGCTGGAGAATAAGAAGCAGAGCAAGGTTAATAATGCAAATTATCAACAGAACGTGGAATTGTACTACCGGGGTAGCATGATTTCAAAAGGTTCATCGCCAAAGACAGCCTTCAGTACTGAAAGTTCAAACACCACTGCAAAAGATAACACAGGAAGTGGATCATCTGGGTCAGGTGGTTATGGTTATCATGTTGTCGGATCGAGCACACCAGCATCGTCTGCTTCAAACAATCAACAAAGTCAAAATTGTGACAACTGGCCCAAACCGGTAATTTCCGTACACATTAATTATTGCTTAATGACTGCAATTATGTGCTTAATTGTCAGCAATACCTGATTTCGTACTAAACAAGTGAATTCATGCACGTTGTACACTACAAAATATTGCTTTATGCATAAACGAGAGCGTTGCGTCAAAAATACTAGTAAACTCACCGGTAGGACACACTGTGTCAACAGAACTGCAGAAAGCAGTCAGACATAAGAATTGAGGCCTAGGTGTAGGTCCGACGACAAAAGTACATTAAAACCCAAGATTATACGTAAGGGTTTAATTTATAGACATTGCGAAAGCAAAAATAAGCACTAAAAAGCACCCGAAACGCACTTTAAGTGCAGAATTTATAAAATTCAGCAATAAATCAGCATTTAGACATATAAATATTATGCAGAAATGTCGTTTTATTATCCAGAACATTTCCCTAAGTGTTGGGAATCGATAGTGTTATAAAAAGATACTTATTAAACACTAAAAGGTGCAATTTAGCACTTTAACGAATCGGTATGTAACCGAACAACCGGACTTTACCCGAAACATGAAAATATTGTTATTTTCATTATTTATCTTTTTCTGAGCCAGTTAGGGTCCCTGAATACCCTAACATCCCTTGTAACGCATGACACACCACTAACCAGGTTAAGCACTTAACTAACTTACTTAACCTAACTAAATTACCTAACTAATGGTTGGAATCGGACTAGGACGACCCCCCCCCCCCCTTCACTAACCGTCCCCAACTAGAGGGGGACATACCTTGTCCTTGGATGATTATTATAATCTAGTTTGTTTAATATCAAGGCTACACAAGACCTCTTGGATAATAAACATATGATTAGCCTATAAGATCAAGACTTGGACTATCATTCTTTCACAACACAACTCAACACACTCACTCTCCCTCTCTCTCTAAGAAGCTACGGCCAAACACCCCTTGAACACACAACCATTGTCAAGCTTTGATCTTGCCATTTCAAGTTCATACAAGTGTTAAGGGTCGCATATAAGGAACCTTGGAGCAAACGGAAGGCGAAGGACCTCTCTACTTTGCTTTTATCCACCCTATTTGCGCTTAGATTCTTCCCTAGCCTCGAGCTAGTGGTATGTTGCTTAAATCACCTTCTTGAACTATTCTAAAGTGGTTAAAACGATATATGACGGTTAAAATTTATGAACATGCAAGTTGAAGCACAAAAGTCTACTTAAAACACTAAAATGTTGGTTAATAGCTCATATGTTGTGTAAATCATGTAGTAATTGATTTGTGTGATTATTTGGACCCGATCTATGTTGTGGTAGCTCGGATCGTCATTTAACCCGAGTTGGTCATGATCATGGATCATGACATAAGTTTGTTTTGGAAGTAACAAGGGTTAAAGGATGAAACTCTACCACACACGAATCATGAACTTGTGTAAAAGCGATTTAACTTGTGAAATAGTGTTTAAAACTAGTAGATCTACGTATCTACAAGCGGTATTTTCAAAGGACCAAGTGTCCAAGAAATCATATTTTCTAAAGCCGAGTCTTACATGAAAAAGAATGATTTTAGCAAACACACGAGTATGTAAACACTTGTGTAACACAAAGTTTCGACAAAATAACTATTTTTGTAAATGTTGACCGGAAGTTGTAAAGATGTAACTTCTTTAAAAGAGAGACTTTCAAGAAACAAAGTTGAACTATACAAAGATCCACTAAAAATAATGGAAGGATACTACCTATTTTGGAAAAACCACAAGTTCATGTATTTCTGCGATTATATCTATTTTAACTAGTTGCATATTGTTTATTGTTGAATGAGGAGATTGTTGACGATTTAAAAGAAAATAAACACATGTTTTGAAAACATGGGAAACCTCCATTTTTAGGGGAAACTCTGTCAAAATTTTATAAATGTTGACACTTAGAAAAAAATATAAGTTTTTGAGAAACTTATTCCCTAAAAATGTGTTTAAAAGCATTACCAAGGTTTCCCTAATTTTTGGTGATAAGAAATGAGGACTTCTTCAAAAATAAAAATGGATATTAAGTATGTATATATTTTTGAGAAAAATATATATATTATTTTATCACCAACTTTTGTGCTAAGTGTATATGGTATGTGTTATACGTGCTAGCGTATTAAGACTTAAAAATACACTAAATACTTATGAGGAGTATAAACACAAAAATACACATACAAAATACAAGATACATAATTCGGGTGCGAAGTGCAAAACACAAAAGACTTATATTTATTTTAGAGGAAATAATATAAGTAAGATACGTAGTTAAAAATATGAAATATTTTTAACACAACAATACAAATACAAAAGAGAGTGACTGTACTTGTGCGATACAAGTCTAGTGACTAACATTAAGAAAACGCGTATAGGTTACGACGTTAATTAAGCAAATCCGGTGAAGTTTACGACGCACAGGAACGCAAAGTTGTGAGTTCATGCTCCCCCTTTTCTCTTAACTGTTTTCAGTTTTATAACTTCGGGGGTGAAATACATGTTACAAATATTACAATGTTTACAAATGGTATGATGGATACAAGAATGATACGAGAAATCGTGTCACGAATAGGGTACCATAAGCACCATTAATCGTGTACATACTTAGACCGCAGAACAAAAGGTTAGATCTAATGGGTTCCGGGCAGCCCCACTCTTGGCCACTCTTTTACCAAGCAGTGTTTTTGTGTCTCAGTCGTAAATCGACTACAGAAAAATGCCTATGGTTTGGTGACTTCCTATGTCGTGTCACATGTTAATGGCTTTGCAACCCATTAACACTTGATACATACAGAAATATTTGACTTATACATGAGTACGTGGTGTACACAAAAGACTTGATTTATACAAAAGACAAATTATGTTTTCATACAAAGTATACAAACGTGAAATACAAAAATTGCATGAATTCACACCAACTTTATGTTGACGTTTTTCCAAAACTCACATGTATTTCAGGTAACTAGGATGGATGTGCGCGTGGTCTTACTCATGCTCGTGGATGTCGCTTTGTCTATCTTTAAATAAAGTTGTGACTTTTAAGACAATATGTTATCTCGTGTTGTAAACACTTGACATATGTTTTCAGTAATGTAATATTTGAAGATATTTTTGAGCATGTAGTATGTTTACTCTTCGTATGCAATGAGAACCTTTCATGATCACACCTCGTGCTTCCGCCGCAGAAAGGGGTGTGACAGATTGGTATCAGAGCTGCGATTGTAGTGAACCAGGATTCCTTCTCGAGTCTAGTCTACAATCTCTAGGATCCTTTCACGAAAACAATTTTCAAAGAGTTTTCATTGCATAAAACGTCCCGCGACATCCACTGCCTGAAACTATCTACACGAGTCTAGAAAAGACACTACGAGACTTAGAGTGCACTTGAGTAGCACTTGTCGTTGACTAGAAATTACTTGCAATTATGTGTGATAATTGGCATGTACTAGAAGTAGAATGTCACAAGTATACGTGACTTTATCTGAAGGCGATGGCCCATCTGAAGGAAGAGACACGAGGATGAAAGGAACTGTGCGGACTGTGCAAGGAGTTACGTAATTATGGATGCATACATAATTATGGAATTCAGTGCACAGAAACCACAGCAAGTCTTGTCACGTGTAGATTCCCTCAGTGCAAGCCTACTAAGTACTCTGCTAGAGTAATAATTGTTTGATGTCACTTATGTGATATATACCTGTGAATATATATATATATACTACTACTGCCTAGTAGGACGATATCAAACAAATGTGTAACCCTGTTGTGTTATGTTCTGTCAAAACATGGCACCCAGGAAAGCTGTGAATGCTTGCAATGACGATCAACCTCCTCCTCCCCCACTGCCAAGAACTGCTGATGAGCTGAACGCCCTACTGGAGGAAAGGATCTCCGCTGCTATCGCCCAATACGAGGCGAACCGTACTCAAGACAGTGGAGGACCAAGCAACGCTAGGCGTAATGGGAATGGAGATTCGTCTGGAGGCAATGCAGCTCAAGGCTGCACTTTCAAGCAGTTTCTCGACTGCAAGCCGATGAACTATGACGGCACAGGAGGTGCAGTAGCATTTGTGCGCTGGACGGAGAAGACTGAAGCTACCTTCCGCATGAGCAAGTGTACCGCGGATCAACAAGTCACCTTTGCTACTAGGTTATTTGTCGATGAAGCTCTGACTTGGTGGAACCTGCAAGTCCAAACCTTGGGCGATGATGCCGCTTATGGCCTAACTTGGGATGAACTAAAGGAAAGAATGAGAGAGAAGTACTGCTCTCGTGCTGAACTCCAAAGGCTGGAGACGGAGTTCTGGCACTTGACCATGGAAGGTGCTGACATTAATGGTTATACTCGAAGGTTCCACGATCTGTCCAGAGTGCTTCCCTACATGGTGACTCCCGAATTTAAGCGTGTTGAACGTTACATTTGGGGACTGGCCTCAGAATTTTGTGGCATGGTGACGTCGGCCAAACCTCAAACAATCACCGAGGCTATAACTCTGGCTGTCAGCCTTACTGAAGATTGTGTTCGAATGAAGAAGCTATCACTGAACCCAACAGAAAATGCCGAGACGCATGCTGAGTCGTCTGGCGACAAGAAAAGGAAATATGCAAACTTGAATCAAGCAACTCGTAACAACAAAGGTTCCAACAAGAAGCGTGACCCTAACCCGCCTCAAGGGGCGAAATCTCTCGCAGCTATGAACGACGCTCCAGCAAGGGGATACCGGGGCACCTTGCCCAAATGCCATCGGTGTAAACACCATCACGAGGGAGCTTGTCGCATCCCAAAGTGTGACAAGTGTGGAAAGTTGGGTCACCGCACTGAAGACTGCTGGAGTAAGAGGAACGGGAATGGAAATCGTAATGGGGCTGACGATAGGAACAATGGTGGAAATGGAAACGGTGCTAGCAACGAGAATGGGCGAAACCAAGGATGCTTCAGATGTGGAAGCAAAGATCATTTCATGAAGGACTGCCCAGAGAGAAACAATGCTCAGGCCCGAGCATTTGTGATTGGAGCAAGGGACGCACGCGAGGACCCTAATGTGGTCAACGGTACGTTCCTCATTAACAATCACTTTGCATCCATATTATTCGACACTGGCGCCGATTATAGCTTCATGTCTGTGGAATTTAAACGCATACTTGGAATAGAATCTAGTAGATTAGAAATTCCTTATTCCATAGAACTAGCCAATGGTAAACTTGTTGAATCGGGCGAAGTTGTTAGAGGCTGCACGCTAGAACTTGGTGAACGAAGATTTAGCATCGACCTCTTACGTATTCAATTAGGAAGCTTCGATGTAGTAGTCGGAATGGACTGGTTGTCCAAGAACAAAGCTGAAGTTATTTGTCATGAGAAAATCATTCGCATCCCTTTAGCGAATGGTGAAACTCTCATCGTGCATGGAGAAAGACGAAACACGCCTCTACGAATCATCAGTTGTATGAAGGCACAGAAGTGCTTAAGGAAAGGATGTGTTGCTTTCCTAGCACACGTTGTAGATAAGAAGGTTGTGGAGCCAAATCTTGAAGACATTCCTGTAGTGAAGGAATTTCCTGATGTGTTCCCTGAGGATCTGCCAGGACTACCTCCGCAACGACAAGTCGAATTCCACATAGACTTGGTTCCAGGAGCCGCTCCTGTAGCCAAGGCACCCTATCGACTTGCACCATCCGAAATGCAAGAATTATCTACACAACTCCAGGAGTTGTTGGATAAAGGATTCATAAGGCCAAGCTTCTCACCCTGGGGAGCTCCAGTATTATTCGTGAAGAAGAAGGATGGATCACTGCGGATGTGTATCGATTACAGGGAACTGAACAAGCTCACAATCAAGAATCGGTATCCGCTACCGAGGATTGATGACTTGTTTGATCAACTGCAAGGATCAAGCTACTATTCCAAGATCGACCTACGATCTGGATACCATCAGCTGAGAATCCAAGATGAAAGCGTACCAAAGACTGCATTCAGAACGCGATATGGGCACTACGAATTTCTTGTGATGCCGTTTGGGCTGACGAATGCACCAGCGGTCTTCATGGATCTGATGAACCGCGTTTGCAAACCATATCTCGATAAATTCATGATTGTATTTATCGACGATATCCTGATTTACTCGCAAACGAAAGAAGAGCACGAGCAACATCTCAGAACCATCTTGGAGCTACTGAAGAAAGAGAAACTTTATGCAAAGTTCTCGAAATTTGAATTCTGGATTCGCGAAGTACAATTTCTTGGTCACGTGGTGAATGAGAAGGGCATTCATGTAGACCCGTCCAAGATTGAAGCAATAAAGAATTGGGAAGCTCCCAAGACCCCAACCGAAGTTCGTCAATTTTTGGGCTTAGCGGGCTATTATCGGCGATTCATCGAGAATTTCTCAAAGATAGCTCAACCGCTAACGACCCTTACCCAGAAAGACAAGAAGTACGACTGGGGTCACAAACAAGAAGAAGCCTTTCAGCTACTTAAGAACAAGCTCTGCGATGCACCGATACTATCGTTACCCGAAGGCACTGAAGACTTCGTGGTATACTGCGACGCCTCACGACAAGGCTTGGGTTGCGTGCTCATGCAACGCCAAAACGTCATCGCTTATGCTTCAAGACAACTGAAGGTTCACGAGAGAAATTATACCACTCACGACCTGGAGCTGGGTGCAGTGGTATTCGCCTTGAAGATTTGGCGACATTACTTATATGGTACTCGATGTACAATCTTCACAGATCACAAAAGCTTACAACACATATTTGATCAGAAGGAATTGAATATGCGCCAGCGACGTTGGGTTGAGCTGCTAAATGATTATGACTGTGAGATTAAGTACCATCCTGGAAAGGCGAACGTTGTAGCGGACGCGTTGAGCCGAAAAGAAAGGGTTAAGACCCTAAGGGTTCGAGCGTTAGAAATGACGATTCGAACGAACCTCATCGCACGCATTCGAGATGCACAACAAGAAGCTCTTAAAGAAGAGAATCGCAAAGCTGAATACCTCCGGGGTGCATTGAAGTACATGGCGCCAAATGAAGAGGGAGCCTTATATTTTAAGAAGCGTATTTGGGTTCCGCTTTATGGAGGCATACGAGAAGTCATCCTTAATGAAGCGCATAAATCGAGATATTCGATCCATCCAGGATCGGACAAGATGTATCAAGACTTGAAAGAATATTATTGGTGGCCGAGACTCAAGAGCGACGTTGCTGTCTATGTTGGAAAATGCCTAACCTGTGCTAAGGTTAAGGCAGAATATCAGAAACCGTCCGGCCTACTACAACAACCAGAGATTCCCGTATGGAAGTGGGAACAAATCTCGATGGACTTCATAACGAAATTACCCAGGACCCCGAGAGGGCACGATATGATATGGGTAATAGTTGATCGATTGACGAAGTCTGCGCATTTCCTACCAATCCGAGAGAAGGATAGCACTGGAAAGCTTGCTGAAATATACTTAAGAGAAATTGTGGCACGACATGGAGTGCCAATCTCAATCATTTCAGACAGAGATGGACGCTTTATCTCAAGAATCTGGCAATCATTTCAGGAAGCCTTCGGATCTCAGTTAGATCTGAGCACGGCATTCCATCCGCAAACAGACGGCCAGAGCGAACGGACTATACAAACGTTAGAAGATATGCTTCGCGCATGTGTCATGGATCTAGGCGGCAGCTGGGATACTCATCTACCTTTAGTTGAGTTTTCCTACAATAACAGTTATCATACGAGCATAAAAGCCGCACCGTTCGAAGCTCTGTATGGCCGTAAATGCCGATCGCCCTTATGTTGGGCAGATGCCGGAGATAAACGTATGGTTGGTCCTGAACTTGTACAAGAGACAACCGACAAGATTGCGCAGATCCGAGAGCGCATTAAGGCGGCTCGAGAGCGACAAAAGAGCTACGCTGATCCGAATAGAAAATCGGTAGAATTCAAGGTGGGAGACAAAGTGTTGTTAAAAGTCTCACCATGGAAGGGCGTAGTCAGATTTGGAAAGCGTGGAAAGCTGAATCCACGATATATCGGACCATTCAGAATACTGAAGAGAATTGGTACCGTGGCATACAAGTTGGAGTTACCGGAAGAACTTAACGGAGTACATGATACGTTTCATGTATCCAACCTGAAGAAGAGTCCAACACAAGAAAACGTGATCATCCCGATGGGTGAAGTGCATATTGATGAAGCCCTCCGATTTACAGAGCAACCCGTTGAGGTTACCGACTGGAAAGTCAACAAGACTAGGAGGATCAGTGTGAAGCTTGTCAAAGTACGTTGGAGCTCTAAGCACGGACCCGAGTACACATGGGAACGTGAAGACCAGTTCAAGAAAAAGTATCCCCACCTATTCAAAAAGACTCTAGCGAGAGTGAGTTTAGCCTGAATTTCGGGACGAAATTCTTTTAACGGGGGGAGACTTTGACAACTGGCCCAAACCGGTAATTTCCGTACACATTAATTATTGCTTAATGACTGCAATTATGTGCTTAATTGTCAGCAATACCTGATTTCGTACTAAACAAGTGAAATCATGCACGTTGTATACTACAAAATATTGCTTTATGCATAAACGAGAGCGTTGCGTCAAAAATACTAGTAAACTCACCGGTAAGACACACTGTGTCAACAGAACTGCAGAAAGCAGTCAGACATAAGAATTGAGGCCTAGGTGTAGGTCCGACGACAAAAGTACATTAAAACCCAAGATTATACGTAAGGGTTTAATTTATAGACATTGCGAAAGCAAAAATAAGCACTAAAAAGCACCCGAAACGCACTTTAAGTGCAGAATTTATAAAATTCAGCAATAAATCAGCATTTAGACATATAAATATTATGCAGAAATGTTGTTTTATTATCAAGAACATTTCCCTAAGTGTTGGGAATCAATAGTGTTATAAAAAGATACTTATTAAACACTAAAAGGTGCAATTTAGCACTTTAACGAATCGGTATGTAACCGAACAACCGGACTTTACCCGAAACATGAAAATATTGTTATTTTCATTATTTATCTTTTTCTGAGCCAGTTAGGGTCCCTGAATACCCTAACATCCCTTGTAACGCATGACACACCACTAACCAGGTTAAGCACTTAACTAACTTACTTAACCTAACTAAATTACCTAACTAATGGTTGGAATCGGACTAGGACCCCCCCCCCCCTTCACTAACCGTCCCCAACTAGAGGGGGACATACCTTGTCCTTGGATGATTATTATAATCTAGTTTGTTTAATATCAAGGCTACACAAGACCTCTTGGATAATAAACATATGATTAGCCTATAAGATCAAGACTTGGACTATCATTCTTTCACAACACAACTCAACACACTCACTCTCCCTCTCTCTCTAAGAAGCTACGGCCAAACACCCCTTGAACACACAACCATTGTCAAGCTTTGATCTTGCCATTTCAAGTTCATACAAGTGTTAAGGGTCGCATATAAGGAACCTTGGAGCAAACGGAAGGCGAAGGACCTCTCTACTTTGCTTTTATCCACCCTATTTGCGCTTAGATTCTTCCCTAGCCTCGAGCTAGTGGTATGTTGCTTAAATCACCTTCTTGAACTATTCTAAAGTGGTTAAAACGATATATGACGGTTAAAATTTATGAACATGCAAGTTGAAGCACAAAAGTCTACTTAAAACACTAAAATGTTGGTTAATAGCTCATATGTTGTGTAAATCATGTAGTAATTGATTTGTGTGATTATTTGGACCCGATCTATGTTGTGGTAGCTCGGATCGTCATTTAACCCGAGTTGGTCATGATCATGGATCATGACATAAGTTTGTTTTGGAAGTAACAAGGGTTAAAGGATGAAACTCTACCACACACGAATCATGAACTTGTGTAAAAGCGATTTAACTTGTGAAATAGTGTTTAAAACTAGTAGATCTACGTATCTACAAGCGGTATTTTCAAAGGACCAAGTGTCCAAGAAATCATATTTTCTAAAGCCGAGTCTTACATGAAAAAGAATGATTTTAGCAAACACACGAGTATGTAAACACTTGTGTAACACAAAGTTTCGACAAAATAACTATTTTTGTAAATGTTGACCGGAAGTTGTAAAGATGTAACTTCTTTAAAAGCGAGACTTTCAAGAAACAAAGTTGAACTATACAAAGATCCACTAAAAATAATGGAAGGATACTACCTATTTTGGAAAAACCACAAGTTCATGTATTTCTGCGATTATATCTATTTTAACTAGTTGCATATTGTTTATTGTTGAATGAGGAGATTGTTGACGATTTAAAAGAAAATAAACACATGTTTTGAAAACATGGGAAACCTCCATTTTTAGGGGAAACTCAGTCAAAATTTTATAAATGTTGACACTTAGAAAAAAATATAAGTTTTTGAGAAACTTATTCCCTAAAAATGTGTTTAAAAGCATTACCAAGGTTTCCCTAATTTTTGGTGATAAGAAATGAGGACTTCTTCAAAAATAAAAATGGATATTAAGTATGTATATATTTTTGAGAAAAATATATATATTATTTTATCACCAACTTTTGTGCTAAGTGTATATGGTATGTGTTATACGTGCTAGCGTATTAAGACTTAAAAATACACTAAATACTCATGAGGAGTATAAACACAAAAATACACATACAAAATACAAGATACATAATTCGGGTGCGAAGTGCAAAACACAAAAGACTTATATTTATTTTAGAGGAAATAATATAAGTAAGATACGTAGTTAAAAATATGAAATATTTTTAACACAACAATACAAATACAAAAGAGAGTGACTGTACTTGTGCGATACAAGTCTAGTGACTAACATTAAGAAAACGCGTATAGGTTACGACGTTAATTAAGCAAATCCGGTGAAGTTTACGACGCACAGGAACGCAAAGTTGTGAGTTCATGCTCCCCCTTTTCTCTTAACTGTTTTCAGTTTTATAACTTCGGGGGTGAAATACATGTTACAAATATTACAATGTTTACAAATGGTATGATGGATACAAGAATGATACGAGAAATCGTGTCACGAATAGGGTACCATAAGCACCATTAATCGTGTACATACTTAGACCGCAGAACAAAAGGTTAGATCTAATGGGTTCCGGGCAGCCCCACTCTTGGCCACTCTTTTACCAAGCAGTGTTTTTGTGTCTCAGTCGTAAATCGACTACAGAAAAATGCCTATGGTTTGGTGACTTCCTATGTCGTGTCACATGTTAATGGCTTTGCAACCCATTAACACTTGATACATACAGAAATATTTGACTTATACATGAGTACGTGGTGTACACAAAAGACTTGATTTATACAAAAGACAAATTATGTTTTCATACAAAGTATACAAACGTGAAATACAAAAATTGCATGAATTCACACCAACTTTATGTTGACGTTTTTCCAAAACTCACATGTATTTCAGGTAACTAGGATGGATGTGCGCGTGGTCTTACTCATGCTCGTGGATGTCGCTTTGTCTATCTTTAAATAAAGTTGTGACTTTTAAGACAATATGTTATCTCGTGTTGTAAACACTTGACATATGTTTTCAGTAATGTAATATTTGAAGATATTTTTGAGCATGTAGTATGTTTACTCTTCGTATGCAATGAGAACCTTTCATGATCACACCTCGTGCTTCCGCCGCAGAAAGGGGTGTGACAAAAATGCTCCAAATACAAACGTTTTTCAATGCAACATCGCCGTCAATCTCAACAACGCCCAAAATTTCAATGAAGAAACTGCTAAACAACAGATGGTTTTTTTGCATCGATTTTAGAATCATATAAGAGCCTTGTAGTGGGGAAGATCGGGAACACGAATCTTACAAATGAAGACTATGATCAGATCCACCAAGAGGAAATGGAAATCATTAACATTAGATGGTGTATGGCAAGTGTTATCCGTCGGGTGCAACGATTCATGGAAATCACTGGGCGACAATCTATTGGTGGACCGTCGACGAAATTAGGATTTGACAAGTCAAAGGTGATCTGTTTCAAATGTAAACAAAAGCGTCATTTCAAGAGAGAGTGCAGAAACTCAGCTGCTGATGAAAGTGCTAACCCATTTCATGATGACTCCTACCGAAAAGCAATTTATCACAAAAAACTGTGAAGAACAGCCAAAGATGAAGCAAATTGAAGATAATCCAGGAGAAGAAAAATCAAGGGCTCTTGCGGTTATTCAGGATAACGAGGGTTTCAACTGGAACGATTTTCTTCCAGAAGAAGATTTTGTTGGATCTGCTTTCATGGCCCAAGTAGAACCAGAACCAGTGTATCACAAAGAAAGAAGTCTGGCACATTCTCGAATGAAAAGAATTCGTGCAGCTTACAAAGAAGCTGTGAAGGCAAAGAGGTGGAATTCGGATAGAGAATGCTACCTAGATCCGAAAGGGAATGTCTGCACTGATCCTAAAACAATAGAGTTTGAAGCTCTTGTAAAGTCAATTCCATCAGAAGAGGAGCAGATAAAAATAGATGCCGCAAAAAGGGCTGAAAAAGAGAGACTATGAAAGGAGAGATATGAGAAGTTTGAGAAGTCTGAGAAGTCCGAGAAGTTGGATGAAGGAATTATCGATGTGACGGCAGAAATGACAACCGAGAATCTAACGAAGATGGCTGATCAAGTCATGATGGCGAAAGCACTAGAGGTAGATTCCAAATCCGCCTCTGAGTCTGAGTCATCGGGCAAGGTCAGTTCTGTTGGTTCAAATACTGAACCAAGTATGGTTGAAAAAGCAAAATCCAAAAGTAATTGCAGAAATTGCATGAAAGAGTGCAAAGTCTGTAATACACATGAGTATCTGTCAAAATCTCAAATCCAGGAGCTAACAAATAAAATCAATATTTTACAAAAGGAAATGGTTAATTGAGACAAACTTGTGAGAAGTTCAACTGAAAGAATAAACGAGTTGAATGAGAAAATCAAAAATGATGAAAATGATGTTGAACGTTTTAGAAAAGAAAATGAAAAGTTTATGCTTGAGAACAGAAAAATAACTGAGGATTTTGCAAAGTTAAAAAGAACAATTAAAGACTCAGATGAACGAAACGCTAAAACTCGTAAAGGAAATTCGAATTTGACAGGTGTTCTTCAAGCAAAAGAAAAACTGATAAATGCTCAGCTGGATGAGATTGCAAATCTCAAGCTTCAGTATCAAGAAGCAAAGATTGAGAATGAGAGAATTAATTTGAAAATGAACAGTTACAATTATGCCAGCTATGTTCTCCAACACATTGTTCCAAAACCCATTGGAAAGAACAAAGACGGTGAAGATGTATACTCTGATGGAACCGGGGTAGGGTATCACAAGGTTCCACCACCCATGAGCAATAACTTCACTAAAAAACAATCTGGGTTGGTTTAAGAGTCAGATTTAGGTGAGAAAAGTGAAGTTGATAAATTACCTGATAACATTGATGTCACTTTTAGCTCACAATCCGATGAAGAAAGTATCGAATCTGAGGTTGTGAAAGACGTTGTTGAAAAGGTTTTAAAAATTGACATTGATTCCACAAACGAAGATGATGATTGTTTTCTGAACAATGACATCCCGAAACCCAAATCCAAGAACAACTTAGAGGACGAACCAACTCTTATCATGTACAAGATGAATGGTTCAGATAAGTTGTACTCGGATGAAGAGTTTCCGATTGAGAATGTCAATGTGGATAAGCTGAAGAAAGTATTTAAGTTGGTTGAAATTGATGTTTCAGAAGTCAATGGATTGTCGAGTTCGAAAAGGTTTTTGAATTTCCAAAGAGATAAATCATACTATAACAAACCCAATGTGCCACCACGTTTTCACAATAACAACCAAAACAGAGGGTTTGTTGGGCAACAAAGTGGTAAGAATTATCAAAGAAAGAATTTTCAGAAATCAAAGTTGGTAAAGAAGACAACTTATGTGAAGAGTTCGAGTTCGATGACCAAACAAGAATCTGAGATATTTTCAAAAATGAACAAATAATTTTTTGCAAAGAAAGTCTCACAACCACAAACTGAAGGTCAGAGTCGGGTTGTTGATACCCGAACGTGCTTTAAATGCAATCAGATTCACATTGCACGAAAGTGCAGCAATCAACGACCTAAGTCTGTGATTGTCAAGAATCCCAAGAAGTCGAATGATGCAAAAGGCAAGGCACCTATGTTTGTTGAGAAGAAGATTCCAAAAACTGAAAATGTTAAAATCAATATTAAACCAATCAAACAACCAGTCAAGAAAACTGGTGAATCTTCCAAATGTTTCCCCTCACAACAACAAACATGGATGCCAAAGTCTCAAGTCAAGGCATCAACTAAAGCAAAACCAAAGGTTCCTGAAAAACAAACTTCACCAACCAAATCGGTTGCTAAGTCTGTACCTTTGGAGTTGTATCAAAAGTTTGAGAAACAACTATGACCCCACCGGTCAAGAAGTATGTTCCCAAAAAGGTCCAACCATCTGGTCAACCTCTAAAAGATGAATTTTTCATGTACAAAAAGGTTGAGATTGGAACCGAGAAAAATTTGGAAATGAACGACAAGAACTTCCCACCACTTTATACCATGAAAACTCACCTAAACATCAAGCTACCCAAGTCAAAAGTGGCTTGTGTTGCTTCATCTAACTAAATTGCATTTGAAATGTGCATGAGCTCCTGAGATCGTTTAAAAGTGGATAATGGATAGCGGAGCGTCCAGGCACATGATGGGGCGAAAAACCCTGTTGTATGATGCTAGAGGCTTTAATGGTGGATACGCTGGTTTTGCTGGAAACCAAGGTGGAAGAATAATCGGGGAGGACACTTTATCCAATGGTGTCATATATTTTGAATGTGTCAACTACATTCCGGAGCTAGAGAACAACTTGCTAAGCATTTCTCAAATCTGTGACAGAATGTATACAACTCACTTTATCGATAAAGAATGACTGATTCTGAAGCCGGGGTTTGTTGTCCCTGAAGAATGGATCGTCATGCGAGGACCGAGGGAGAATGATCTGTACATTCTAAATATGAGCATAGAGATGAAAACTTCTGGTCATCCTCAGTGTTTCGTGTCCAAAGCTACCGAGAAAGAGTCAATCTTGTGGCATCGAAAGATGGGCCACATACAACTGTGAAAGATGAATCACTTGGTGCATAACGATTTAGTCAAAGGTGTGAATTTGAAAAGTTTTCACTTGGAGGGAGAATGCATAAGTTGTCAAAAAGGTAATCAAACAAATAAGTCTCATCCCAAGAAGATGGAAAACTCGATCTCGAGACCGCTAGAGAGACTTCACATGGATCTCTTTGATCCAGTGAACATGAAGAGCATAACCGGTGATCTATGTTGTTTAGTGGTTACAAATGACTACTCGAGATATTCATGGGTCATGTTCTTGAAGTCAAAAGATCAAACCTATACGAGTTTGCTGAATCTGTTCAGGAAGATTGAGAATTTGTACCAAAGGCGCATATGTCGACTTCGAAGCGATAATGGCACTGAGTTTAAAAACAGCCAGATGGAAGAATTCTGTGACAGAAAGGGTATTTTGCAAGAATTCAGTGCTCCGAATACTTGATGCGTGTGTAGTGTGATATATTTTTATTAATATTTTAAGCCCTTTTTAACACATTAGTCAAGTTTTAAATTTATAAAACACGATATTCTACTAACACTAAACACACATATGGGCAAGTGCACCCATCCTGAGCGTAGTATAGCGTTGGTAAGATACCGAGGTCGTCCAAGGACACTAGAGCTTTTAGTACCGGTTTATCCTCAATGTCTAATCAAATCAGTATTTTTAGAAAAGGTTTTAAACATGAAAATAAAAACTAAAATGTTGAAAAATAAAAATAAAATAAAACAGATAGATAAGATGAATCACTTGGATCCGACTCGCGTTTAATGTAACCTTTGATGATTTCCTCAGTTTTGCACTTTTTAAGAGATTATCTTAGTTATAGTAGTAGGCCCCTCTTTTGAAGGTGACGTTACCCTAAACCCAGTGGTTTGAGTCAGCAAGGATACAATCCAAAAGGGTCGGAATATTGAAAGATAATTAATTAAGTTATTAATACGTAATGTGGTAGGCCCCTTTTTTGAAGGCGACGTTACCCTCGGCTAAGTGGTTTGAGTCAGCAGGGATACAATCCAAAGTAGTCGGGTTAGTGTATTAATAGTAGTTTACATATCAGGGGATCAAGCCATTCGCACCCCCGCCATCCAATACCAGTGGGTATTGAAGGAGGTCCTAGTAAGCTTGACCCAGGTCCTTGCAGGATCTATACACTGAACAAGGCAAGAATCTTACTAAACCATTCCCTTAACCCCCGACCAGGTAGCCAACATATCTCTATATAGACCGTAGAGATATGAAGGGTGAAAATCTTTTACTTTATATAGACAGTAAAGTAATGCCAAGACACCACAGACAAATGATAAAGAAGTTTCACCTTCAACATAAGAAACTAGTTATTAAAGTCATTAATACAAAACCAAATAAAAAGTGTGATAAGATTAAAAATCAAAAGTATTACATTAAATGCTTGTCTTCACCAAGTGATGTAAGAGGCTTAGCCAAACATGGCCTTTGATTGACAAAAACTCTTACGATCAATCTTGGATCCTGAGACTACTACACACACTCTAAGGTGGATGATGGATGATGGTGGTGGATGTGGGTGTTGTAGTGGTGGTGGAGTGGTGGCAAAGTGAGAGAGAGGTGGTTTGCCAAGGGATGCCTTTGAAGTGAACCAAGCACCTCTATTTATAGCCTGAACAGAAGCCCGGACACGGCCCTGTGTCCACTGGACACGGCCCCATGGCCATCCTCTTTCTCTTTCTTTATTAATTACAATTGTCTGCATTAGGCTCCACACGCCCCCGTGTTCGCCGGGCACAGCCCCGTGTGCAGAAGCATATCTGTACTATCAAGATTTGTAAGATTCTATGAATCTTAGCATTGACCACGGCCCGTGTTGAGCTGGGCACGCCCCCGTGCTGGGAATAGAAGCTTCTACAACTTTGTCATTTTCTGCAGATACCTGACCACGCCCCCGTGTCCGCTGGGCACGGGGCCGTGGTCAGCCTTCTGTTTCTTGTTTTTGCTTGGGAAGATGCTGTCGAGGGGTCGGGAATGCCACGTTTATTCCTTTTCTTTGTATTTATGTTAGTCTTGCTGCATATTTGTTCCTTTTATTCATTTAAGCTCATTTGATCCTGAAAATACAAAGGGAAGACAAAAGCACACTTTTTCCAACATTAGTACTAAAAAGGGTTAGTTTTATGCTTCATTTGATGTAATTTATATGTTGCATTTTACACACATCAAATACCCCCACACTTGAATCTTTGTTTGTCCTCAAGCAAAACTATTTATTATGTGGCTTACACACCCAAATGGAATGGGTAGAAGAGAAGTTTTGGGCTTGTCTTGAGTGTCGGGAATCCAAGATCTGTTGGTGCATATGTCTGTTGACTTCGTCTTGTATCGAGTCTTGTATCTAGATAGGATAAACCGAAGCTTGGAAATCAAGAAAATAGGTTTTTAGTGTAAACAATTCAGTTCACACGAACTGGCAAAGCCAGTTCGTATGAAGTGACCACTTCGCACGAAGTGGACTTTGCTGTTTCATGCGAACTTGCCAACTCTATAAATAGGGAGCTCATGTGTTTCATTTGTAACTTCTGATTCCGGTAGTGAAGCTCTGACGAAGTGTCTCCAGATCTGTAAACTGTTCCAAATCGATACAAGAGATAATTAAAGTGATTCTTAGTGCATATCAAGCTGATTCAACATCAATACGTCTGTTTCCGCCTCTTGTATTGATCAAAAACTCTTCTGAACAACTCGTTTTGGTCGAATCCCGATCCTACAAGTGGTAACAGAGCTCAGGAGGAAGAGTTCTTACCATTTCAGCTTGTTTTCACCAAAAATTCTGACTTCTACTCATTCTTTTACACTTTTCATCAAAATTAACTGAGATTTCATGGATAAAATGGATTGATTTTCACATATTACACGCGAAATACTGTTTTAAACAATCCTTGAAAAAATCAGACCTAAAATCGAACTAAAACTTGATCAATTTTGGCAAAAACATGTCCGATTGTTTGAAGATGATCCAGTTCGTATGAATTAGAGTTCCATTCCGCGCGAATTGAACAAAATTGACTCAGTTCGCTTGAATTGAACTTCCAGTTCGCATGAAATTCAACCAGTTCGCTTGAAAGTGTCAGTCCACACGACTTGGACCTCCACTTAGCACCAAATAAGATCACTTCGCACCAAATAAGATCACTTCGTACGTAGTGACCTCAGTTCACTTGAAAGGTTCATCAATTCGTATGAAATTAAACCCAGTTCGTTTGAAGGTTCATCAGTTCACATGAAGTGACCCCAGTTCGCTTGAAGAGTCATCAGCTCACACGAAGTGATTTCAAGATTGTTTGAAAGGTGTCTAGCTCACACGAAGTGAGCCAATTCGTTTGGAACTTACCAGTTCGTTTGAATCTTGTCAGTTCGTTTGAGGATTTCAGCTCGTTTCAAGTCTCCAGTTCGTTTGAAAATCTGTTTTTGTGAAATCTCAATACCGAAACATGGATTCTGAATTCTACAATGCGTTTGCTATAGCTCCGAGTACTCCTGTTACCATTGCTCAGAGTGTCACCATGGAAAATGAAACGGGAACGTTACAGAAACCTCCAAAGCTGATGGGCATTGAAGAATACTATTGTTGGAATGACCGGTTCGAAAATTGGGTTCAAGCAAATCATTTAAGGTCTTGGGAGTGTATTGAAACTAAATATGTTAGACCTCGTTCAGATGTGGGAGTTATAAAAAATATTTCTGAATTGTCGGATAAAGAGAGAGATATGTATAAAGCAGAAAAAATGATGATCAGTCTACTTCAACAAGCTGTGAAAGAAGGCATCTTCATATTACTTCAACACGATGGTACTTCATGTTCAATTTGGGAAGCACTTCGCATTAAGTTTGAAGGAAGTACAGAGATGATCAAGAATAAGAAATCATTATTAAAAAAAAGAATTTGATTTGTTTACAAGTTTGCAGGGAGAAACTACAAAGAAACTGATTGAGAGATATTGTCATTTAGTGCGTTCAATGTCCCTGTTGGATATAAACAAAGATCGAGAAGAATGGGTTGACAAATTAGCTGATGCTTTACCTTAGAATGAATGGGGTACATATCTAATGATCTTGAAGAACACCGGAGAATATGATAGATTGTCAATTGCTCAGTTCATTGAAAAGCTTGAAGGACAAGATCTTGAACAACAAAAGATCGCTAGAATGAACAATCCAAGTGGTCAACAAGATGTCAAGATGTATTTCAAAGGTAGTGTTCAGAATGTTGAAGCAAGTCCAAAGATCCAAACTGCTTTTAGCATAGAAAACTCATTCGGATCACTCAATCAAAGTCCAATCAGCAACAGTGGATTTTATTCATATCCAAATGTGAATCCTAATGTTTCAACTTCAAGTTATTAGTCTCAAAGCTCAAACAATGGTAATAGTCATGTGCTACAATGCAATATCGCGTTACATCTTCAGAATGGTCAGAATTTCTCTAAATAAGTTGCAAAAGGTCATATGGCATTACTCGTTACCGTGTTGGAATCATATGAGAGTTTGGTAGCGGGAAGAATCGGAAATCCTATGTTAACAAAAGAGGATTACGATCAGATTGATGCTGAAGAAATGGAACTTATGGATATTAAGTGGTGTTTAGCGAGCGTGTTGAGGAGAGCTGAGAAATTTAAGCAGATTACAGGAAGATATGACTTTTGTGATGTTAATGTTTCTACTTTAGGTTTTGATAAATCTAAAGTTACTTGTTTTCGATGCAGGGGAAAAGGACATTTCAAGAGGGAATGTACCAACCCAGAAGCAGATGGAGCTCAGAATTCGTTCGGGAACAATGATTATTATCGAAAAGCAATATATCATCAGGTAGCTCAACAACCGGCGATTGAAGATGGAAAGAAGAAAGCTTGTATTACTATTCCAGATCAAGATGATGAAAGATTGCCAAAGGGTTTTAGCTGGGACAAATATATTCCGGCTGATAGTGATTCAAAGTTTAGAGCATTTATTACACAGATCTTTCAAGAGCCAGAATGGATGGATGTGTTTGCTGATGATGAGAAAAGTCAAGATGAAGAGTCTGTTTCTTCAGAAGATAACTCAGAAAAGACACCGGTCTTTGATCAATCATCAATTGATAGCAGTGATGATGAGGAAGAAATTAAACAAATAAACATTGGAAAAATTCATTTATCTCCTGAAAGTTTCAAATTTTATTTTGTAGATAGATTGGAGAAGCTAAAGGAGAAACGAGCAGCAAAAGAAAAGAAAGAGAAAAAATGTGAGAATGTTGCTCAGGAGGACAAGAAGAATGAACAGTGTGAAGAAGTTAAAATTGCTGAGAAGGTGATTGAAATTGAAAAGATTGTAGAAATCACAAAACCTTGTCTAAAATGTTTGGAACCATGCAAACATTGTGAAGAGAAAGATAAGAAGTTTAGTGAGCTTGACAAGATGAAAGAGAAATTGTTGTTTGATGTCAAATATGTGAAAGAATCGTATGATGTGCTGAATAGAACACTCAACCAGTTGCAACAGACAAACTCAGAAAGAGAAGATGCTTTAACAATGATGAATGCAGTAATGATGTCTAAGCAGAAGGCTATCAATCACTATATTGAGGAGTGTGCAAAGTTGAAGCAGAAGTTGGAGACTGAAAAGACTGAGAATGAAAGAATCTGATGATTGCTGCAAAGTTACTCAAGTTCTGATTATTTGATTGATAGAATTTATCCTACTTTTGCAGGTTTTGAAGCATTTCAAGATAAGAAGTCTGAAGATACGGATACTGGTAAGAAACAAAGTGCAAATTATAACAAGTGTCCGCCTCCAATCTGGGAAGGTTATTCTCCCAGAAAACCAAATTCGGAACAAGTCAAAAAGGCAGTCAATATAAAGTTCAAGTCTGAAACAACTGATGAGTTACCAGACAACATTGATGTCACATTCACATCGTCTGACACTGATCATGAGTCTGAGTTAATAAAGAAAGTGGTTGATCAGGTGTTGGATAAGGATGAGGAGTCCGAGTTAAAGTCTGAATCTGAGAGTTCTGTTATCAAAAAATAATTTGAATGACGAACCAATCAAAGTGGCATATACTTTGAATGATTCAGACAAATTATATTCTGATGAGGAATTTCCGGTTAAAAATGTGAAAATTGAAAATATAAAAAAAGTTTTTAAATTGATAGAAATAAAGTTTTCAGAAATAAAAGATAAAATGGGATTTTCAAAACCTAAATATACTTCTAGAGTTCAACAACGTTTAAACAAGAAAAAAGGTTTTGGTCCAGGTCATCAAAAGAAACCAAATCATAAAAGCAATTTCAAAAAGAAAGGGTTGGGTTTTGATGTTGAAAATAATCAAAATATTAAAGATTTTAATTCAAAAACAGTATTTGTTTCAGGGTCAAGTTCTGAAGAAGAAAAGAAGAGCTCATTCTGGAAACAGTCTAACAAAGAGTTTCTTGCTGAAAAACAAAAGTTTGAGAAGAATGTATTTGGAACCAAAAAGGAGACAAGAACCTGTTTCCGATGTCAAGAAGTTGGTCACATATCCTGGAACTGTCCAATGGCTACCAACACAAAACAGGAAGTTGTTTCTAAACTCAAAGAGAAAATTGTTGACAAAACTGAATCACCAACAGAAAAATTTAAAGTGTTTAAAAATTCAACATATGGAGTTGGTGAGTGTTCAAAAGGGTTTTACAAAAGAAAAGTGAATCTTAACAACCAAACGTGGGTTGCTAAGAATTCAGAGGTTAAATCTGGCGATGAATCTGACTCGTCAAAGTTAGAGGAGCCACAAGTTGAGCCAAAAGAAGAAATTTCAGTTCCGCCAACGGATGACACAAATTTTCCACCATTGCGAACAGAAAATTTTAAATAAAAGGTTGGAAAAGTGGAGATTTCGAATCAATTCTATTCTGAAAAGAAAGAATTTGATGTCGAAAAGGCTTTTAATGACAAAGTGAAAAATATTTTTGGAAGAATGGTCGATGGAAGGGAAAAGGGGTAAAAGAATTTTATGAAGCAAAAAGAAATGTTCAAACCCCAAGTGAAATTGAAAAGGTTACACCCAAAGCTGGTCAGGCTTGGGTGTCAGTATTCCATATGTAAAAATCCTGACTTGCCGAAAATCCCAGGTTGGTAATTGGGGAGTAGGAATCGGCATCTTTCTTGAAAAATTCAAAATTGTCATATTTCGATTTACAAGTGGTATTGTTGATAAGAAACTACTAGTGGTTAATCAAGGTCATTAAGTTGAAGTTGATTTAACTTTTATTCAAGTGGTTGAAAAGAACAAAGTGATGATTTAATCCCCATGTTTGTGAAATGATAAACAAAACTAATTTTCCGGAAAAACCATTTTGATTAAAAAAAACTTAAGTGTTTTGAAATCATAATGGGAAAATAGTTTGTTGTCAGGGGGAGTTCTGATTGTTTACGCCAAGTGGATGGCGAATTGAAGCAATTCACATTGGTTTGTCAAATTTTCTTTAAATGGTTTTGAATTTTAGGGGGGGTAAGAAATTTCAGAAAATCCAAAAACATTAGAAAATTTGAATAAGCCAAAAACATGATAAAAATCAAAAATGAGTTTTGTTGGGAAAAAGAGGAAATGATAGTACATCAGTAGACAATCACAGTACGTTAAAGAATTGGAAAGTCAAATGTGATAAACGGTCTCAATGATGATATGCCAGTAGGTTTTTGCAGACTTAGTAGATTTTTTTCGAGATATAAACCTAAATATCATACTTACTTATTTCGTGGGGAACATCTCTCGGATATATAGGTAACCCCGGAAATCTAGTTTGAAGGGCTTTCTATTTCTGACATACTAGGTCTTTGTACGTGATGATATCTGGGGTATTATACCAGGACTTCTGATTTTGCGGGAGCAATAGCCTAGTCCTCGTATAATACTTTGCACAGCTTTAATCATAAAGCTCACCCTCAGCATAAAAATGATGAAACATTGAAAAATGCTAATCATGTGCTGTTGAAGAAAAGATTCTCTAAAGGGAACACACCTAAAGTCGAACCATCATCTCTCTAATTTTGCGGAAGCAATAGCCTGAGCTCTCATGGTCTCGCATTTAACCCCTTACAGATATCATTAGTGTACATTCACCTGTAAGACTGAATATAGGAGTCTGGATACAGGAGTATATTCTGAGGTGGTACACGCGAATAAGTTTAAGTCATTAAAACACTAATCTCGTATCTCGAAACAATTGAACTTTGTGTGAAAATTTAAGTGAATCAGTATACTGACAATATAAGTGAATCGTTTAGAACTTAAAGTGTTTAAAGCTCAACGGTGCTAGTGATTTGTCATAAACTGATATTATCCTCTTACACAAACTCACAAAAATATTGTCTGTAAATATTTTGTTACTGCTTTTCATTAATGTGTTTTAGCATAAAATTTTGAAAATTCAAAAGGATTGTATTTCATCTTATTTTCGACAACTGATGTTGGAAAGCTGATTTTCAAAATTCCAAGTGCTGAACATGATGGACAACAGGGTTGGAAGAGTTTGTTTGAAAAGTGAAATGACTTTAAAATGATTAAATGGTTTCAAATTAATGAAATGTCAAATTTGAGTGTTTCGTATACAAGTGATTTATTTGAGAATGTTTTAAGATATCTACAAGTGGTTACTAAAATTGTTAAATCTTAAAAATTGTGAAATTTATTTTTGGGTAGAGATTTGTGCAGATCCTCGTGTCTAAGTCTGAGCAGAGTTTGAGCCAGGACACGATCTTGGAATGAATGCTATGTCAGATTGCGATCCCGGAACAACTTAAGGGGGAGTCTGTTAGCAAAGGGGAGTTTGAAGATTGAAAGAGAAAATTTGAAGGATGCTTACAGTGTCAGATACTTTGGAAAGAGTGTGAATACTGATCAAGACTGAAGACTTGTCATACTGAAGACTCGTACCGAAGACTTCGTCAACTTCCAAGGGGGAGTCTGTTGGTGCATATGTCTGTTGACTTCGTCTTGTATCGAGTCTTGTATCTAGATAGGATAAACCGAAGCTTAGAAATCAAGAAAATAGGTTTTTAGTGTAAACAGTTCAGTTCACACGAACTGGCAAAGCCAGTTCGTACGAAGTGACCACTTCGCACGAAGTGGACTTTGCTGTTTCATGCGAACTGGCCAACTCTATAAATAGGGAGTTCATGTGTTTCATTTGTAACTTCTGATTCCAGTAGCGAAGCTCTGCCGAAGTGTCTCCAGATCTGTAAACTGTTCCAAATCAATACAAGAGATAGTTAAAGTGATTCTTAGTGCATATCAAGCTGATTCAACATCAATACGTCTGTTTCCGCCTCTCGTATTGATCGAAAACTCTTCTGAACGACTCGTTTTGGTCGAATCCCGATCCTACAAGATCTTTATTGGGTTTTATTTTTATGTTATTTACAATCCTATTCGTTATGATTTATTTTAGAACGTTTCATAAGAGAAATTACTTATTTGGGCATAACATGCCTTTTTTAAAATTCCATTTATATACAAGTTCACATACCTCACGGGAGATCACTCAATACTCGGCCGAAGATGTATTTTTGTGAAACACTCGAGACCGGCATGGAACTTACTTCTACCATATGCTTGCCAAGCAATCAATCCTCTTCCTTTTTAACTATAAACCTTTATAAATATCAAGAGGACTTGGGGAATGGTTAGGTTTGGGTTAAAGGTAAGTGGTTAGTAAAAAGGGCTAAAAGCGTAAAAAGCGTCGGTCGTCGTAAAACTTTTTGTTTTTGTGACTTTTATTCAAACTAAGCATTTTCAAACAAAGTTTCTTTGAGGAACTTGTTTGATTATTGCTAGACTTCATTTGGTTTTTTTTTTTTGATAAAGAACATCACAAGACAACCGAGATTTTTTTACAAAAATAAAGGGTTAAAAAAAAAAAGGTTTTGGTGGGTAAAGGGTGTTTGTTTTGTGGGTTTAGAAACGAAAAGGTTTAGGCTCAAAGGGGTTAACTAGGGGGATTTTGGGTATGTGAAAAAGAAAATGAAAAATAATGGTGTTGAAAAGAAAAAAGGGTTAGTCCTAATGCCTCCATTATTTACTTACTTGGGTTTAAGTTGGTAAGGACCGGGAATGTATTGTTGTTGCAAGTTCTAGAGTCGTAAGAAACCAAGCGGCTATTCACACAAGAAACGAAAAATGAGCATTTAGTTTAAAGATGTATGCTTGTATGCTTAATAAGGGCTCAAAACTCACTTTTTGTGGGAATGGGTTTATAATGTGATCAAGTATATATATAATCAAATTTTAACTAGATTTGTCATGCCGTTTCATAATTTTCTTATGTTAGTCTTTTTATCACGACGCTATCGGTTGTAAATTTGTAAAAATATAACCTTTTAGAACTTTTTATTCCAAAATTAAACCAAGACAAGTAAAAAAAATGAAAAGTTTTTGAAAAAATTTGGCGTGATTAGCGGTTCCAATAGAGTTTTGTGTAAGGCTTGTTATTAGGACTTGCAAAATTCAAGGTTTTAGCATCCCCCCACACTTAAATTACACATTGTCCTCAATGTGTCCCAAAAAATAAGTTTTTAGGTTGATTAAATGTGTAAAAAGGTGTTAAAAACAAGGTTTTGGTGTTACTGGGCATCTGGCCACGACCTCGTGCTGGGTGAGCACGACCCCGCGGTGTCACACCCCCAAAATCCACAAGCGGAGTATCACCGCAGGAGGCGTGACTGACCAGGATCTAGCCACCAATCACATTGAACACATATGTATTTAAATAAAACTTTCATTTATTAACATTAAGTGTTACATCATTACAAATAATTCATAGTGTACAGCGGAAGCCTAATTCATTTGTTAAGTGTTTATAAACCACATGTAAAAACCATTAGTCTTGTTTTGCAATTCCATGTATCTCGACCCATGACCACTCCAGCCTCCCAGACAACAAGTTCCAACAATAAGCACCAAAAGGCCTACAAGGCATGTAACAACGAATCAACAACAAAGTTGAGCGAGTTCACATTTGGTTGTCCAGTTTTAATGTTGTTTCATGGACCATATGTTCATTCGAAAACCAATAGTTAATTAATTTCTTGTTTCCCAAATCATAACCAGTGGGGGCTACCCCATGTTGTGAACCACTAGACTAGTTATATACATTGGCGTCCTTCCCAACCGAGGACGGAGGAACGTATTCTACCCATCCGAGAATACGCAGGTTAAATGTAGTCGTCCTTCCCAATCCGAGGACGGAGGTACGTATTCTTCCCAATCCAAGAATACGCAGGTTTAGTGTAGGCGTCCTTCCCAATCCGAGGACGGAGGTACGTATTCTTCCCAATATGAGAATACGCAGGATTAAATGTAGTCTATTAGTGGTGAATATACAGGTTTCATCTTAGCTTCTTAATCCCATTCCTAACCCACCGGGAATCCCATGCCTTAAGAGTGTGAACTCACCTTGGTTTGCTCGGATTGTTAAGTTACTTTACTCGTTCCAAGTTGGTCAACCAAACCCTACCGTGGTTACCAAAAGCAATCAGTTTATATGCACTTAAATCATACATTCCACGTTCACATTCCACACATAGCGTACACATAAAACACATAATCATACATGTATTCCGATCATCCATACACTAATATACATGTTTCATGTTTCATGTTTCACAAAACCATAATTCAATAGCACCATTCAGTGTACATCCCCTAACGTATCAACACATAATGGACAAGGCCTAAACGAAGCACGTAGCCCAATTGATGCGCCAAACCCGTCCCATGTAACCGGCCCCAAAAATGTTAAATCGTGCGGCCCAATATAATTAAAATGTGTACCGCCCATCACATGATTAACCTGGTACTGTGTGGCCCATGATTTATAGTCCAGGTCCCCTGATGTTGTTACCCGACCCATATGCTAAGTCCTTGAAACCCAACCCAAGTTCCTAAATGTGTGAGTCCATTATTCATTACCTTATTTTATGACACTAGCTTGCACAATTTTTTTTTCCAGAACATATCTCTAGTACATTATTTCCTCGATCAAGATTTCATGGCTACTTCATTTAAATCAAACAGTTCACCTTCTTAAACTTCAAGTATTAATATGGCAACTAACATATTAACATATCTAACCATCCCTAACCGTGACATCAAATAAAACATCATTAGCGTCAATTAATTGAATGGGACTACTCTAATAATTGTTAACATGAACAATCTTTCAGTAAGTCACGTCATCTTTTGATCATGCACATTAAATCATTAACATTATCATGACAAGATTATCAACCATTACAAGATACCCTAATCACGAAACCATTCTTGGTCCACCAACATGTTGCAACTAATAATCCATGTAATATTTAGCATGTACGACAGTTTGGTGATCCATATCATAAACCATCACATATTCTAATTGTTTTGTTTATATTAGAAACAACAAACAGGTTAATAATTAGCATGTATGAGCATGATTCATGTCAATCATCAAGAACAACAAATGGATTAACAATAAAAATTCACTAACCGAAGACAAGAATACTGATTGAAAGGATCAAAAGGCTTCGATGAAGGGGGGGGGGGTATCTTCTGCCCTGCGAGTTCTTGAGAGAGGAGGGTAGGGTTTGTTTTGTTTTTTTTAGTCTATGATCAACAATTCCAATAAGCACGCAATATCTAATAGACTTTGAGGGGGCGGTTCCTGTTTGGCCGACATGGGCTCAAGCCCAAGTAATTGGACTATCACAATAAAAGGTAATGGGTTATCACAGTGGGCTGATTTTAAACTAATTGGATTCTATTGGGCTACAAGGGTTTAGGGTGCGGCTCACTCAAACAAATAACACTAATGATGTGGCCCAATACATTTCAGCCCAAAAATATAAATATACAGTTACAAATAAGCACGGAACGTAAAACACTTGAAAGAGGAATAACGAGGAGTTAAGATCATGAGATTTAAAAGTTACAAACCTTGAAAGTTCGGGTTGTCACATCATCCCCAACTTGAAAGAAATTTCTTCCCGAAATTTAGCAAGTAGTTACTGAGGAAGCTAGTTAGGTTGCTTGGTTTCCTAGTTTTCCTGGGGTGTCACATCCTTCCCACGTTGGTTTGGAATTTCGTCCCGAAATTCCGCATTAGCTTCAGCCTCAGTAGCGGTATCGCTGTTCTCGAACAACTGGGGATATCTGTGTTTCATTTGGTCTTCTTGTTCCTATGTAAAATCTGGGCCACGACGGGAGTTCCAACGAACTCGAACAATAGGTATCCTGGTGCGTTTGAAAATCTTGACCTCCCGGTCCAAGATTTCCACTGGTTCTTCGACAAATTGCAACTGATCGTTGATGGTGAGCTCCTTGAAAGGAACTGTGAGGGTTTCATCTGACAGATACTTCTTCAGATTCGACACATGGAATACGTTGTGAACTCCACTGAGTTCTTCAGGTAGATTCAACCTGTAGGCCACCTTGCCAATTCTCTCAGTGATTTTGAAAGGTCCAACATATCGCGGGTTGAGTTTGCCTCCTTTACCAAAATGAACTACACATTTCCAAGGTAAGATTTTAAGTAGCACTTGATCCCCAACCTGGAACTCGAGTGGTTTCCTGCGCTTATCAACGTAGCTTTTCTGACGGTCACGAGCTGCCGCCATTTGTTGTCGTATCTGAGCAGTCTTCTCTGTTGTGTCTACGACAAGCTCTGGGCCAGTGATTTGTCTGTTTCCAACTTCTGCCCAACAAAGAGGTGATCGGCACTTCCGTACGCATAATGCCTTGAACAAAGTAGGGTTTATCAACTGTTCCTTTGTAGGGTTCAATCCCAACAATCTCCCCCTGGAACTGATTATGCCAAAACCCTTCATTATTCTGGATCTTTATTGCCTCATCAGGAATTCCCTAACTTGCCCTTTGAATTGTAATTCGAAGTTCAAGGAATCCTCATCATCCTCATCCCTGCACAGTGTAAGCTCAAGGAGATCTTGTAAATCTTCTACACTCAGGCCAAGTGCATTTTCCCTTGATATATGCTTCACTTCACCACTGGACTTGAGCAGAGTCAATACGTGGGTCTTTTGATCAGACTTCCACTTTAGTATCTTTGAGTCCAGTGGGTTTCTTGGGAGAGTTTTTGATTTTAGATGAGTTTGGAGAAGGAGGCCTGCTCAGAACTCTTTTGGCAATGTCTTGAAGCTTAGCTGAGTTAGGATCCTCTTCTATCATTCTTTTCATGGCCTCTTTCATATAAACAGCTTCATCTGCAACATCTTCAATGTTAGGATCTGAGTTTCTTATGATTGTGCTTGTTTGATAATAATGAAGATGACATAAGGTTAAGTGCAGCGGAATTTAAATGGAACAAACTTTCTACACACAATCAAAGACAGAATTATTTTCAACAAACATGTTTAACATGAAATCGAATGATTATATTTATTACAATCTTCAATTACAATGCATGCATGCATACAATCTCTCCCCCTTAGCCTGAGCTCACAGTGAATGTTCGTACAGAATGACTTTGGGATGAAGAGAGCTAATAGAACAGTACAGGGTACTGTTCTATTTATAGTACATAACAAACCACTGTGGCATCTTTGCTGACGTCACCATGAAAGTGACATCTAACCTCCTAACAACCTCTAACCACTGACTATTACAAACACTGCTATCTAACAACTGATTACAATAAACAAATACAAATACAAGTCTAACTGCTTCTTCTTCATTCCACTGCTTTAGCTCCAGTAGCTCTTTGTGTCTTCAGCAGTGCTTGAACCATAGCAGCAGATTGATCATCAGTTGTTTAGTCTTCAACAATCTTTGGATGATCAACAGTTGTTGTAGATCAGCAGTTGTTGTTAAAGGGCAGTACTTAAAGGACATCAGATGTTAGGCCACATTCAAGGGGAAAGACTGATGCAAACAATTGCTTATTGTGAATCCACTGATATGATCCAGTTTTGGCTTTAATCAACTGTTCCTTTGCAGGGTTCAATCCCAACAATCTCCCCCTGGAACAGATGATGCCAAAACTCTTCATTATTTCTGGATTTTTATTGTCTCATCAAGAGTTCCCTAACTTAACCTTTGAATTGTAATTCAAAGTTAATAGAGTCCTCATCATCCTCATCCCTGCACATGGGAAGCTCAAGGAGATCTTGCATATCTTCAACACCCAGGCCAAGTGCTGCTTCCCTTGATATTTGCTTCACCACACCATTAGATCTGAGCAGAGTCAATACGTGGGTCTTTTGATCAGACTTCCACTTTAGTATCTTTGAATCTAATGGGTTTCTTGGGAGAGTTTTTATTGCAGATGAGTTTGGAGATTGAGGCCTGGTGATAACAACTTTAGCAGGGTCTTGAGATTGTGTTGATTCTTGTTTTTCTGCCAAAAGTGTCTGAAGGACCATCTTCATGATAAGCTCTTCTTGATCCTTGTCTTCTTTGGTTTCTGCATCCATCTGCTTTTATTTCCTTCTTTAATAAAGGATGGCAGCAGGTGGAGCAGTGGATCTCCTGATTGGTAACTTTTGTTGTTTTACTAGAACCACTACTTTTGGATAATCAGGTTTTTTAGGAGCAGTGGGATCTCTTTTCCTCAACTCTTCCAATCTTTTATAAGTAACTAACACTTTATCCTCTAACCATCTTGTAACCTGGTTCCTTGACCCATAATCAGCAGCCATCAGCTCTTCTTTCATTCTTTTCAACTTTAAAGCCCTTTCTGGTACATTTTTCTTGTATTTGGCCCATACTGGAGGAGTTTGCTTTGTTTTGTTTTTTATCATCTCTTGAATTCTTGCTATCTCCTCTTGTAATTCACTGATGGTCCATTCTTTGTATTGATGCTTTTCTGCTCTGTACTTTTTGTATGCCATGATATACTCAAGGTAGTCTTGCCTCATACTTTCATAACCCTTTTCAGACAGTGTTTGGCAAAGATCTTTTGAGAACTGTTCTAGAGTTCTGACCTTGGTGAGTAGGTATGCAAATTTATTTGAATCTCTTTGTCTGACTTTCCCTCTGTATCTTTTTGAGAAATATCCTCTGCTTGTTGGGCCTTTATCTTGATATACTCTTCTATATTTCTTGGCAAAGGATATCCTTGAACAGATGGGAGATTCCTCTTTTCAGGATCATCTTCAGAGTAGAAGGATTTTATTTCCTCCCTGACTGCTGGATCATCTTCAGAGTAGAAGGATATTGTATTTTAAACCATCACCCAAGTTAATGGGATCATCTGATTTCCCACCAGTGGTGGTTTTATCAGTGGCTGACTTAGGATAAGTGTCCCAAAAGTCATCCACTGATGCCCTTTGTTCTTGGTACTTGGGTCTTCTTTCTTCAGCAGGGGTGACCATTCTAAGCTCACCAGTGTATGTTGGATACACATCAGTGGATATTATGGTTCCCAAAGAAGAAATTGCCTTCAAGGGAGTCTTACTAATGAAACTACTGTCTAGGTGTAAACCAGTGGGTTCAACACATGTAGTAGCTGCTCCACTAGAACTACTGACAGGAATTACTTGTTGTGGTATATTCTCATTGACAGGTGATTGAGAAGAACTAATTTCTGTCTGGGCTATATCAAGTGCATCCAACAAAGGTAGCATGGATGGTGGAAGTTGGGCAGTGAGTATGGGTGTAGAAAGAGAATTTGCCCCGGGAGCTGGGCTGTGGAAGATAGAGTCAAGTGAATCCATTGCTTCATATTGTGGTGTCCCTGTGGATACAACCTGATCCTTTTGAGAGGATACAGAAGGAGCTTTAGGCTTAGGTTGAGATCTTTCAACCAACTGCTGTGAGGAAATAGCAGCAGTGGTTATTGGTGACTTTTGTCTTGTCACAGGTATAACCTCTGGGATCTCATCTTCCAGAGTTAACTTTTTAGTGGGTTTGGGGGGCTTTTGTGATTTTTTATGTTTGGGCTTTTTGGGGTTTTTAGGTGTGGGTTTCACAACAGTGGATCTACTACTGTGATCACCTTGAGCAGTGGGCTCAACAACAGGGACCTGAGGAGCAGTTGTTGCTGCTAAATTCTGCTCAGGCTCCTCTGTTTGTGTTTTTGAAGGTTTTCACAGCCTAGTAAAGGTTTCAGAAGATAGGCTGTGTATTTGAAAAGGATTTCCTTGGATTAGCACATGTGCATTATCCTTGGAAAATTTCTTTTGTAAAAAAAAACTTAAAAACCTTGGAAACAAAAGAAATGGTTTCTTATTATCTTTAATATTATTAATATTTTTGACCATGTCATTGAAAATTTCCTGGGAGTAGTTAAAATTTTCTTCATTCATTATAGCAAAGCCTAGATATTGAATTTTCAATGGTATCTCATTGAAAGCAGTAGTTTTATTTAACACACACATGAGGAGGGTATGGAATAAAAACCTCACGACAGGTGGAAAACTGCGCTTTTGTAAAGTATCTTTTTTCATTTCTTCTTCATACCCTCTCTCAAGGAAATCAGTTTGGTACTCTGTTTTTTGAAAAGAGCTTTTACCTGTAAGATCGTTGATTTCAAACACCTCTGAAATGGTTTGAGGTGTGATGGTAACTAGAATACCCCTTATGGATGAATTTATGGCTAAGGGCTTTTTGTCCTTAACATCAAGTTTCACATTTTTCCAGAATTCTCTTTGGGTATCCAGTTAGATGGAATCATTACAAGTCAACAAATTTTTATACTTTGAGGATGAAAGAGCATCAATGACGGAGTTGAAGGTTGTGTTGTGTTGTGACTTGGTTTGTCAAGTATACACAGGTAGTTATGAGGAGTTCTGAGTGGTAGAGTCATGGTGATTTGAGTGTGATTGCGAGAGGAGGAAGACGATGAATGATATGAGAGAAATTGATGGTAACTGTTTTGAGAAAGGAATTTTGAATTCGATTCGATAGTGAAAATCATGTTTGGGGTTTTGATCAGGGTTTTATAAGGTGGAAAAGTGAATGCTGACGTGGCAGCGGTTACAAAGATCTGACGGATAAGTACTGTCCACGTGCCAACCTCTGATGAGTAATGGAAGACAGTTGTTTAGGAAACCACCGATGGATCAATTATCAGTGGTTTACGGTAGTGAAAATGAAACAGTGGTTGACTTTTAACTATCAGTGGATAGCCATCAGTGGGTTAAAAACACTGATGTTTGACAACATTGATTAACAATGAAATGAAAGAACAGAGGTTGACTTTCAACAGTGGACAATAATCAACAGAACAGATGTTTGAACCAAATCAGTGGTTATGGCAGACTTTTAAGGATTAATGAAAATTTCATTTGTAGCTATTTTTAAGGATGGAATTTTGATTTTCTGAAAACATTTTAATGCTTTTATTCATAGAAAAACATGATTTTGCCTGTTATTCCATGTTCAGCATGCCAATCCTAGAGATCAAGCTTTCAAAGGTGGATGTGTCTAATGCTTTTGTTAACACATCTGCCAGCAGTTCTTTAGTTGGAACATGGTGCAGAGAAATCAAACCTTTTTCATAGCAATCCCTCACAAAGTGATGTCTGATATCAATGTGCTTGGTGGTTGAATGGGAAACTGGATTTTGATGATATTTTCTGTTGTCTGACTGTCCAACATGAGAGGCGTCTTTAAGGCAGTGATACCAAAATCCAGCAATTGGTTTTTGTGACAACTGGCACAAAACCGGTAATTTCCATACAGTTTTATAATTATTTAATATCTGCAATTATGTGCTTAAATGTCAACATTGTCTGATTTCATGTTATACTTGTGAATTCATGCACGTTTTATACTTCAAATATTGCTTTATGCATTACTGTTAGCGTTGCGTCAGAAAGACTAGTAAACTCACTGGTAAGACACACTGTGTCAGCTACTCTGCAGAAAGCAGTCAGATAATGGAATTAGGGCCTAGGAGTAGGTCCAACGTCTAAAATATATTAAAACCCAAGTATAGATACAAGGGTTTACATACAAACTTTCCGGAAGCTAAACTATGCATTAAAAAGCACTCGAAACACACTTTAAATACTGAATTATACATATTTCAGCATATTTCAGCAAAATTCAGCATTGTAACGAGTTAGTAACATGTAAAAATATGACTAAGTGGTCTTGAATGCTTTCCTAAGTGTCGGGAATTAAAAGTGTCACAAAAGGGTACTTAAAGATCACTAAGTGGAATAGTTTGACACTTTAACGAACCGGTATCTAACCGAAAAACCGGACACTACCCGAAATACCAAAATTATACTAGAAGCATTGTTTTAATGTTTCTGAGCTAGTTATGATCCCTGAACACCATAACACCTCTTATAACATATTAACACATTAAATCCCTAATCAAGACACTTGAAACCTAACTTGATTTTGTAATTAGTGATTGAAACTTACACTTTACCCCCCTTCATGTGGACGGTCACCAAGGTGGCCCCACACTTAGATTTCCCATTGATTCACCAAGATTTTACTTGATCTTCCCTTGATTCACTTTGATTTGCTAGGGATTTGGTCTTGTACTTAAGGAACATGATATCCAATGGACAATACATTGTAGGGACCTAAATGAGTCGGTTTGAGTCAAATCTAAGTCACTAGAGAGGCGGAAACAATCTAGTAACTGAGAATCGGTGTTAGAATGTGAGTAGAAGCAGAGAAATACACTTTAAACAGGTTTTCCATTGATTTTAGACGTTAATACACACAGAGAATTTGACAGCACTTCGTGACAAATTTCACATAACCGTGCTAAATGGAAAACACAACACCCCTATTTATAGGGATTCCATTCCGCACGAAATGACATGATGGATTTCGTACGAAATGGCAAAGTCCATTTCATACGAAATGGCCTAACAACTCCATTTCGTGCGAAATGGTACAAAACACAAATAAACTTAAATTTTCACACTTTAAACCCTATTGCAAGCTACTGACACGACCTAGACTGATGACGTAGGCGATAGACATTGTGTACCAACAGACTCCCCCTTGGATATTGCCGGAGTCTTCAGTCAGGCTTTCTTCAAACCTTCCTTTCACAGAGAGTTGAACTTTTCCTCTCTCTGCTTCGGCTTTCTCTTCAATAAACTCTTCAGTCTTTCATTCTCTTTAACAGCTTTCAGCTTTTCTTCAGTTTGCATCTTCATCCATTTACCTCGAAGCTCTTCACGTTCCTTTCTTTCTTTTTCAGCTTTAAGAGCCTCCTCTTTCTCAATCTTCCTCCATTTAGACGACCATGCATTTCAGAATTGATTCCTTTCTGGAAACATATCGTTGCAACTTTCTGAAACTGCAACGCCTGATCTTTATCTTCAGCTTTGTATCCAATCTTGTTTACGAATAAACACTCGATATCCTTCGCTGAGCACTTGACTATCCACATAGGATCATACAAGCGAATGTATCTGATTTCATTCTCTACTTTGTATGTGATCACAGCTTCAGTTGACATACAGATGTACACCCAACATAAGAACCCTTTGTGAAAATCCTGTTCCATTTTCGGCAACGGGATATTCTTAATCACCCTGGGCTTCTTAATCTGCAAGATCGTTTCTTCTATGCCTGTAACTGGATCCACCCTCTTCACTTTCTTCGGTTGATGTGGCTTCCAGTGTTTAAAGTCTTTGAAAGCTTCAAACTTCATTAATCCCCATGTAGGCATATCACGCTCTCTGACAGGATAAGTCAATGTTCTGACTTTTGGCAGTTCTTCTACATCCCACCATGGCAAAGACATTATGTCTTGAATGTATTCAAAATACTGAACACCATACTCTCTTCGAATTGCATACGCATTAACCTGCGGCAGATGCCCCAAACTAATTATGTCTCCCAAAGAAACTTCTCTGTCTCTCTTGTAAAACTTCAATGGTCTCTTGAACGTTCTTTTAGTATCTTTTCTGAACCATTTCTTACGTTCTTCTCGCTGTTCATCCTTAGACATTTCACTAAAGCTTTTATTCTTTACACTTTCTGCCACTTTTCTTCATAACTCATCTTCATTAGCTTGACTGAAGAATTCAACAAGCGTTGGAAAGTTAGAAGTATCAACATTCTAAGACTGTTCTTCATCACTGCAGTCTTCAACTTCAACTCTGTCGTAATTATCAGCTTCTTCAACATACTTATATTGATATTCAGGCTGCTGATTTATGTCGAACTGATTCAACTCTTCTTCAAAATCAAAGTGAAAATCATTTTCTTCAACATGCGTTATCTTTATGATCTCTGCTAGAGTATACGTGTGCAAAATCTCTCCTTCCTCTACATCGTGGTCGAGACGTACAATCAAACGTTGTTGGTGCACAAATGTCTGTTAACTTCGTCTTTATCGAGTCTTATGTCTAGATAGGATTAACTAGCGCACGACAGGATGAAAATTAGGGTTTATATGTGTTTGTGTGTGTAATTTCGCTTGAAAGTGCCACTGGCAGTTTCAAACGAAATTAACCATGTTAATTCCGCTTGAAATGGTCTCTGCCACTTTCAAGCGAAATAACCACTAGTATAATAAATAGGTGTGTTGCTGTGTCATTTAAAACGAAATTAGAACATTGTTTTCAGAGCCGAGGTGCTGCCGGATTGTTATTTGAATTGTAAAAGCTCAGGAAATCAATAAGAGAAGATAATTAGAAAGTATCAAGCTGTGTTACGTTTATTTCATTGATTCCGCCTTTGATTTTGATGCTGAACTCTTCAGATTGACTCGCTAGGGTCACACGATGATTCAACAAGTGGTATCAGAGCTCAGGACGAGGAGTTCATACCATTTCAGCTTGATTTCATCAGATTCTATCACTTCTACTCCTTCTTTTCTGATTTGAACAAAATTTAACGGTCAAAATGGCTTGATTTTCACATATTATAAGCGAATCATAGTTTTAACTAATCTGTGAAACAATTGGACCTTAATTCGAACAAATTCTGATAAAATTTGTTAATTCTGTTTGAACAACAGATCGAACATGCTGACGTCATCGTAATTCCGTTCGAAATCTTCACTGTAATTCCGCACAGAATTACACATTATACCTAATTCCGCTTAAAAAGTGCAGTCAATTTCAAAAGAGATCTAATTTCGTTTGAAACGTTCAAACGAAATTACTAATTCCGCACCAAAGTACCTAATTTTGTTTCAATTGGCATAATTTCGTTTGAAATTAAGCTAATTCCGCACGGAATTAGTTCCTGTTTGGTAATTTCGTTTGTAATACCTAATTTCGTGTGAAAAGTTAATTCCGTTTGAGCTATTTTGCTTGAACTGATTTCGCTTTAAAACCTTAAAAAACCAAAAAAATTTCTAAGTGTTTGTTGATTATTTCAGGAATTTGTAAGATGGATGAGTTTATGAATCCTTTCAGTGACATGTTTGCTTTCGCGGGAAACACCGGAGATGATACTTCAAACAATACAAATGAAAACACTCCAATTGCGAAGAAAACTTTGTCTGATGCTTTAAGTGTGGAGAGTGCATATGGTACATATAACAAACCTCCAAAGTTGATGGCGATTGAAGAATACAATAGGTGGGCCAAAAGATTTGAAGAATGGCTAAAAGCGTTTGCGTACCCAAGCTGGAAAAGTTTAAAGAATGGATTCAATAATGGAAGACCAGATTGTGAAAATTTGACAGAAACTGAAGATATAGAGAATTTTGTTGTTGAACAAAAGTGCATTGCATTGCTTCATCAGTCTGTGAGAGATGACATAATATATTTGATTGAGTACACAAATGCTCAAGATCTTTGGGAAAAATTGAGAGTGAAATGTGTGGGTAGTGCTGAGATAGTAAAAAACAAGAAGAAACTGTTAAGAAAAGAGTTTGATTTATTTGGCTGTTTGAAAAACGAATCTATTTCTAAGATAATTGAAAGATTCGGGCATTTGAAGTTGGAGCTGGCAAGACACGGGGTTGTATATTCTCGAGAAGAATTAGTTGACAAATTGTTTGACTCGCTGCCGGATGAGATGGATTGGCAATACTTTGCTTTGATGTTGAAAAATACGATAAAATCGGAGGATCTGACGGTTGATCTGTTGATTGAAAGACTAGAGAGTCATGAGCTGGAGATCAAGAAATCAAACAAAGTCAATCATTCCTCATATCAGCAGAATGTGGAGCTGTACTATCCAAAAACTATGATTCCCAAGAATGTGTCTCCTAAAACAGCTTTCTCTGCTGAAAATTCTAACACATCAAGTAAAGAGAGTTCAAGTAGTGGTTTTCATAGTGGTTCTTCGTCAACTTCAAGCCAATCAGCCTCAAAGAACTTGTTTCAATGCAACATTGCTGTGGATTTAAAGAATGCTCAAAATTTCAGTGAAGAATCCACAAAACAGCAGATGGTGTTCTTAGCTTTTGTGCTAGAGTCATATGAGAGTCTTGTGGCAGGCAAGATTGGAAACACTAACCTCACCAAGGAGGACTATGATCAGATCGACCTAGAAGAGATGGAGTTGATCGACATCAGGTGGTGTATGGCTAGTGCAGTCCGACGAGCACAACGGTTCATGGAGATTACTGGTAGACAATCTATCGGAGGGCCGGCCACAAAACTTGGCTTTGACAAATCAAAAGTCATGTTCTTCAGGTGTAAACAAAAAGGACATTTCAAAAGAGAATGTCGTAACGCACCAGCTGATGATACTGCAAATCCATTTCGTGAAGATTAATACAAAAGAGCGATCTATCATCAGAACAAATTAGAACTGCCCAGAATGAAGCAGCTTGAAGATAACCCCAAAGAAAAAATCCAGAGCTCTTGCTGTTATTCATGATGACGAAGGTTTTGACTGGAGCGAATTGTTACCGGAGGAGGATGCGGTAGGATATGCATTTGTGGCAAAGATTGTTCCTTTTAAAGACAACAGAACAGAAAAAGAAAAATTTGTCAACAGAAGGATGAAAGCCCAAACCAGGATGAGCAGAATCTATAACACATACAAAGAAGCTAAAAGAGCAAAAAGATGGAATGCCGACAGAGAATGTTACCTTGATCCACAAGGAAACATTGCGGTTGATCCAGATTCTATTAGTATTGATGCTCTCATCCAGCAATTTGCTGAAGAAGAAGAAGCCAGACAGAGAGAATGGTGGGGAGGTGGAGAAGAGAAAGTAGAAGAAAAAGAAAAAGAAAAGGAGAAAGAGCAGCAGATAAAGAAAATTGATGATGGAATTATTGATACATCACAAGAAGTCACTGTTGAAAATTTGAAGAAGATGGCTGATAAAGTTCTTGCTGCAAAAGAACTAGAGGTAGTTTCTGGTTCTGGAACTGAGTCCAAAAACAAGGTTAGTTCAAATGATACACATGAGTCAGGTAAGAAAGTTAAATCAGAGAACGACTGCAAAAATTGCATGAAAGAGTGCAAAGTTTGTAGTACAATTACTTACCTCAGTGGTAAGAAAGTTGAAGAACTGACTGGTAGAGTCAGAAGTATTGAAGATCAGATCTTAAACCGTGATAATTTTTTGAAAGCTTCGAACGACAGATTAAAAGAATTAACTGACAAAATTGAAAATGATAAAAATGACATAGAAAGAATAAAGAAAGAAAACAAAAAGTTGATTCTTGAAAATCGTTACATTTCAGAAAATTTTGAGAAGCTAAAACGAACGGTTAAAGATTCTGATGAAAGAAATGGTAAAACAACCAAAGAAAATCTTCAACTATCAGGTGTTCTTAGAGTGAAAGAAGAGTTAATCAATCAGCAACTGGATGAAATTGCTAAGTTGAAGCTTTAGTTTCAAGAAGCTAAAATTGAAAATGAACGCATCCAGTTGAAACTGAACAGTTACAACTCTGCAAGCTTTGTTTTACAACACATTGTTCCCAAACCCATCGGGAAAAACAAAGCAGGAGAAGATGTATACTTTGATGGAACCGGGGTTGGGTTTCACCAGGTTCCACCACCAGTGTTAAACAATTTCTCAAAGAAGAAATCAGGATTGGTTAATGATGAAGAAGAAAGTGAAGTTAAGCTTCCAGACACGATTGATGTCACATTTACCAGAACATCTGATGAAGATAGTGTCCAATCTGAAATTGTTAAAAGTATGGCTGAAAATGTTTTGAAAACTGAAAGTGACACTACTGAGAATGATGAATGCTTTTTGGATAGATACACTCCGAAACCAAAATCCAAAAACAACTTAAATGAAGAACCTACTCTTGTCATGTACAAGATGTCGGGATCCGATAAGTTGTATTCGGATTCTGAGTTTCCACTGGAGAATGTTAATGTTGCTAAATTGAAAAATGTGTTCAAATTGATTGAAATTGATCTGTCTGAAGTGGAAAGTTTAAATCAGACAAAGAGGCAAATGAATTTTGAAAAAGGATAAAGCTTACTACAAGAAGCCTGTTGTTCCACCACGTTTTTATAACAACAATCAAAACAAATGGTCGGGTAGATATCAGGATGGTAAGAATTATCAGAAAAAGAATGTTCAAAATAGATAGTTTGCTGAGAAAAAGGTGTTTGTGAAAAGTTCAAGTTCAAGTTCACTTTCTGATGAAGAATCTAAAATCTTTTCAAAATCAAACAAAGAGTTCTTTGAGAAGAAGGCCTCACAGCTTCAGACCGAAGGCACAAGTCGGGTAGTTGATACTCGTACATGCTTTAAATGCAACAAAGTTGGACACATTGCAATAAAGTGCACCAACTTAAAGCCTAAGTCTGAAGTTGTTGAGAGTCAGAAAAAGAAAGCTGATGTAAAAGGCAAAGCTCAAATGGTTGTTGAGAAGAAAGTTTTGAAAAATGAAAACAACAAGATCAAAACTGAACCCGTAAAGAATATGGTAACTAAAACTGACAAATTTTACAAACGGGTTGCTTCGCCTCAACAAGCATGGAAACCAAAATCAGTTGAAAAGACCACAAGTTCTCCAAAACCAAAGGTGTCTGAGACTGCAAAATCATCATCTTCAACTAAGAAGATACATGTACCTTTGGATTACTATGAGAAACTTGAATCACAAGAGGCTACTACTTCTGAAAAGAAGAATGTACCAAAGAAAGACCAATCATCTAGTCAACCTTCTCAAAATGATTTCTTTTTATACAAAAAGGTTGAGATTGGGTCGGAGGAGAGCTTAAAGATGAATGACAAGAATTTTCCGCCACTTTACGTTGCAAAAACTCACCTCAATGTCAAGTTACCCAAGTCGAAAGAGGCTTGGGTGGCATCAACTTCTAATTAAAGTGTTTGTGATATGTGCAGGAGCTTCCAAGATCCGTTTTGTGACACCCCAGGAAAACCAGGAAAACCATACAACTTAACTAGCTTCCTCAGTGAGTGCCTACCAAATTTCGGGACGAAATTTCCTTCAACTTGGGGATGATGTGACAACTCGAAATTTAGAACCTTTCGTTGTGTGCTTGAACGTTTAGTGACTAACTGATTTGATGATTTAATGAATGATACATGTGAACTTATATGATTATGTATTATGCTATGTGTATGCTTGTGTGTATGTATGCGGGTATGTATATGAACCGAGTGAACCGTAACATATGGGCCGGTTGGTCACACACACACACACACACCCTTAGCCCATTCGAAGACCCATTAGGGTGCACCCATGTGGAACAACTATATAACCTTAGTGACCATCCATGTTTACCATTTTGGACAACACACTCACTCACACACACACTCTCCACTCTCCCTCACCAAAACCCTAAACCACAACATCACCTTTCCTCCCTCGCTCTCGGATTCAAACCGGAGACTTTAGGGGCTCTCGGATCAACTTGCACACACACCGTTTGGAAGCTTCACTCACACCTTTGAACCCACACTTGAACCGGTTAGTGATCTCTTGGTAAATACATGTCTATACATAATTAAAGGTGTTAATGTGTGGTATTCGGTTTGATAATGATGTGTGATGAAAATTATGTGATGATATGTCTACTTGTTAAGTGTTATACATGAGGAATACACCCTTCTTGAGTAATCGGTTCATAAATGTTCATGTAGTGTGTTTATATTCGGTTAAAGATGATTATAGGTTAATGTATTGATGATGTTGGGATGAATAAGGTATGCTTGACTAGGATTGAATGCTATCGGTTCCACATAGGCTTAAATCCGAGTGGCTTGATTATGTTAGAAGGTTTATTACTCATGAAATCGGATGTGTATATGTGGGTTAGATGAATATGTTCAAGAGTTTTGATGGTTGTCCATGTTATGATTATGTTTGTGATTGATGCCGAAAACTCTAAAGTATGATGAACAAGTTTGAATAATCATGATGAACTATTTGAATGTATGATGAACAACTTGAATGTGATATGAACATGCTTGAATATTTGAAATCTGATATGTTTGATCCAATTTAGTAAATTGCTAGACAAACAAACATGTTTAAGTGGATAGTACAAACCATTTCATGAAATCAATTTCCCATTGGATAGTACACTGTACCGAATCAGCAGTTGTCCAACCGAAACCTCCAGTTGCGACTCGAAACCAGTGCATGATGAGTCGAAATCTCCCGGTTGCGACATCGGTTGCGAGTCGCAAACACCTGATTGCGACTCGAAACCACACGAGATCAGCACATAAACTGTTTGACTCGAAACCACAGTTGCGAGTCCGATTGCGACTCGAGACCAAAACAGCATGAACCGAAACCGTGTTTGCGAGTCCGGTTGCGACTCGAGACCAGAACCTGCATCGGTTGCGACTCGAGACCAGGTGCATGTGCACACTGTTTGGACTTGCACTCCATTACGGGCTTAATTGATTGGGCCGGACTCTTGGGCCTGATGCCCAGACCTTATATGTTACTTGAACGTGAGTATTGTTGATCTACCATGATTAAACGTGTATGCCATGAACGATACTTGAATGCACTGTACTAGAAACATCCGTGTGCTACTTGGTTACGAACCTGACTTGTATGATACAACTATGATAGGACGTGAGTAGCCACAACATTGCTTGTTTGACTTTTCTGTGTTTCTACCGAGCAAACCAAGGTGAGTTCACACCCTTTACAAAGCATGGGATTCCCAGGGGTCGGGAATTGGGGTTAAGGAACATGGGTTCCTCGTCCTCCTTGGGTAGGACAGCAAAGGTTCAGGAATGTAATTCCTCGTCCTCACGGACAGATAACTCGTACTAGACCAAAACTCTATCACGAAGTCCCTCATTTTTTATATCGACTTAATCGCCGGGCCAATGGCGAGCGGGTCATTAGTTAGATAGCGCTATTTAGGTCTGACAAACCTCACACCGTGCCGCAGAGGACGGGCGTGAACTAATGGATCTGGGGCACGTCAATGATGATAGACATTGACAGTTTCAGGGCACATAAACATGACTACAGTCAGCAGTCGATATGGTAACGAGTCTAGTGTATACATGGGGTAGCCCCCACGGCCGAAATGCCAGATAACTAACACGGGGTAGCCCCCACGGCTGGATAGCCAGAGTAACCGGGAACAAACAAGTCACGTTTTTAACTATGGGGTAACCCCCACGGCAGGATGCCAGCTAAAGGAAACTGTTTTCGAAACAACTTAAAACGAACACCCAACCGTGAACTCACTCAACTTGTTGTTGACTCGTTACTACATGCTTTGCAGGTCCCTAGGTTCTTAGCTGGAGCTTGCATGGAGGAGGATCGTTGTGGGACATGGACGATTGTGTGCCATGTTAAACTTTGAAACAATTGAACTTATGTTTTGATTTAAGACTTATGCTTCCGCTTGCAACTTAACTATGTTTTGTTTGGACACCAATTGTATTGGTTAAACTTTTATATCTTTTAACTCGCATGTTCAATATGATTGGTGGCTGGATCCTGGTCAGTCACGCCTCCAAGCGGTAGTACTCCGCAGGTGGAATTTGGGGGTGTGACAGATTGGTATCAGAGCCATTGGTTATAGAGAACTTGGTTTTAATAAAGGAAAAACGTTTTGTTAAAACCAGACTATAACCTGTACAGTGCTCTACGGTCCACAACGACGCTTCACTCCTCATGCAAGACTCGACATTCTAGGTGATATGATCTATGAATATATTGCCTACTTGTTAGTTACATAGTACATTGCTCATGGTATGCTTGGTTAGTATAACTAGTGTTTGCTTGAACACGCGTGTGCTTACTCCCTTCTGTCATCGCACTTTCGCGAACCTCTCTCACTCACGTTCCTCTTGATATGAAGATCATGTCTGGACGCATTAACATGACACAAGCCCAGTTGACGGCTCTGATTAACGAACAAGTTGCTGCGGCACTTGCAGCTGCACACGCAGGAGGTATATCCTGCAGCCCAAACTCATACTAGGATCTGTAGATCCTACTCTCGTGAACCAACCTTTGTGTTAAACTCTGTCTTTCTTTCACCCACAATAGGCCATCATGCTCAGCCACCCGTGTGCACTTTTAAGACTTTCATGGACTGCCGACCAACTACTTTTAGCGGCACTGAAGGAGCAGTAGGTCTCCTACACTGGTTTGAGAAGCTAGAATCTGTGTTCGAAATGTGCGAATGCCCTGAGGCGCGCAGGGTGAAGTATGCTACTGGTACTCTCGAGGGTTTAGCCCTCACATGGTGGAACGCTCAGGTTCAGATGCTGGGGTTGGTTGCTGCCAACGCCACCCCATGGGAAACTTTTAAGGAAATGATCAAAGAAGAATACTGCAGTCGTGATGAGATTCACAAACTGGAAGTGGAGTTCTTCAACCTCAAGATGACGGGGTCCGAAATTGAAGCTTATGTGAAAAGGTCGAACGAACTGGCAATTCTGTGCCCTACTATGGTGGATCCTCCCATCAAACGCATCGAACTATTTCTTCAGGGCTTAGTGCCGGAAATCCAAAGTCATGTGACTTCAGCGAACCTCGCCACCTACCAGCAAACTGTTCAGCTGGCTCACCGTCTCACGGATCAGGCGGTGGAGCAGAACAAGTTACCAAAACGCATAGGTGCTGCAATTACTACTGGTACCTCTAGTGACAACAAACGGAAATGGGATGGAACTTCAAGTAAGGGTTCGACTTCTGTTCAGTCCCAGTCTCAGCAGAGGAAGACTGATGACTACAAGAGCCCCAATCAGCAATCGTCTGGTGGTCAAAGCCATGGTGGGTACAAAGGAAATCACCCCAAATGCAATCGCTGCAGCCTGCACCACAGCGGGCCATGCACCAGGGGCAACTGTCATCGGTGCAACAAGCCTGGTCACGCTGCAAAGGATTGCAGGAGCTTATACCCCGCCAATCAGAATCGTCAGCAAGCTCAACAGAACCAGCGCCAGCAGCAGCAGCAAGGTGATAACAAAGGGTGCTTTCAGTGTGGAGCTGAGGGCCACTTCAAGAGAGATTGTCCCCAGCTGAACAGGAACCAGAACAACAACAACAACAATAACAACAATCAGGGGAATGGTAACAATGGGAACAACAACAACAATGGCGCCAGGGGGCGGGTGTTTGTGATTGGCCAAGGTGAAGCAAGGAATGACCCCAATGTTGTGGCGGGTAAGTTCCTTCTCGACGACTTTTATGTTTCAGTTTTATTTGATTCGGGTGCCGATACTAGCTACGTGTCACTAGAAGTTAGTCGAATGCTTAAGCGTATTCCAACCCCTTTGAACAACAAGCACACCGTAGAGCTAGCAAACGGTAAGAGTTTAGAAGCCGCACACATAGTCAAGGGTTGTAAACTTATTCTCGCTGACCAGACCTTCTCTATCGACCTCATCCCTATTGTCTTGGGTAGTTTCGACGTTGTCATTGGGATGGATTGGTTATCCCAACACCGAGCAGAGATTCTTTGCAACGAGAAGGTTGTCCGTATTCCAGGTCCCGATGGTGAACCTCTCATGATTCATGGCGACAAGAGGAGTGCTGTTGAGAACGTCATTTCTCTCCTTAAGGCCCAAAAGTGCTTGCGAAAGGGCCACACTGCTATTTTGGCTCTCGTTACTGACACCTCAGAAAAAGAGAAGAAGATAGAAGATTTTCCAGTTGTACGTGATTATCCAGAGGTATTTCCTGAGGAATTACCTGGTCTTCCGCCTCATCGCCAAGTCGAGTTTCAGATTGAACTAGCTCCTGGAGCTGCGCCTATAGCTCGTGCACCTTATCGATTGGCTCCATCAGAGTTGAAAGAACTCTCCACGCAACTACAAGAGCTCCTGGATAAGGGTTTTATTCGTCCAAGCTCATCGCCCTGGGGAGCTCCAGTGCTATTTGTGAAGAAGAAAGACGGTACCTTCAGGATGTGCATCGACTACCGAGAACTCAACAAGGTGACGGTGAAGAATCGTTATCCTCTACCGCGCATCGACGACTTGTTCGACCAGCTGCAAGGATCGAGCTACTATTCGAAGATTGATTTGAGATCGGGTTATCACCAGCTGAGAGTCCGGGAAGAGGACGTCTCCAAAACAGCTTTCAGAACTCGATACGGGCACTATGAGTTTTTGGTCATGCCTTTTGGGATGACAAACGCACCTGCGGTTTTCATGGACTTGATGAACCGAGTGTGCAAGCCTTACCTGGACAAGTTCGTTATAGTCTTCATCGACGACATCCTGATCTATTCTAAGAGCCAAGAAGAACACGAGCGACATCTACGACTTATTCTGGAACTCCTTCGAACAGAACAGCTTTATGCAAAGTTCTCGAAATGCGACTTCTGGCTTCGAGAAGTCCATTTCCTAGGCCACGTGGTGAACAAGGATGGGATTCATGTTGATCCATCCAAGATAGACTCGATTGAGAACTGGCCTGCACCTCGTACACCAAAGGAAATTCGCCAATTCTTGGGTTTGGCGGGATACTACCGGAGATTCATAAAGGATTTTTCTAAGATTGCACAGCCTCTCACCTCATTAACACAGAAGGGCGTTGTTTATCGCTGGGGAAACGCACAGGAGTTGGCATTTCAGCACCTAAAGGATCGACTTTGTAGCGCACCTATCCTTTCCTTGCCAGAAGGCACAGACGATTTTGTGGTTTACTGCGACGCATCAATTCAAGGTCTTGGTTGCGTGTTGATGCAACGAGACAAAGTTATAGCCTACGCCTCACGCCAACTTAAGGTTCATGAGAAGAACTACACTACACACGATTTAGAGCTGGGAGCTGTTGTTTTTGCACTTAAGTTATGGCGGCATTACCTGTATGGTACCAAGTGCGCCATCTACACCGACCACAGGAGCCTCGAGCATATCTTCAAGCAGAAGGAACTAAACATGCGGCAACGACGGTGGGTTGAACTACTGAATGACTACGAGTGCTCGATCAGGTATCACCCGGGCAAAGCCAATGTGGTGGCTGACGCCCTTAGTCGAAAGGACACTGCGCCTAAGCGCGTACGAGCTCTACAACTCACGATCCATTCTAGTCTTCCCTCCCAGATACGAGCTGCTCAGATAGAAGCACTGAAACCAGAAAACGTCAGGGCCGAAGCCCTACGCGGATCGAGGCAACGCTTAGAACAGAAGGAAGACGGTGCTTACTACGTAACAGGACGCGTTTGGGTCCCACACTATGGCAACCTACGAGAGCTTGTGATGGATGAAGCACACAAGTCTCGCTACTCGGTACATCCTGGTTCGGATAAAATGTACCACGACATCAAAACGACATATTGGTGGCCTAGCATGAAAGCCCACATAGCTACCTACGTCAGCAAGTGCTTGACTTGTGCGAGAGTCAATTCGGAATACCAGAAACCCTCAGGCCTACTCCAACAACCAGAGATACCGCAATGGAAATGGGAGCAAATTTCCATGGATTTCGTTACTGGCCTGCCTAGATCTCAGCGAGGAAACGATACTATTTGGGTGATCGTGGATCGACTCACAAAATCTGCACACTTCTTGCCGATCAAGGAGACGGATAAATTCTCCACTCTAGCAGAAGTGTACCTCAAGGAAGTTGTTTCGAGGCACGGGGTGCCCACTTCTATTATCTCGGATCGAGATGCACGTTTTACCTCAGAGCTGTGGCAAGCAATGCACAAATCCTTTGGCTCACGTTTAGATATGAGCACAGCGTATCACCCTCAGACGGACGGGCAGTCCGAGCGCACTATTCAAACCTTAGAAGACATGCTTCGTGCATGTGTAATCGACTTTGGAAGTCGCTGGGAAAAGCATCTGCCACTTGTGGAATTCTCGTTCAATAACAGCTACCACACCAGCATTAAAGCTGCTCCATTTGAGGCATTGTACGGACGTAAATGCCGGTCACCTCTTTGCTGGGCAGAGGTGGGGATAGTCAGATCACTGGTCCAGAATATGTGGTAGACACGACCGAACAAATTGCTCAAATACGAAAACGCATGACGGCAGCTCGTGAACGTCAGAAAGTTTACGCCGACATGGGCAGGAAACCGCTTGAGCTCCAGGTTGGGGAGCGGGTACTACTCAAAGTTTTACCCTGGAAGGGTGTGGTTCGTTTTGGTAAACGCGGTAACTTAACCCACGATACGTTGGACCTTTCGAAGTCATTGAGAAAATAGGCAGGGTGGCCTACAGACTAAACTTACCAGCGGAACTCGGTGCAGTTCACAACGTTTTTCACGTGTCGAATCTGAAGAAGTGTCCGTCAGACGAGACCCACGTAGTTCCTTTGAAGGAACTCACTATCGACGAACAGTTACGATTCGTCGAGGAACCAGCCGAAATCACGGACCGGGATGTTAAGGTCCTCAAGAGCACCAGGATACCTCTCGTTCGAGTTCGTTGGAACTCACGTCGCGGCCCAGAGTTCACCTGGGAGCGCGAAGATCAGATGAAACAAAAGTATCCCCAACTGTTCGCAAACAGTACACCCACTACTGAGGCCGAAGCTACGGAATTTCGGGATGAAATTCCAGATCAACGGGGGGTGGATGTGACACCCCAGGAAAACCAGGAAAACCATACAACTTAACTAGCTTCCTCAGTGAGTGCCTACCAAATTTCGGGACGAAATTTCCTTCAACTTGGGGATGATGTGACAACTCGAAATTTAGAACCTTTCGTTGTGTGCTTGAACGTTTAGTGACTAACTGATTTGATGATTTAATGAATGATACATGTGAACTTATATGATTATGTGTTATGCTATGTGTATGCTTGTGTGTATGTATGCGGGTATGTATATGAACCGAGTGAACCGTAACATATGGGCCGGTTGGTCACACACACACACACACCCTTAGCCCATTCGAAGACCCATTAGGGTGCACCCATGTGGAACAACTATATAACCTTAGTGACCATCCATGTTTACCATTTTGGACAACACACTCACTCACACACACACTCTCCACTCTCCCTCACCAAAACCCTAAACCACAACATCACCTTTCCTCCCTCGCTCTCGGATTCAAACCGGAGACTTTAGGGGCTCTCGGATCAACTTGCACACACACCGTTTGGAAGCTTCACTCACACCTTTGAACCCACACTTGAACCGGTTAGTGATCTCTTGGTAAATACATGTCTATACATGATTAAAGGTGTTAATGTGTGGTATTCGGTTTGATAATGATGTGTGATGAAAATTATGTGATGATATGTCTACTTGTTAAGTGTTATACATGAGGAATACACCCTTCTTGAGTAATCGGTTCATAAATGTTCATGTAGTGTGTTTATATTCGGTTAAAGATGATTATAGGTTAATGTATTGATGATGTTGGGATGAACAAGGTATGCTTGACTAGGATTGAATGCTATCGGTTCCACACAGGCTTAAATCCGAGTGGCTTGATTATGTTAGAAGGTTTATTACTCATGAAATCGGATGTGTATATGTGGGTTAGATGAATATGTTCAAGAGTTTTGATGGTTGTCCATGTTATGATTATGTTTGTGATTGATGCCGAAAACTCTAAAGTATGATGAACAAGTTTGAATAATCATGATGAACTATTTGAATGTATGATGAACAACTTGAATGTGATATGAACATGCTTGAATATTTGAAATCTGATATGTTTGATCCAATTTAGTAAATTGCTAGACAAACAAACATGTTTAAGTGGATAGTACAAACCATTTCATGAAATCAATTTCCCATTGGATAGTACACTGTACCGAATCAGCAGTTGTCCAACCGAAACCTCCAGTTGCGACTCGAAACCAGTGCATGCTGAGTCGAAATCTCCCGGTTGCGACATCGGTTGCGAGTCGCAAACACCTGATTGCGACTCGAAACCACACGAGATCAGCACATAAACCGTTTGACTCGAAACCACAGTTGCGAGTCCGATTGCGACTCGAGACCAAAACAGCATGAACCGAAACCGTGTTTGCGAGTCCGGTTGCGACTCGAGACCAGAACCTGCATCGGTTGCGACTCGAGACCAGGTGCATGTGCACACTGTTTGGACTTGCACTCCATTACGGGCTTAATTGATTGGGCCGGACTCTTGGGCCTGATGCCCAGACCTTATATGTTACTTGAACGTGAGTATTGTTGATCTACCATGATTAAACGTGTATGCCATGAACGATACTTGAATGCACTGTACTAGAAACATCCGTGTGCTACTTGGTTACGAACCTGACTTGTATGATACAACTATGATAGGACGTGAGTAGCCACAACATTGCTTGTTTGACTTTTCTGTGTTTCTACCGAGCAAACCAAGGTGAGTTCACACCCTTTACAAAGCATGGGATTCCCAGGGGTCGGGAATTGGGGTTAAGGAACATGGGTTCCTCGTCCTCCTTGGGTAGGACAGCAAAGGTTCAGGAATGTAATTCCTCGTCCTCACGGACAGATAACTCGTACTAGACCAAAACTCTATCACGAAGTCCCTCATTTTTTATATCGACTTAATCGCCGGGCCAATGGCGAGCGGGTCATTAGTTAGATAGCGCTATTTAGGTCTGACAAACCTCACACCGTGCCGCAGAGGACGGGCGTGAACTAATGGATCTGGGGCACGTCAATGATGATAGACATTGACAGTTTCAGGGCACATAAACATGACTACAGTCAGCAGTCGATATGGTAACGAGTCTAGTGTATACATGGGGTAGCCCCCACGGCCGAAATGCCAAATAACTAACACGGGGTAGCCCCCACGGCTGGATAGCCAGAGTAACCGGGAACAAACAAGTCACGTTTTTAACTATGGGGTAACCCCCACGGCAGGATGCCAGCTAAAGGAAACTGTTTTCGAAACAACTTAAAACGAACACCCAACCGTGAACTCACTCAACTTGTTGTTGACTCGTTACTACATGCTTTGCAGGTCCCTAGGTTCTTAGCTGGAGCTTGCATGGAGGAGGATCGTTGTGGGACATGGACGATTGTGTGCCATGTTAAACTTTGAAACAATTGAACTTATGTTTTGATTTAAGACTTATGCTTCCGCTTGCAACTTAACTATGTTTTGTTTGGACACCAATTGTATTGGTTAAACTTTTATATCTTTTAACTCGCATGTTCAATATGATTGGTGGCTGGATCCTGGTCAGTCACGCCTCCAAGCGGTAGTACTCCGCAGGTGGAATTTGGGGGTGTGACACGTTTCACGTTGGATTATGGATAGTGGAGCTTCTTGGCACATGACGGGGAAGAAAACCCTACTGTACGATGTTCGTGGGTTTAATGGAGGTTATGTGGGTTTTGCAGGCAATCAAGGTGGTCGAATAGTTGGTGAAGGAACTTTATTGAATGGTATAACGTTTGAAAGAGTAAACTACATCACCGAGCTTGAAAACAATCTTCTGAGCATTTCTCAGATTTGTGATCGTATGTATACAATGCACTTTACAGACAAAGAATGTTTGATATTGAAACCAGGATTTGCTGTTCCCGGAGAGTGGGTTATCATGCGAGCACCCAGAGTCAATGATCTGTAAGTGTTGGACATGAGTGTAGCAACTACTACCACGGGACAGGCTCATTGTTTTATGTCAAGAGTAACGGAAAAAGAATCACAGTTATGGCATCGAAAGATGGGTCATATTCACTTGCGAAAAATGAATCACCTAGTACATAACGACTTAGTAATTGGTGTTCATGTGAAAGGTTTTCATCTTGAGGGGGAGTGCATTAGCTGTGTCAAAGGCAAGCAAAAGAAGAAATCTCACCCTAGGAAGAAGGAAAACTCAATCTCGAAACCTTTAGAGAGACTCCATATGTATCTGTTTGGTCCAGTGAACGTCAAAAGCATAACTGGGGATCTCTATTGTCTAGTAGTTACAGATGATTACTCAAGATTTTCATGGGTATTATTTTTGAAGACAAAAGATGAGACGTTTGATCGTTTGATGACGCTTTTCAAGAAGATAGAAAACTTGTACCAAACTCGTATTAGAAGATTACATAGTGACAATGGTACTGAGTTCAAGAATGTCAAAATGGAAGAATATTGTGATGAAAGAGGTATATTGCATGAATTTAGCGCGCCTTACACTCCGCAACAGAATGGAGTAGCTGAAAGAAAGAACATGACGCTAATTGAAACGGGCAGGACGATGCTTGCTGATTCTTAACTACCTGTTAACTTTTGGGCAGAAGCAGTGTCAGTCGCATGCTATACACTCAACCGGGTTCTCACAGTGAAGAAATTCAACAAGACATGTTTTGAGCTAATCAATAACCGCAAACCAAATCTGAAGTATCTGGAACCGTTTGGGTCTCCCTGTACAGTTCTAGAACCTTTTGGAAAGTTTGGTGCAAAGAGCATTGAAGGAATATTTGTGGGTTACTCAAGTCCTTTGAAACGAGTCTTTGTTCCGAGCTTAAAGCGGATTATTGAAGCACATAATGTTGAATGTCAAGGTTATACTATGCCACCACAGAATCCAGGTGATTCATGGCGTTTTCACTATGACACTTTGTGGAATTCGTTTGATATGGAAGAGGAAGAAGAAGAAGATTTCTTTGATGAGTTGGATATTCTGAGAGAGTATGAAGAATCGCAGGAAAGGTTCCCAGCTGAGTATTCTAGACGTCCAAATCGAGTTTCAAATGACAATGAAACAGGTCCAAGCAATGCTGGAGAACATGATGATATTCAACAAGATGAAGTTGCTCATCATAATCAGACGGCAGTGAATGATAATCAAGAATCTGAGAATATACCCGTATTTGATCATGGTGATTCAGATTCTGAGGGTGAGCAGATCCAAATTTCATATCAAATAATTCCAGTCAGTGAACAAGGTGCAAATCAGAATGTCACAAATTTGGAAGGCGAGGTAGATGTTCCAGGTGAAGTGATGCCGAGAACTCTTTCGTACCATCCAGAAGAGTTGATTATTGGAGAATTACAATTAGGCGTTCGCACTAGACGTCAAATTGATCAAGGCCTTACTTGTTTTTATTCTACAGTTGCTCCTTTACAAACTGAGTTTTCACGTAGTTGTTTTATTTCGCAGATTGAACCGCGAACATACAAAGAGGCGCTAACTGAAGGTTCTTGGGTCAATGCTATACAAGAAGAGTTGAGTCAGTTTGAGAAGTTGGGAGTGTGGAAATTAGTAGACTTGCTTGATGGTCACAGGAAGATAAACACCAAGTGGGAGTTCAAGTGTAAGAGAGACAATCGAGGGGTTATTATTTGTAACAAAGCTCGACTTGTAGTCCAGGGTTTCAGTTAGCAGGAGGGGATATATTTTACTGAAGTGTATGCTCTGGTTGCTAGACTTGAAGCGATCAGAATCTTCCTTGCATTTGCATCATGGAAAGGTTTTAAAGTTTATCAGCTAGATGTTAAATCGACGATTCTCTATGGGAAGGTAAAAGAGGAGGTATATATCGGACAACCACTGGGCTTCACCGATCCAATCCACAAAGACAAGGTTTATTTGCTGGATAAAGCGCTATATGGTTTACACCAGGCCCCGAGAGCTTGGTACGAGACATTGTCTCAACACCTACTAGCTAACAGCTTCATCCGTGGAAAAGTGGATGCCACTCTCTTCACCAAAGAGGTCGACGGACATCTTTTGATAGTTCAGATATACGTGGACGACATTATATTTGGGTCGAAAAATGAAAATCTGTGCAAAGATTTTGAACGAGTTATGAAGCAGAAATTTGAAATGTCATCGATGGGTGAGATGAAATTCTTTTTGGGACTTCAGGTTGATCAACTACCTAAAGGAATATTCATACATCAAACAAAGTACATTCATGATATCTTAGAGAAATTTGGGATGTCAGGATCTACTCCAGCTTCCACCCCATTAGTGATGAACCATGGGATAAACCCTGATCTCACCGGAGAGAAGGTAGATGAAACGTTATATCGTTCCATGATCGGATCGCTGATGTATTTGACAGCTTCAAGACCCGATATTATGTATCCAACCTGCCTCGCAGTGCGGTTTCAGTCAAATCCTAGAGCTTCGAATATGGTGATTGTGAAACGGATATTACGCTACCTGAAAGGAACTCCATCATTGGGGTTGTGGTATCCAAAAGAAGGCGATTTCACGCTCGAAGGGTATTCTGATTCTGATTTCGGATGCTGCAAAGTTAACGCTAAATCAACAACAGCTGGGTGCCAGTTTTTCGGATCATGATTGGTCACCTGGCAATGGAAGAAGCAGACCTCTGTAGCTTTATCTACATGTGAAGCTGAATATGTATCTGCTTGCAGTTGCTGTTCTCAGATCTTGTGGATTCAGCAACAGATGCGCGACTACGGTTTGTAATTTCTTAACACCCCTATCTTTTATGATAATGAGGCAGCGATAAACATTACTAAAAATCATGTTCATCACGCTAAAACGAAACACATTGAAATTCGTCATCACTTCATCCGAGATTGTTTCGAGAAGAAGTTGATTCGAATTGAGAAAATCCACACTGACGAACAAAAAGCTGATTTACATACCAAAGCATTTGATAAAACTCGTTTTCAATATTTGCTAAAATTGAACGGTATGAAGCTTTTATCGGTGTTGGAGGAGATTCTTGGCGTTGATGAAGGAGGCAATGTAGATGATGTTGACAAGCAATCTGCAATGGTTTGTCGATTTTTTACTTGTTTTGGTATTTAGGGGGAGTATAGGGTAATATTTTCAGAAAATACAAAACAGAAAAAAAAAATTCAAAAATCCAAAAACATGAGATATTTTCAAAATACAAAAACAATAGAAAACCAGAAAGAGCTTGTGTAAAAAGGGAAAATGATAGTACATTGGCTTGACAGTTACAGTATGCTAAAGATATGTAAAGTTTAAAAGAGTTAAACAGTCTCGCTGATGATATGCCGATAGGTTTTTACACATTTAGTAGGTTTGTTCGAGATATAAACTTAAATTCAAACTTGCTTATTTCGTGGGGAACACTACTTGGATATATAGGTAACCCCTGAAATCTTGTTTGAAAGATCCCTCTTTCTGAGATACTAAGTCTTTATACTCAGTGATATCTAGGGTATTATCCCGGGACTTTTGATTTTGCGGAAGCAATGGCCTAGTCCCCGGAGAATACTTTACGCTTGCTTGAAATAAAAGCCTGCCCTCAGCATAAAAATGATGAAACATTGAAAAATGCTAATCATGTGCTGTTGTAAAAATGATCCTCTAAAGGGGACCCACCAAAAGTCGAAGCCGTCATCTCTCTGCTGAACGGAAGTTCTGACCTGAGCTCTCACGGCCTTCGCAATTTAACCCCTTTACAGATATCATCTGTGGTATACTCACATGTTAGATTGAATATTGGAATTTGGATACAGGAGTATATTCAAGAGGTGGGACACATGAATGAGTTTAAGTTCTTAATGCACCTAATCTGTATCCTGGACAGATTGAAAATTGTGTGAGAATTTAAATGGATCAGTATATCGACAATCTAAGTGAATTGTTTAATTCTGAATATGCAATCAAAGCTTAACGGTACTTGTGACTTGTCGAATAGCTGATATGATTCCCTAACACGCTCACTAAAAATATGTTTGTAAATAGTTTACATTTACTGCATGATATTTCTGTAATTCATTTCTAGTTTAGAAACTTTAATCAAAATAAAAAAAAAAAGATTTTTCATTTCTGCTTTATTTTCTGACAAACCAAAGTGGAAAGCTGTTCTTCAGATTCGCAATTTGAAACAGATGCAGGAAGTTTCTGAGCTGGAAGATGAGTTGTGAGCTTAATATGTTAAACTTGAGAAAATTGAAATGTCAAAACAAGTTCATTAATTTGAAACTTTTAAATTTCAGAAAATTGTTTGAACTAGTTGTACAAAATGTCAGTGTGATTTGTCTCAGATCAACCAAGGTCATTAAATTGGACTTGGTAGACAAATTGAGTAATCAGGGTCATTAATTTGGACCTGGATACTTAAGTGGATTTCTAAATTCTGACAAAATCAACAAATGAGATCAAATGGTAAGTTTGGATTGAAATTGTTATAATCATAAATCTTACGTTTAGGTAGAGATTGTGCAGGTAACAGGTTTGTTATTGAAAACGGCATAGCAAAATCCCAGCTAACTGATAGGGGAAGTCCGAAGACTTAAAAGTCAGATACAGTTCCTGGATCTACATTCAAGGGGGAGTTTGAAGGTTGTTAAAGATTCAGATTCTGTGATTCATGCTAGCTGTTGATAGAAAAAGAGAAGATTTGAAGGAAGCTTTTATTGTCAAACAAATTGGACAGAGCAAGAAGATACACAAAGACTAAAGATTGAATATTTGATGTTAAAGACTTCGTCAACATCCACGGGGGAGTCTGTTGGTGCACAAATGTCTGTTAACTTCGTCTTTATCGAGTCTTATGTCTAGATAGGATTAACTAGCACACAACAGGATGAAAATTAGGGTTTATATGTGTTTGTGTGTGTAATTTCGCTTGAAAGTGCCACTGGCAGTTTCAAACGAAATCAACCATGTTAATTCCGCTTGAAATGGTCTCTGCCACTTTCAAGCGAAATAACCACTAGTATAAATAGGTGTGTTGCTGTGTCATTTAAAACGAAATTTGAACATTGTTTTCAGAGCCGAGGTGCTGCCGGATTGTTATTTGAATTGTAAAAGCTCAGGAAATCAATAAGAGAAGATAATTAGAAAGTATCAAGCTGTGTTACATCAATTTCATTGATTCCGCCTTTGATTTTGATGCTGAACTCTTCAGATTGACTCGCTAGGGTCACACGACGATCCAACAAACGTTCACTCTTTTCAACACTATCATCAACTTTCTCATCATCATGCTCCCCTCACCTTCAGCATTCTCTGGTTATTCATTAGCATCATCAAGAAGATAATCATCAACATTCTCTTCATTTGACTCTTCAGTAACCTTGATACCTGAAGTACCCTGATCGTCACCATCATTACCGTCATCATTATCATCACTGGAAGCAAAATAAACATCTTCTGCATCATCTTTCAAGACATCATCATCTTCTTCATCTTCTTCATCATCTTCATCATCATCTACATCATCTACATCACCATCTTCATTATCTTGTAGGATCATTGAATCGATCAAATGAGTCAATCAGAAGAGTTCCGATCAAAACGAGAGGCAGAATCAGTCGTTTTGATGTTGAATCAGCTTGATTTGCATGTAGAAGTAGTTTAATTGTCGTTTGTATTGATTTGACAAGATTACAGAGCATTCCGACACTTCAGCAGAGCTTCGCTAGTGGAATTGCAAAGTTCCAAATGAAATCTCAAGTCACCTAATTATAGGATTTCCATTCCCCACGAAACAGCCATGTCTATTTCGTGTGGAATGGCCATGTCGTGTGGAATGGCCATTTCGTGTGGAATGGCCATTTCGTGTGAACTGGTCAATCAGCACTAAAACCCTATTTCTTTAACTACCGAGCTCTGGTTTATCTTATCTAGATACAAGACTCGATACAAGACGAAGTTGACAGACACATGCACCAACATACATAAATATGGTTATAAGGAGATCATCATCCTCATTCATCTTTCACACACAATCACACACCACTTTCTCCTTCCCCATTGCCCCCTCACGGCCGTAAACAACAACAACAACAACATCATCATCATCATCATTCATCAATCTCCATCCATTCTCAAGTCATTACAAGGTGCTAGAGGGTGTCTAAGGAAGTGTGGAGCTTGTGGATCTTGAAGGACCTCTCCCAATTGCTTTTAACCATCACATTTGTCACCTTCATCTTCTAGTGTTCTTCCCTAGCCCTTGTGCTAGTAGTAAGCTTCTTGTCAATTGAATTTACTTCATGTTTAGTTGGTTAAAAGATGATGAACATTGTTAATCTTGAAGAACATGATCATGAAACTTTAACATAAGCTTAATAACATAAGAATACATGTTGATTAGTGTTGATTTGCTTCTTGATGATTGATGATTTGTGTTAGTGATGTTAGACATCATAAGAAACCTACTAGATTGTGATTAAACACATGATCTAGTAAGTTAAGGTGGTGATCTTGTGAAAGACCAAGATCATCATGCTTTATGTTTTCATGAACTTGAAATATGGAAATGATTTTATGAATAATAAAGCATGTAACATGATTACTAGTCATAAACTTAGATGATTTCAAAACTAGTTCTCTCAAGAAACTAAAGTTATACACAAGATCTACAAAGTCATGGTTTCTAAGTAAACTAATCATATTTTTAGTGTTTAAACAAGGCTAGAAACATGTTTGTAACAAGAAAAATACCAAAGAGTTATTTTTGGAAAAATCATCTTACAAGTTGTAAATGACTAAATCTTTTAATAATCTGATTTACAAAAAAAAATAACCATGTTTTTAAGGATAACTAAACCTACTAAGCACACTACCAAGTAACTACAAGTTTTTATGAAAGTTCAAGTTCCTGTTGTTAGGAAAAATTACTTGATTTTGGCACTTGGTAAGTGCTGAATGAGTTGCTGATTGTTTGTGATGATTTTAAAAGAAAATAAACACATGTTTTGAAAACATGGGAAACCTCCATTTTTAGGGGAAACCATGTCAAAAATTTTATAAAATTTTGACACTTAGAAAAATATAAGTTTTGGTGAAACTTATTCCTTAAAAATTTACCTAAAAATATTTACCAAGGTTTCCCTAATTTTCGTAAATTTCAAGTTAAGAAATGATGATTTCTTCAAGATAAAAATTGATATTAAGTATGTATATTTTTGAGGAAAATATATATATTTATTGATCACCAAATTTTGTGCTAAGTGTATGTGATATGTATTATATGTAATAGTGTATTAGGACATGAAAAATACACTAAATACTCCTAAGGAGTAAAAATACACATACAACATACATAGACAAATACAAGAAAATATATTTATGAAAATATATTTCTTAATAGATTATGTAACTTGGACAAGTTATGAACTTAAAATGTATTTTTGGACGAAAATATATAACTCGTGTGAAAAATACAAGATACTTATATTTATTTTTGAGAAAATAATATAAGTAAGATACATAGTTAAAAGTATAAATTATTTTTAACAACAAATAACACATACATAAAAGATGGTGACTTTTACTTGTGCGATACAAGTCTAGTGACTGACGATAATTAAACACGTATAGGTCACGACGCTATAAAATCATCCGGTGAAGTTTACGGCGCAGGATACGCAAAGTTTTGAGTTCATGTCCCCACTTTTAAACTTTTACTTGTTTTCTAAACTTGGGGAAAATACATGTCCTATGGTATGTTTATTACAAAAACTAAGGAATGATACTTTAGATCATGTCACGAATAGGGTGCCATAAGCACCATTAATCAGTTACATACCAAGACCGCGGAACAAAAGGTTAGATCTAATGGGTTTCAGGCAGCCACACTCTTGGTCATTCTAGTACCAAGGAGTGCTTTTGTGTCTCTAGTCGTGAATCGACAGTCGTGGATTCGACAGCTAAAAATGCCTATGGTTTGGATGCTTCCTATGTCGTGTCACATGTTAATGGCCTTGCAAACCATTAGCGATCTCGATTTCCTTATATATACAGAAATACTTGTTTCATACGAATTACATACCATGTTTTCATTCAAGTATACAAACGTTCAATACAAAAACTGCATGAATTCACACCAACATTATTTTGACGATTTTCCAAAAACTCACATGTATTTCAGGTAACTAAAGTGGATGTGCGCGCGGTCTTACTCTTGCTCTTGGATGTTGTTTATGTTTTTAGCAATCTTGTGTCAAGTCTCCGATGCCTGTTTTTGTGGGAATTGGTTATTATATTTCATCCTATGTGGAATATAAGAACCAAGTTCTTGATGTTCGTCTTTTAAATAAAGTTGTAAACTTTTCAGACACTATGCTGTCTTGTGATGTAAACACTTAACCTATGTTATGTTTTAAATTATGAAATGATGATGGCATTTGGAGTTATTTTACAAGCATGTAGTAAGTTTACCTTTCATATGCAATGAGAACCTTTCAAGATCACACCTCGTGCTTCCGTCTTAGAAGGGGGTGTGACAGATTGGTATCAGAGCTGCGATTGTAGTGAACCATGATTCCTTCTCGATTCTAGACTACAATTTTTAGGATCCTCTCACGAAAAGAATTTTTCAAAAGTTTTCATTGCATAAAACTTTCCGCGACATCCACTACCTAAAACAGTTTTCAAAGAGTCAAGTAAGGACACTACGAGACTTAGGGTGCACTGGAGTAGCACTTGTCTTTGACTTAGAATTACTTGCAACTATGTGTAATAATTAATATATACATATACTAGAAATAAAATATCTCAGGTATATGTGTCTTCGCCTGAAAGCAGTGGCCTATCTGAAGGAAGTGATACGACGATGAAACGAACTGTGTGGACTGTGCAAGGACTTACGTAATTATCGATGCATACATAATTATGGAATTCAGTGCACAGAAACCACAGAAAGTCTTGTCACGTATCAAACGAGATTTCTTCAGTACGAGAGAAGGTCAAACGTGAACACCCTTCCCCCAGCCTATTGAATACTCTATTGGAGTAATGACTTAGGGTATAACCCTTAAGCATTTTGTTTACTTCGCAAACAATGATGTAACAAGTTACCCTGATATGTGTAAAGATTCGGTGAATATCTTATGACACATTAGTATTTATCTATTTGTGCATGCTTGTTGCTGTATGAATTGATTTATACGTTTGGCGGTTTGTTTCATGTCACTTATGTGGGTATATGCATGTGTATATATATACTACTACTGTCTCGTATGACGATATCAAACAAATGTCTAACCCTGTTGTGTTATGTTCTGTCAGAACATGGCACATAGGAGAGCTGTGAACAATCAGGATTCTGATCAACCCCATCCTCCTCTTCTACCAAGGACTGTTGAAGAACTGAACTCCCTACTGGAAGAAAGGATCACCACAGCTATCGGCCAATATGAGGCGAACCGCACTGAACAAAGTGGAGGACCAAGCAATGCTAGATGTAATGGGCAGGGAGATTCATCTGGAGGAAACACAACTCAAGGCTGCACCATCAAGCAGTTTCTCGACTACAAACCACTGAACTAGGACGGCTGCAGTGGCATTTGTACGCTGGATGGAGAAGACTGATTCCACCATCCGTATGAGCAAGTGTACCGCGGATCAGCAAGTCACTTTTGTTACGGGGTTGTTTGTTGATGAAGCTTTGACTTGGTGGAATTTGCAAGTCCAGACTCTGGGTGACGATGCTGCGTACGGCATGACGTGGGATGAGCTAAAGGAACGAATGAGAGAAAAGTGTTGCTCTCGTGTTGAACTCCGAAGGTTGGAGACTGAGTTCTAGCACTTGACCATGGAAGGTGCAGACATTACTGGTTATACCCGAAGGTTCCACAATTTGTCGAGAGTGATCCCCTATATGGTGACTCCTGAATTTAAGCGCGTTGAGCGCTACATCTGGGGATTGGCTCCAGAATTTCACAGTATGGTAACTTCGGCTAAACCTTCAATGATCACTCAGGATGTAACTCTGGCTGTCAGCCTTACTGAAGATGTCGTACGTATGAAGAAGTTATCGTTGAACCCAACTAAAAAGACCGAGATGCATGCTGAGTTATCTGGTGACAAGAAGAGGAAGCATTCGAATCTGAATCAAGCGACACGTAACAACAAGGGTTCCAACAATAAGAAGCGCGACCCCAATCCGCCACCGGAGGCGAGAACTCTTGCAGCCATGAATGACGCTCCTGCAAGGGGATATCAGGGCACTCTGCCCATCTGCAACCAATGCAAGTGTCATCACGAAGGAGTTTTTCGCATTCCAAAATGCGACAAGTGTGGAAAACTGGGTCACCATACTGAGAACTGTTGGGGAAAAGGAAATGGAAGTGGTAATAGGAACGGGAATGGAAACCGCAACGGTGCTGGTAATAGAAACAGTAGCGGAAATAGCAATGGCAATGGTAACCGGAATGGTAATGGAGCTGGGCAGAATCAAGGATGCTTTGGTTGTGGAAGCAAGGATCATTTCAAGAAAGATTGCCCAAGGGAGAACAATGCTCAGGCTCGAGCATTCGTGATTGGAGCAAGGAACGCACGCGAGGACCCTAATGTGGTCACCGGTACGTTTCTCGTTAACAATCACTTTGCATCCATACTATTTGACACTGGTGCCGATTATAGTTTCATGTCTGTGGAATTCAAACGTATGATTGGAATAGAATCTAGTAGATTAGATATTCCTTATTCCATAGAACTAGCCAATGGTAAACTTGTTGAATCGGGCGAAGTTGTTAGGGGTTGCTCATTAGAACTTGGGGAGCGAAGATTTAGCATCGACCTCTTACCTATTCAATTGGGTAGCTTCGATGTAGTGGTCGGAATGGACTGGCTGTCAAAGAATAAGGCTGAAGTTGTTTGCCATGAGAAAATCATTCGTATCCCTCTTCCGAATGATGAAACTCTCATCGTGCATGGAGAAAAACGAAACGCGCCTCTGCGAACCATCAATTGTATGAAGGCGCAGAAGTGCTTAAGGAAAGGATGTGTTGCTTTCCTGGCGCATGTTGTAGATAAGAAGGCTGAGGAGCCGAAACTCGAAGACATCCCTGTGGTGAAGGAATTCCTTGATGTTTTTTCCGAAGACCTGCTAGGACTACCTCCGCAACGACAAGTCGAATTCCATATAGACTTGGTTCCAGGAGCCGCTCTTATAGCCAAGGCACCCTATCGGCTTGCACCATCCGAGATGCAAGAATTATCTACACAACTCCTGGAGTTGTTGGATAAAGGATTCATAAGGCCAAGCTTCTTGCCTTGGGGAGCTCCAGTATTATTCGTGAAGAAGAAGAATGGAACACTGCGGATGTGTATCGATTATAGAGAGTTGAACAAGCTCACTGTCAAGAATCGGTACCCGCTACCAAGGATTGATGACTTATTTGATTAGTTGCAAGGATCGAGCTACTATTCCAAGATCGACCTTCGATCTGGATACCATCAGTTAAGGATCCAAGAGGAGAGCATACCAAAGACTGCATTCAGAACACGTTATGGGCATTACGAGTTCCTTGTGATGACATTCGGACTGACGAACGCGCCTGCGGTATTTATGGATCTGATGAACCGCGTTTGCAAACCATATCTCGATAAATTTGTGATTGTATTTATCGATGATATCCTGATTTACTCGCGAACAAGAGGAGAGCACGAGCAACACCTCAGGACCATTTTGGAACTACTGAAGAAAGAGAAACTTTATGTAAAGTTCTCAAAATGCGAATTCTGGATTCGCGAAGTACAGTTCCTTGGTCACGTTGTGAACAAGAAGGGCATTCATGTAGACCCAGCCAAGATTGAAGCAATAAAGAATTAGGAAGCCCCCAAAACCCTAACTGAAGTTCGACAATTTTTGGGCTTAGCGGGCTATTCCAGGCGATTTATCGAGAATTTCTCCAAGATAGCTCAACCGCTGACAACCCTTATGCAGAAAGACAAGAAGTACGACTGGGGTGGTAAGCAGGAAGAAGCCTTCCAACTGCTCAAAAATAAGCTATGCGATGCACCGATACTATCCTTACCTGAAGGCACTGAAGACTTTGTGGTGTACTGCGACGCTTCGCGTCAAGGTTTGGGTTGCGTGCTCTTGCAACGCCAAAAAGTCATCGCTTACGCTTCAAGACAGTTGAAGGTGCACGAAAGGAATTACACCATGCACGACTTGGAGCTAGGCGCGGTTTTATTCGCCTTGAAGATCTGGCGACACTATTTATATGGTACTCGATGTACAATCTTCACAGATCACAAAAGCCTACAACACATATTTGATTAGAACGAATTAAATATGCGTCAATGACGTTGGGTCAAGCTGCTGAATGATTATGACTGTGAGATTAAGTACCATCCTGGAAAGGCAAACGTTGTAGCAGACGCGTTAAGCCGAAAGGAAAGGGTTAGGACCCTAAGAGTTCGAGCATTGGAAATGACTATTCGGACGAACCTCACAACACACATTCATGACGCACAACAAGAAGCCCTTAAGGTGGAGAATCGTAGAGCTGAATATATCCGAGGTATGCTAAAGAATTTGGTGCCAAACGAAGAAGGAACCTTATACTTTAAGGGGCGTATTTGGGTTCCGCTCTATGGCGGTATTAGAGAAGTCATCCTTAATGAAGCTCACAAGTCGAGATACTCGATCCATCCAGGATCGGACAAAATGTATCAAGACTTGAAGGAATACTATTGGTGGCCGAGGCTTAAAAGCGATGTTGCTATCTATGTTGGAATATGCCTAACCTGTGCTAAGGATAAGGCTGAATATCAAAAACCATCCGGACTACTGCAACAACCAGAGATACCGATGTGGAAATGGGAACAAATCTCAATGGACTTCATAACAAAATTACCCAGGACCCATAGAGGGCATGATATGATATGGGTGGTAGTCGATCAGTTAACGAAGTCTGCGCATTTCCTACCGATCCGAGAGAAGGATAGCACTGGAAAGCTTGCCGAGCTTTACTTGAAAGAAATTGTGGCACGTCATGGAGTGCCTGTTAAAATTATTTCAGACAGAGATGGATGTTTTGTCTCGAGGATCTGGCAATCCTTCCAAGAGGCCTTTGGATCTCAACTATATCTAAGCACGACCTTCCATCTGCAAACAGACGACCAGAGTGAAGGAACCATACAAACGCTGGAAGATATGCTTCGCGCATGTGTTATGGACCTAGGCGGCAGTTGGGATACTCACCTACCTTTAGTTGAGTTTTCCTACAATAACAGTTACCATACGAGCATAAAAGCTGCACCGTTCGAAGCTCTATATGGCCGTAAGTACCGCTCGCCATTATGTTGGGCAGACGCTGGAGAGAAACGTATGGTTGGTCCTGAACTTGTGCAAGAGATAACCGATAAAATCATGCAGATCCGAGAGAGAATTAAGGCGGCTCGAGATCGACAAAAGAGCTACGCTGATCGAAGACGAAAACCCTTAGAATTCGAGGTGGGAGACAAAGTTTTGTTGAAGGTCTCACCTTGGAAGGGCGTAGTAAGATTCGGAAAACGTGGAAAGCTGAATCCACGATACATCGGACCATTCAAGATCTTGGAAAGAATTGGTACGGTGGCTTACAAGTTGGAATTACTGGAAGAACTTAACGGAGTACATGATGCGTTTCATGTGTCCAAACTCAAGAAGAGTCCAACCCAATAAACAGTGAGCATCCCTACGGATGAAGTGAATATTGACGACACACTCCGATTTATAGAACAACCCGTTGAGGTTACAGACTGGAAAGTCAACAAGACCCGGAGGAGTAGTGTCAAACTTGTCAAAGTACGTTGGAACTCTAAGCACGGACCCGAGTACACGTGGGAACGTGAAGACCAGTTTAAAGACAAGTACCCCCACCTGTTCAAGAAAACTCCTGCAAGAGTTAGCTCAGCCTGAATTTCGGGACGAAATTCTTTTAACGGGGGGAGACTGTGACAACTGGCACAAAACCAATAATTTTTGTACAGTTTTATAATTATTTAATATCTACAATTACGTGCTTAAATGTCAACATTGTCTGATTTCATGCTATACTTGTGAATTCATGCACGTTTTATACTTCAAATATTGCTTTATGCATTATTGTTGGTGTTGCGTCAGAAAGACTAGTAAACTCACCGGTAAGACACAATATGTCAGCTACTCTGCAGAAAGCAGTCAGATAATGGAATTAGGGCCTAGGAGTAGGTCCAATGTCTAAAATACATTAAAACCCAAGTATGGATACAAGGGTTTACATATAAACTTTCCGGAAGCTAAACTATGCATTAAAAAGCACCCGAAACACACTTTAAATACTGAATTATACATATTTCAGCAAAATTCAGCATTGTAACGAGTTAGTAACATGTAAAAATATGACTAAGTCGTCCTGAATGCTTTCCTAAGTGTCGGGAATTAAAAGTGTCACAAAAGGGTACTTAAAGATCACTAAGCGAAATAGTTTGACACTTTAACGAACCGGTATCTAACCAAACAACCGGACACTACCCGAAACACCAAAATTATACTAGAAGCATTGTTTTAATGTTTCTGAGCTAGTTATGATCCTCAAACACCATAACACCTCTTATAACATATTAACACATTAAATCCCTAATCAAGACACTTGAAACCTAACTTGATTTTGTAATTAGTGATTGAAACTTACACTTTACCCCCCCTTCATGTGGACGGTTACCAAGGTGGCCCCACACTTAGATTTCCCATTGATTCACCAAGATCTTACTTGATCTTCCCTTGATTCACTTTGATTTGCTAGGGATTTGGTCTTGTACTTAAGGAACATGATATCCAATGGACAGTACATAAATATGGTTATAAGGAGATCATCATCCTCATTCATCATTCACACACAATCACACACCACTTTCTCCTTCCCCCTTGCCCCCTCACGGTCATAAACAACAACAACATCATCATCATTCATCAATCTCCATCCATTCTCAAGTCATTACAAGGTGCTAGAGGGTGTCTAAGGAAGTGTGGAGCTTGTGGATCTTGAAGGACCTCTCCCAATTGCTTTTAACCATCACATTTGTCACCTTCATCTTCTAGTGTTCTTCCCTAGCCCTTGTGCTAGTAGTAAGCTTCTTGTCACTTGAATTTACTTCATGTTTAGTTGGTTAAAAGATGATGAGCATTGTTAATCTTGAAGAACACTAAAGAACATGATCATGAAACTTTAACATAAGCTTAATAACATAAGAATACATGTTGATTAGTGTTGATTTGCTTCTTGATGATTGATGATTTGTGTTAGTGATGTTAGACATCATAAGAAACCTACGAGATTGTGATTAAACACATGATCTAGTAAGTTAAGGTGGTGATCTTGTGAAAGACCAAGATCATCTTGCTTTATGTTTTCATGAACTTGAAATATGGAAATGATTTTATGAATAATAAAGCATGTAACATGATTACTAGTCATAAACTTAGATGATTTCAAAACTAGTTCTCTCAAGAAACTAAAGTTATACACAAGATCTACAAAGTCATGGTTTCTAAGTAAACTAATCATATTTTTAGTGTTTAAACAAGGCTAGAAACATGTTTGTAACAAGAAAAATACCAAAGAGTTATTTTTGGAAAAATCATCTTACAAGTTGTAAATGACTAAATCTTTTAATAATCTGATTTACAAAAAAAAATAACCATGTTTTTAAGGATAACTAAACCTACTAAGCACACTACCAAGTAACTACAAGTTTTTATGAAAGTTCAAGTTCCTGTTGTTAGGAAAAATTACTTGATTTTGGCACTTGGTAAGTGTTGAACGAGTTGCTGATTGTTTGTGATGATTTTAAAAGAAAATAAACACATGTTTTGAAAACATGGGAAACCTCCATTTTTAGGGGAAACCATGTCAAAATTTTTATAAAATTTTGACACTTAGAAAAATATAAGTTTTGGTGAAACTTATTCCCTAAAAATTTACCTAAAAATATTTACCAAGGTTTCCCTAATTTTCGTAAATTTCAAGTTAAGAAATGATGATTTCTTCAAGATAAAAATTGATATTAAGTATGTATATTTTTGAGGAAAATATATATATTTATTGATCACCAAAAATACACATGAAAAATAGTGTATTAGGACATGAAAAATACACTAAATACTCCTAAGGAGTAAAAATACAAAAATACACATACAACATACATAGACAAATACAAGAAAATATATTTATGAAAATATATTTCTTAATAGATTATGTAACTTGGACAAGTTATGAACTTAAAATGTATTTTTGGACGAAAATATATAACTTGGGTGAAAAATACAAGATACTTATATTTATTTTTGGGAAAATAATATAAGTAAGATACATAGTTAAAAGTATAAATTATTTTTAACAACAAATAATACATACATAAAAGATGGTGACTTGTACTTGTGCGATACAAGTCTAGTGACTAACGTTAATAAAACACGTATAGGTCACGATGCTATAAAATCAACCGGTGAAGTTTACGGCGCAGGATACGCAAATTTGTGAGTTCATGTCCCCACTTTTAAACTTTTACTTGTTTTCTAAACTTGGGGAAAATACATGTGCTATGGTATGTTTATTACAAAAACTAAGGAATGATACTTTAGATCATGTCACGAATAGGGTGCCATAAGCACCATTAATCAGTTACATACCAAGACCGCAGAACAAAAGGTTAGATCTAATGGGTTTCAGGCAGCCACACTCTTGGTCATTCTAGTACCAAGTAGTGCTTTTGTGTCTCTAGTCGTGAATCGACAGTCGTGGATTCGACAGCTAAAAATGCCTATGGTTCGGATGCTTCCTATGTCGTGTCACATGTTAATGGCCTTGCAAACCATTAGCGATCTCGATTTCCTTATATATACAGAAATACTTGTTTCATACGAATTACATACCATGTTTTCATTCAAGTATACAAACGTTCAATACAAAAACTGCATGAATTCTCACCAACATTATGTTGTCGATTTTCCAAAAACTCACATGTATTTCAGGTAACTAAAGTGGATGTGCGCGCGGTCTTACTCTTGCTCTTGGATGTTGTTTATATTTTTAGCAATCTTGTGTCAGGACTCCGATGCCTGTTTTTGTGGGAATTGGTTATTATATTTCATCCTATGTGGAATATAAGAACCAAGTTCTCGATGTTCGTCTTTTAAATAAAGTTGTAAACTTTTCAGTGTCTTGTGATGTAAACACTTAACCTATGGTATGTTTTAAATTATGCAATGATGATGGCATTTGGAGTTATTTTACGAGCATGTAGTATGTTTATGTTTCGTTTGCAATGAGAACCTTTCAAGATCACACCTCGTGCTTCCGCCTTAGAAAGGGGTGTGATAGTTTTGAAGCCATAACAGTTGGGCTGTACAACTTGCAGCAGCTATATACTCTGCCTCAGCACTGGATGTTGAAACAGCTGCTTGCCTTTTGCTTTGCCAAGACACTAAGCAACTGCCTAGGAATTGGCACCCTCCTAAAGTGGACTTCCTTGTTGTATTACATCCAGAAAAGTCACTATCTGAGAAACCTGAAAGCTTTACATTTCCATCAGCTGGATACTAGATACCAAGTGTGGGAGCACCTTTTAAGTATCTGAATATCCGTTTTACAGCAATAAGATTTGACTTTCTAGGGGCTGATTGGGATCTTGCATAAACACATGTAGCAAACATGATGTCTGGCCTAGATTCAGTCAGGTACAATAAGGACCCAATCATGCTTCTATAAAGAGTTTGATCAACCAAATCATCCTTTTCATCAGACATGACTATTTTTGTGGTTGTTATGGGTGTACTACATGGTTTGCAGTCATCTATCTCAAATTTCTTTAAAAGTTCTTTGGCATATTTTCCTTGATGGATGAAAGTACCATTTTGCAATTGCCTTACTTGGAGACCAAGAAAGCACTGGAGTTCACCCATTGCACTCATCCCAAACTCAACTGTCATGAGTTGTCTGAACTCTTCACACATTTTAGAACATGTGCTTCCAAAAATGATGTCATCCACGTAAATATGGACAATCATCAAATCTTTCCCTCTCCATTTTAAAAACAGTGTTTTGTCTATTTTACCTCTTGTGAAACCAATGGAAAGAAGAAAGGTGGAAAGAGTTTCATACCAGGCTCTAGGTGCTTGTTTCATGTTGGTGCAGTAATGTCTATCGCCTCTGTCAATACGAGTCGTAGCTGAAAAGGATTGAAACAAGACTTTATATTGTTATTTGTAGGAAAAGGCAAGGTGGCAATTCTGTAATTAATGAGATTTCTCATTAAAGCCCTTGGCCTATAAATAGGAGGCTTATGCCTTTAGTTTAGTATTTTGCATATTTGGAGATTTGAAAAGCTTGGATACTAGAGAGAGAGTCTAGAGAGAGAAAGTGCAAAAGGTGATTCACGTGACTTTGTACGTTTTCGGATCTTTAATCAAATCACAGATTTAGTACGTTCTCGTGTTCGGTCCAGGCACGTGTACGGATTCCGCACGTCACACGTGTCGATATGCAATCGTTACGGAGTCAAAAACCGATCCTACAAGTGGTATCAGAGCAGGAGCTCGATTGCATGGATCAAACACACACATTCTCATACGAATTCAGCAGATTCAGATCCAATTTCATCCTGATTTGTCAAAATTTTCTTCATTTTTTTCATCTCTTTCACGTTCTTGACTGAAAATCGCAAAATTAAACGGGTTTTTACGGTTAAAAATCGCTGATTTTTTGATATGTTGTGCGAAAAAACTTGATCTACAAGCCTTCAAAATTTCAGAACTTAATTCTAAGCGGTTTATGAGATATTGAAGATTTTTGGTTCTAAATAGTTGAAAAAATGTTAACTGTTACTGTTGATGTTCAAGAAGGTGTTCACCGATCGGATGGCCACCTGATCGGGTGACCATCCGATCCAACAACCCCACTCGATCGAGTCACTTGGTCAAACTTGTTTAAATAGTTTTGTCAGTCAACTTTGTCAGCAGTCCATATGAGTCATTAATTGCAATCGGTGTGCATGTGAAAATTATTAACTGTTGTCATCAAGAATCATGAGTTTGTGCATGTGAATGAATTAAGCAGCTCAATATTGTTGTGATCATCTGGATATAACTGATTGCTTTCACATGATGTTGTTTCAGTAGAGCTTGTGATTAAAAGTAAAATATATCAGTTCACAATAATTGTTTGTCTTGTGGTGTCAATTATCGAGTGGTGACTCGATCGGATCACCATCCGATCCGTTGCATTGTGTTTAGTTTGTTAGTGTCTAATCATCGTGTGGCTACTCGATCGGATCACCATCCGATTCACGTGCACTTAATTTAGCTTTGTTAACATTGTCCAAGTATCGAGTGGCAATCTGAACGGATTGCCATCCGATCCTAAACTCTTCATTTGCTTGTGTCCCAGGTTCAAGTATCGGATCGTCACTCGATCGGATCACCACCCGAACCAAAGCACATTGTCAAGTATTGAATCGTCACTCGATCAGATCACCATCCGATTCAGAGCACATTGTAAGTGTCGGATCGTCACTCGATCAGATCACCACCCGATCCAGAGCATATTGTTCAAGTGTCGGATCATCACTCGATCGGATCACCATCCGATCCGTTGTCATCCGATCATTGTTATCTGTTGACCATCGTTGACCTCACTCGATCGGATACCCATCCGATCCAGTTGTTTGATAAGTTTTAAACTGATCGGGTTTGTTCGTTTGTAGGTGATTCGAAGTGATAAACAAGGCGAAAAATTCAAGGAACGATTGTGACAACTGTGTTCTGTAATCGATTTACGATGTAAAACAATGATTTTTATTAATAAAACAATGTGCTTTGGTGTTATTATATGTGTTTTGGTGTTTCTATGTGTGTATTTGTGTTTGGTGATTTTTCAATTCGATTCGATTCCGATTGGAAGCTTTAAATCGCGTTCTGGAAGGTTATACGCAAACTGGTGCGTAAACGCAATCAGTATAATGCAAAAAACACTCCGGAATTGTGACATAGGCTTAAAATACCTTAAATAACCTTTACATAACTTAGAAATAAGTTTTCAAGGCTTTGGTATGGCAAAATCAAGTTAATTCGCTCGCAGGGACTATATGTGTCAAACTGCGAAACTATGCCGATTTGTATAGTAACGAACATTCCGGAACTTGATCATAAGTTTAACATACCCTAAATAACCTTTACATAGCTTAGAAATAGGCTTTGAGGGGTTCGGTGTGCTAAAATAAACTTTATGCTCATTCAGGGACTAAAAGCGTCAAAAAGTGCATAAGTTTGCATTTTCGCGCATAACTTACGTTCTGAATACATCCGGACCTCCAAAAATTTATGTAAGCATTAAAATATTTTATTTTAATGTTTGGCATAAGAAAATTCCATTCATCGCTTAATTTGGATCGTTTTTGCGTTCGTTACGACTTCCGTCGAAATTAACCGAACAACGCAACTGTACGACCAAACGAACCGACATCCGAGATATTTTTGAGCACATTTTAAGTTCCCTATACTTTAACTTCATTTTATAGCTTTGAAATGGGGTTAACAGGGCTTAAACGTGTCAAAAATGCATCAAATATCAAGTTTGGGGCTTCAGGGGCATGTTCTGCTATTTTTGAAACTTGGCTGGTCTGCACAAGGCTTACGGACCGTAAGCCATCAACCATATGGTCCGTAAGGACCTCCCAGATCAGAAGAATCAGTTTTAACAGTTGTTAACAGCTGTTAAGCACTTCTAATCCCATTGCACTTGGCTTTTCCTGATGATGGGGGCCAATTTGATGTACCATAGTATTTCAACAAGCGTAGGGATGAGATTGAAGCACGATTTTCGATAAATGATCTTAACGGTTCAAGGAAAACTATAAATACCCCATGATCTCAACCCCAAAAACCCACATTTGATCTGAGTTTTTCTCTAAGTGGCTGTGATTACTCACTTCCTACCTGAGATTACTTGGAATCAAAACTTGTGGGGACCCTTTGTAAGTGTTCTTTCGTTCTTTTCATTCGTTTTAGCGTTAAAGTCAAACTGCATTTGACTTTCTGCATTGACCAGTTTATGGTCAATGTAAAGTTCGTTTGCACTTCATAACGTGAGCGTAATCACGATGGTTATAGTCCCTAGTGACTATACCTACTGATTACCACGTTATCTAGGCTCAGTGACGAGTCGTAGTTTCGGCCAAAATGCGTATTCTTGCATATTTTGTAACCAAACTACTCTAGGATATCAAAACCGTTTGTTTTGATACCAAACCTGTTTTCTAACTTAGTTAAGCATGTTTTAACATGCTTAGCTCGTCACTTTTAGTTTTGTGCTTGTCTAGGGTCGTAAAGGTAAGCGATCTAAACAATCGCTTAGACTTTCGAACACGACCCGTTTGGTCGATCATTAGGATCCGACCAAACATGGTTAGTGACCATAGTTGCATAGGGAATAACCTTCCGAGGTTAAACCTTATGGTCACCTAGTTTAGATAGTTGTATGATAAGTTGTTTATATGCCTTAGGTAAATGACCAAAATGCCCTTTTCATGCATAATTGGTAATTAAGCATATGTAACCTAAACTTTTGTCACATAACTGATTATACAACATGATTAAACTTGTATTGGCATATAATACTTGTCATAGGACTAGTTAGACGTCTCGAACGCGCATTTGCGCGCACGACGCGTTAAAGTAGCATAAGCTACCTTAATGGGTCACGATGGGTCGAAAGCACTTAGGTTAGGTTCCGATTTAGAATGTAGGATTTGTTAAACCATATCACATGAGTTCCAACACTCATTTGGTTTGCAAGACCTCATTCTGTCCGATCTTCCGATTTAGGTGTCTATTGTTTGACTAGTGATTCAATTACTAGGTGCTACTTGATTTCTCTAGTTTACTCGAGTTTGTTGAAGTACTATTGATTGAGGATACCTTGCACTACATGTGAGTACATAGTTCCCCTATTTTACAACTTTCAATTGTTTTGGGGTGATTCATATGTACAAAATGTTTTCAAGGTTTAAACGATGATTTCAAAAACGAATAGAATGATTTATACTAAACTATTAACGATTTCGATAATGTGAACGAACTTGTTGGTTGTAGTTACATAACGATCGACATTCATTAGCATTGATCAAGCCGACCAGTATTAGGTTATGGTACCATAGGATATGACAAATCCCGTTATTTCACTATACCCATGGTTATGTGTGGGTGTTGTGGGTAACGACTGAATCTGATGATTGTTAACTTACCCTTTGGAGGTATGTTAATGCAAGAATGAGTTGAACGATGAACGAGTCACAAAGGTTTGAATGTTATTAACGAGACGACCATATATAAGTTATCACAATTAAAACAAGGATGATTTAAACGATCTAAACGAGTAAACGATTTGGGAACGATTTGTAAACGATTTGGAAACGATTTGGAAACGATATTAAATGATCTGGGTAAACGATTGGTTTTTCCCTAGTGTTTACATAACGGGACGGGTGTAATGTGGTGAAAACATGGTAGATACGCCGCTGGTACTTCTTATATATAAGTGTTTTCAACATATTACATACCGTGGCGTTATTTAGTTCACTTGGGTAAACGATATTGAAACGATGTCACTCAACGATGTTTTCGAAATAATATACGAGTTTTATTAACGAGTTGATACGAGATGTTTTACAAGATGGTTTCCTAAAACAAAAGCTTTTGGGTTAAGAATCATGGCCACGAGGTTTTATAAACTATAACCCGCTTGATTTGAGTTGGTTAATTAGGTTGCAATGTCATACTCTTTTCAAAACAAGGTTTTCAAGGTATTGCAATATATGTAAACAAGCCATGATTCCGATACTCTTATAAAACCTATGTACTCACCAGCATTTCTTTGCTGACTTTGTTTTTACATATGTTTCAGGTGTTGTTGCTTGATTGACGTTCTAGGATGCATGCGTCACATAGGATCTGGACGAGGCCTTAGTGACATAAAACGATGACAGTCGATATAAAACTTGTTTTTTATGTGTTAAGACAATGTTAATGTTTAATATTATCAATAAAACGAAACACTTTTTGTATCCATGGTTATGAAACGATAATTCTGTTACAACACTCCCCGACGTTTCCGCCACGCTTTGTTGTTTTACGTGGTCGGGGTATGACAGAAGAGTTGGTATCAGAGCCAATGGTTATAGGGAATTAGGTTATTAGTAATGCTTTGACCTAGACTATAACTTCTAGGACCCCAACACAAGTTGTTTGCGTTTAGATTTTTAAAACAAAATCGTCACCTATCCTTAGGTGATAACCATAATGAGAAACACAATTTTTGAATCCGCTTTGAAAACTAATCATCTGTTCTAGGATGATTGATTACTAGGTTTTGAACCCTCTATTGTAAGGTTTTGAACCCTCTAAGTTTTTAAAATCTCGTCAAAGTTTGGGTCAAAATAATGTGAACACGTGCAAACTGGAAGAGTGAATGTCTGAACCCTGGGTTTTCTGGCTAAGGCTAGAGTGTTCGTACAAATCCACATAATCGGACCAGTCACTCTTACCTGGGAACTCTTGGGGTGAGTGTTCACTTATAGGCGAGCATGTCTTCGCGATACATTATTTTTGACCTATTTACTTTGATTAGTCACTGCGTTTCGTTTGTTTGTTTGTTCGAGGTAACAAACAAATGATCGCCTTCCTTGTGTTTTGTTGTTACCTCTTTTGTCCTTCCTAATTTTCAACCTCAATCGATTCTCCTGTTTCCTTGTTAGACAATGCCTCCTCGACGTGAAGCACAATCTTTTACTATTGATGAAATCGCAGCCCTGGTCTCTCAGCAAGTGGCTGCTGTGCGTCCCGGCGTTGTGACCTAAGTCCATGAGATATTCAACAATAATAATAACAACAATGCGCCGTGTAATTTCAAGAATTTCAATACTGCGAAGCCGCTTAAGTTTTCTGGGTCACAAGGAGCAACTGCGCTCCTGCAGTGGTTTGAGAGTATCGAGAGCACATTCAGACATGTGCAGTGTCCGAATGCGCGTAAGGTTGAATTTGCTTCGAGCGTGTTTGAGAAGCGAGCGCTTACCTGGTGGAATGGTATTATGCGTGACAGGGGTACCGAAGTGGCGTTGGCACAAACATGGGAAGAGCTTCGAGCTCTCATGATGAAGAAGTTTTGTCCCCGTCACGAAATTCGGGCTTTGGAGCAAGAGTTTGACGATTTAAAGCAAGATGGGGCTGAACACCGTGCGTACATGGATCGTTTGAAGAACTCAGTCTATTGTGTCCCACCATGGTTACCCCTCTGGAGAAAGCAATTGAGAGATATATCGATGGGTTACCCGATTCTATTCTGGAGATTGTGACCGGTGTTAATCCTACTACCCTTCGTCAAGCAATCGAGTTGTCTGCTACCCTGACTGAGACTCAAGTCAGGAAGGGTAAACTCACCCGCAAGGGTGATAAAAAGAAGGCGACTGATTCAGGGAAGGACAAGAAAAAGGGTAAGGGTAAGGAAGGTGAGTCGTCGAAGAAATCAAGGAAGCGAAAGGGTGCCCAGAATTTTGCTGTTATAGCACAGACTGCTCAGAACCCGCAGAACCCACCGGCTCAGCCACCTGCAAAGAAAGCGTATGCTGGTACCGCACCTCATTGTGCTCGTTGCAACAGTCATCACGTTGCACAACAAGCTTGCAGGCAATGTACGACGTGTGGTAAACTTGGGCATTTGGCCAATGTTTGTCGTTTGGGACAGAATCAGGTTGCTCAGGTTCCAGCTCCGGGTCAGGGGAATGCTTTGAGATTCCCACCGGGTTCATGTTTTAATTGTGGAGAGTATGGTCACTTCCGCAACAACTGTCCGAGACTGGTGAATGCAAACGCGAATGCTAACGCGAACCCGAATGCGAATGTCAATGTTAATGTGAATCCCCCTCGTGGGCGAGTGTACAATTTGAATGCAAACGAAGCGAGGGCTGACAACGAGGTTGTCAATGGTACGTTTCTTGTTAACAATCAACCTGCATCTATTCTTTTTGATTCTGGTGCCGATAGAAGTTTTGTTTCATTGTCATTTGAGCCTTTGCTTGCGATACCTAGAACTAAACTGAGGAAACCCTTATCTGTTGAAGTTGCCACTGGTAAACCTCTTATTCTCGATTCTATTATTCGTAATTGTCAGTTGAACCTCGATAACCATCTTTTTCCCATTGACCTCACGCCGATGCAACTTGGGAGTTTCGATATTATCGTGGGGATGGATTGGTTAACCAAACATCATGCTGAGGTGGTTTGTTTCGATAAGATCGTTCATATTCCTCTTCCGTCTGGCGATGTTCTGGAAGTTAGTGGCGAGAAACCATCTGGCGGTTTGAAGCTTATGTCGTGTATGGAAGCCCAAAGGTATTTACGAAAAGGATATATTGCTTTTCTGGCACATGTCACTGAGGAGAAAAGCAAGAGCAAGCGTATTCAGGATATTCCGATTGTTCGAGATTATCAGGAGGTGTTTCCTGATGAACTGCCTGGTTTGCCTCCAGTTCGTCAAGTCGAGTTTCATATTGACCTTGTACCCAATGCCAACCCGATTGCAAAAGCACCGTATCGTCTTGCACCGTTGGAGATGCAAGAGTTATTGAAGCAGATTCAGGAATTATCTGATAAAGGATTCATCCGACAGAGCTTTTCACCTTGGGGAGCACCTGTCCTCTTCGTGAAAAAGAAAGATGGATCTTTTCGAATGTGTATCGATTATCGTGAGATTAATAAGCTCACCATCAAGAATCGATATCCCCTACCTCGAATTGATGATCTCTTCGACTAGCTGCAGGGTGCTTCGTGCTTTTCCAAGATCGATCTGCGTTCTGGGTATCATCAACTTCGTGTTCTCGAAGAAGATATTCCCAAAACTGCTTTTCGCACAAGATATGGGCATTACGAGTTCACTGTCATGCCTTTTGGTTTGACAAATGCTCCAGCTATCTTTATGGACTTAATGAATAGGGTCTGCAAACCTTATTTAGACAAGTTCATTATTGTGTTCATCGATGATATTCTCATTTATTCAAAATCTCGAGCCGAGCACGAGCAACACCTTCGCTTAACATTGGAACTCCTGAAGAAGGAACAACTTTTTGCTAAATTCTCCAAGTGTGAATTCTGGCTTAAAGAAGTTCAATTCTTAGGTCATATAGTCAATGAGCAGGGTATTCATGTGGATCCATCCAAGATTGCTGCTATCAAGGACTGGAATACACCGACGACGCCTACAGAGATTCGATCTTTTCTTGGACTTGCTGGTTATTATCGTTGATTCATTTCGAATTTCTCAAAGATTCCGGTTCCACTCACTGCTTTAACTCAGAAGAATAAGCCTTTTGAGTGGGGACCCAAGCAAGAAGAAGCATTCCAAACGCTGAAGCAGAAGTTATGTAATGCTCCTGTTCTATCTCTGCCCGAGGGAAGCGATGATTTCGTTGTCTATTGCGATGCGTCCAACTTAGGCCTTGGTTGCGTCCTTATGCAACGAGGTAAGGTTATTGCTTATGCATCTAGACAGCTGAAAGTTCACGAGAAGAACTACACAACTCATGATCTTGAGTTAGGAGCTGTGGTTTTCGCGCTTAAAATCTGGAGACACTACCTCTATGGAACGAAGTGTGTGGTTTTCACAGACCACAAAAGTCTCCAGCATATTCTTAATCAGAAAGAGCTGAACATGAGGCAACGACGTTGGGTTGAACTCTTAAACGATTATGACTGCGAGATTCGCTACCACCCTGGTAAGGAAAATGTTGTAGCCGATGCGCTTAGTCGAAAGGAGCGAGTCAAGCTTCATTCTGTTCGAACTCTATCTGATCTCCAATCTCGTATCCTTCAAGCTCAACAATTTTGTGTTTCACAAAATTTGATGGGTATGGAATTACCACGTCAACTTGAGCTTATGCTCGGAGCGAAAGACGATGGTTTTCTCTATTTTAAGGATCGATTGTGGATTTCGAAACAAGACGATCTTCGCACTTTAGCGATGGACGAATCACATAAGTTTCGATATTCTATCCATCCTGGTGCTGATAAAATGTACAAGGATCTTCGTACTAAGATCTGGTGGCCTGGTATGAAGAAAGATGTTGCCTTGTATGTGTCGAAATGCCTAACTTGTCTCAAAGTCAAGGCAGAACATCAACGACCTTCTGGCTTGCTTGTACAACCAGAGATACCGGTTTGGAAGTGGGAGAACATTGCCATGGATCTCATTACTAAGTTACCGCGTACATCTAAAGGTCACGATGCTATTTGGGTTGTAGTTGATCGTTTGACAAAATCTGCTCACTTCTTCCCTATCTGTGAGGATTTCTCTGCTGAGAAGCTTGCCAAGATCTATGTAGACGAGATTGTATCACGACATGGTGTTCCTTTAGATATCATTTCCGATCGTGATGCTCGATTTTCATCTCATTTCTGGAAGGCCATGCAATCTGCTTTGGGAACCCAACTGAATCTAAGCACTGCTTATCATCCCCAAACAGATGGCCAATCTGAGAGAATGATTCAAACTTTGGAGGATATGCTTAGAGCATGCGTGATAGACTTTGGTGGTAATTGGGATTCTCATCTGCTGCTGATCGAGTTCTCTTACAACAATAGTTATCATACTAGCATTAATATGGCACCATTCGAAGCTCTCTACGGTCGAAAATGTCGTTCACATGTCTGTTGGAACGAGACCGGTGAAGCTCAGCTTACTGGACCTGAGCTCGTTCTGGAAACAACAGACAAAATCAAGAAAATTCACGATAATCTTGTGACAGCTCGAAACCGTCAAAAGAGATATGCGGATTTAGGACGCAAGCCCTTAGAATTTCAAGTCGGAGATCGTGTCCTACTCAAGGTTTCACCTTGGAAGGGAGTCGTGAGATTTGGAAAGAAAGGAAAACTTGCACCTCGATATGTGGGACCATTTATGATTGTGGAAAGAATTGGAAAGGTTGCCTATCGACTAGAGCTACCTCCAGAGCTTGGAAATATTCATCCGACTTTTCACTTGTCCAATCTGCAAAAGTGTTTAGCTGACACTGATCTACACATTCTTCTTGACAAGATTCAAATCGATGAAACGATGCACTTTGTCGAGAAACCTGTGGAGATAGTGGAACGTACATACAAACACTTGAAGAACAAACGGATTCATTTGGTTAAAGTTCGCTGGGAATCCAAACGTGGCCCAGAGTTTACATGGGAACGTGAGGACCAGATGAAGGAAAAATATCCGCATTTGTTTTTACAAGCTTCCTCTAATTAAAATTTCGGGACGAAATTTCCTGAAATAGGGGAGACTATGACAACTGTGTTCTGTAATCGATTTACGATGTAAAACAATGACGTTTATTAATAAAACAATGTGCTTTGGTGTTATTATATGTGTTTTAGTGTTTCTATGTGTGTATTTGTGTTTGGTGATTTTTCAATTCGATTCGATTCCAATTGCAAGCTTTAAATCGCGTTCTAGAAGGTTATACGCAAACTGGTGCGTAAACGCAATCAGTATAATGCGACAAACACTCTGGAATAGTGACATAGGCTTAACATACCTTAAATAACCTTTACATAAATTAGAAATAAGTTTTGAAGGCTTTGGTATGGCAAAATCAAGTTAATTCGCTCGCAGGGACTATATGTGTCAAACTGCGAAACTATGCTGATTTGTATAGTAACAAACATTCTGGAACTTGATCATAAGTTAAAAATACCCTAAATAACCTTTACATATCTTAGAAATAGGCTTTGAGGGGTTCGGGGTGCTAAAATAAACTTTATGCTCATTCAGGGACTAAAAGCGTCAAAAAGTGCATAAGTTTGCATTTTCGCGCATAACTTACGTTCTGAATACATCCGGACCTCCAAAAATTTATGTAAGCATTAAAATATTTATTTTAGTGATTGGCATAAGAAAATTTCATTCGTCGCTTAATTTGGATCGTTTTTGCGTTCGTTAGGACTTCCGTCGTAATTAACCGAACAACGCAACCGTACGACCAAACGAACCGACATCCGAGATATTTTTGAGCACATTTTAAGTTCCCTATACTTTAACATCATTTTATAGCTTTGAAATGGGGTTAACGGGGCTTAAACATGTCAAAAATGCATCAAATATCAAGTTTGGGGCTTCAGGGGCCTGTTCTGCCATTTTTTAAACTTGGCTGGTCTGCACAAGGCTTACGGACCGTAAGCCATCAACCATATGGTCCGTAAGGACCTCCCAGATTAGAAAAATCAGTTTTAACTGCTGTTAACAGCTGTTAAGCACTTCTAATCCCATTGCACTTGGCTTTTCCTGATGACGGGGGGCCAATTTGATGTACCATAGTATTTCAACAAGTGTAGTGATGAGATTGAAGCACGATTTTCGATAAACGATCTTAACGGTTCAAGGAAAACTATAAATACCCCATTATCTCAACCCCAAAAACCCACATTTGATCTGAGTTTTTCTCTAAGTGGCTGTGATTACTCACTTCCTACCTGAGATTACTTGGAATCAAAACTTGCGGGGACCCTTTGTAAGTGTTCTTTCGTTCTTTTCATTCGTTTTAGCGTTAAAGTCAAACTGCGTTTGACTTTCTGCATTGACCAGTTTATGGTCAATGTGAAGTTCGTTTGAACTTCATAACGTGAGCGTAATCACGATGGTTATAGTCCCTAGTGACTATACCTACTGATTACCACGTTTTCTAGGCTCAGTGACGAGTCGTAGTTTCGGCCAAAATGCGTATTCTTGCATATTTTGTAACCAAACTACTCTAGGATATCAAAACCGTTTGTTTTGATACCAAACCTGTTTTCTAACTTAGGTAAGCATGTTTTAACATGCTTAGCTCGTCACTTTTAGTTTTGTGCTTGTCTAGGGTCGTAAAGGTAAGCGATCTAAATAATCGCTTAGACTTTCGAACACGACCCGTTTGGTCGATCATTAGGATCCGACCAAACATGGTTAATGACCATAGTTGCATAGGGAGTAACCTTTCGAGGTTATACCTTATGGTCACCTAGTTTAGATAGTTCTATGAAAAGTAGTTTATATGCCTTAGGTAAATGACCAAAATGCCCTTTTCATGCATAATTGGTAATTAAGCATATGTAACCTAAACTTTTGTCACATAACTGATTATACAACATGATTAAACTTGTATTGGCATATAATACTTGTCATAGGACTAGTTAGACGTCTCGAACGCGCATTTGCGCGCACGACGCGTTAAAGTAGCATAAGCTACCTTAATGGGTCACATGAGTTCCAACACTCATTTGGTTTGCAAGACCTCATTCTGTCCGATCTTCCGATTTAGGCGTCTATTGTTTGACTAGTGATTCAATTACTAGGTGCTACTTGATTTCTCTGGTTTACTCGAGTTTGTTGAAGTACTATTGATTGAGGATACCTTGCACTACATGTGAGTACATAGTTCCCCTATTTTACAACTTTCAATTGTTTTGGGGTGATTCATATGTACAAAATGTTTTCAAGGTTTAAACGATGATTTCAAAAACGAATAGAACGATTTATACTAAACTATTAACGATTTCGATAATGTGAACGAACTTGTTGGTTGTAGTTACATAACGATCGACATTCATTAGCATTGATCAAGCCGACCAGTATTAGGTTATGGTACCATAGGATATGACAAATTCCGTTATTTCACTATACCCATGGTTATGTGTGGGTGTTGTGGGTAACGACTGAATCTGATGATTGTTAACTTACCCTTTGGAGGTATGTTAATGCAAGAACGAGTTGAACGATGAACGAGTTACAAAGGTTTGAATGTTATTAACGAGATGACCATATATAAGTTATCACAATTAAAACGACGACGATTTAAACGATCTAAACGGGTAAACGATTTGGGAACGATTTGTAAACGATTTGGAAATGATTTGTAAACGATTTGGAAACGATTTGGGAATGATTTGGAAATGATATTAAACCATCTGGGTAAACGATTGGTTTTTGGCTAGTGTTTAGATAACGGGACGGGTGTAATGTGGTGAAAACATGGTAGATACGCCGCTGGTACTTCTTATATATAAGTGTTTTCAACATATTACATACAGTGGCGTTATTTAGTTCACTTGGGTAAACGATATTGAAACGATGTCACTCAACGATGTTTTTGAAATAATATACGAGTTTTATTAACGAGTTGATACGAGATGTTTTACAAGATGGTTTCCTAAAACAAAAGCTTTTGGGTTAAGAATCATGGCCACGAGGTTTTATAAACTATAACCCGCTTGATTTGAGTTGGTTAATTAAGTTGCAATGTCATACTCTTTTCAAAACAAGGTTTTCAAGGTATTGCAATATATGTAAACAAGCCATGATTCCGATACTCTTATAAAACCTATGTACTCGCCAACATTTCTTTGCTGACTTTGTTTTTACATATGTTTCAGGTGTTGTTGCTTGATTGACGTTCTAGGATGCATGCGTCACATAGGATCTGGACGAGGCCTTAGTGACATAAAACGATGATAGTCAATATAAAACTTGTTTGTTATGTGTTAAGACAATGTTAATGTTTAATATTATCAATAAAACGAAACACTTTTTGTATCCATGGTTATGAAACGATAATTCTGTTACAACACTCCCCGACGTTTCCGCCATGCTTTGTTGTTTTACGTGGTCGGGGTGTGAGAACGATAAATTCAAGAAGCTTTTCAAAGATGTCGGGAATCGGCGAAGAGTTTTATAACACGTTTTATAACGGGTTTACATCTGAAGAAACTCTAGTGACACCAAAGAATGCTACAACTGTGATATCTGAGAGTTTGAATCATGATAACGTATACGGAAATCATCTAAGACCACCAAAGCTCATGAATATCGAAGATTATCACTGGTGTTGTGAAAGATTTGTAAACTGGGTGCAAGCCTATGCGTTTGATAGCTGGATTATGTTGACAATAGGATATGAAAAACCACAAAATGAAAAACATGAATTAATCACACTTAAACAATTCACAACTGATGACAAAAAGGAACATTCAAGTGAATTAAGAATGATAACTCTACTTCAACAATCTGTCAGAGAGGATATCTTTTCACTACTTCAGCATGGTGAAACATCTAAGTCAATTTGGGAAGCGTTAAAGTTGAAAGTTGAAGGTGGGAAGGATATCAAGAAAAAACAAGATATCGCTGTTGAAAAAGGAGTTTGACTTGTTTGGTTGCATGAAGAATGAAACAGTTCGTCAAATGATAGAACGATTTTTCCATCTGAAGATTGAAATGGAAAGATTTGGAATCCACAAAGGTAGAGAAGAGATGGTGGATAAACTCGTCGAGGCATTGCCACATGAGGAAGATTGGAAAACCTATGTGATCGTTTTGAAAAATGATGATAAATTCGATGAGATGACGTTAGAGAGTTTGATTGAGAAAATAGAGGGACATGATTTGCTGTTACAAAAACAGAACAAGATGTCCAGCTCTAGTTATCAACAGAACGTTGATCTATACTATCGCAGAGGAATGCTACAAAAGAACGAATCTCCAAAGATAAGAACAGGTTATAGTGCAGAAAAGACTGGTGACTCGTCAAACAACAAATCTTCAAGCTATGATCCATGATATCATTCTTCATCTGCATCCGCATCGTCAAAATCTAATCCAAATTAGGATTGGAAAAATTCTCCACTTTTGAACAATGAGTTTGCTCAACAGCACATGAGCTTCTTAGCTTCTATTCTGGTATCTTACGAAGGCTTAATTGTAGGTAGGATCGGGAATCCAAACATGACGAAGGAGGATTACGATCAAGTCGATCCAGAAGGGATGGAACTCATGGACATTCGCTGGTGCTTGGCAAGCGTCATCCGAAGAGCTCAAAGGTTCATGGAGATAACTGGAAAAAAGTGCTTGGAAGGCCCAGACATGAAGATAGGTTTTGACAAGAACAAAGTCACTTGCTTCAAGTGTAAACAAAAGGGGCACTTCAAGAGGGAATGCACGAACAACAAAGTCGATGATAGCGTGAATCCATTTTATGAGGATTACTACAAAAAGGCCATTTATCATCAGAATAACGAGCAACCAACCAGAAAGCAGATTGAAGAAGGATATTCTAAAGAAAAGAGACAAGCTGTATTGATACTTCGTGATCGTAGTGAATCCAGTATACAAAATGAAAAATCTGAAAAATCTGTTTGGGATAATTTTGATTGGGATAAATACTTCGATGAGGAAGGAGTAGGAATTGTAATACATGATGATGAAGGGTATGATTGGAGTCAACCTGACAAAGAACTTGGAAAAGCCAAGGCAATGGTTGCTGAGATAAAACAAAGTCGAGAAGAAAGGAATGCTCGTATTAGGCTGGATGAAGTGTATGATGCCTACAAGGAAGCAACACAAGCAGGCAGGTGGAGCAAAGAAAAGGAATGCTTTGTCGATCCTCAAGGAAACCCGACGGTTAATCCTGTGAAAGTTAATTTTGAAGCACTTGTTGCTGCAATACCGACTGTGAGTGTTTGGTGCAAAGGCCTTGAGGAGATTCCAAGGTACAAAGAAAAGGTTGAAGAAGGCATTAAGAAGGTGATTTATGCCAGTCTGGAGAAGTAGAAGAAAACGGTTGAAGAGATTGTTGATGAAAGTGAGAAGTTAGTGAATGAGGTGAAGAAAGCTGATGAAAAAGCTGAGGAAGCTGTTGCAGAGAAACAGCAGGTGTTTGAAGAAGATCAGACTCAACAAGCAAAAGAAGCCACAGTGCCAATCACTGAGGTAGCAAATAAAACTGATTCTTCTGATCAGTCAAATGATAATAAAGCTGAACAACAATGCAAGAAATGCATGGAAACATGCAGTGCTTGTACTGAAAAGGATGAAAAGCTTAAAATCAGAGACATTGAATTCACTAAAATAGAAAAGATTTTCAAAAATAAAAGTCTTGAAATGATTGAAAATGAAAAGTTTTTGAAACAAGAAAATGAAAAGCTAAAACAAAAATGTGATGATCTAGAAAAAGAAAATAAAATATTGAAAGAAAAGTGTTCAGCTGTTTGCAACGAATGTGTTCCAAAAGACAAAACTATTCAAGAGTTGCAAAAAGAATATGATGGAATGAAATTGTCATATCATACTATAAAAGAAGCTTATGAAACTTTGAAAAGTAAAGTCAAAAGTTTAGATGATAGATTGTCTGCATGTCAGAAAACAACAAAATTTCTTGAAGCTAGATATGAAGGAAAACAAATGGTTTTAAATCAATATATTGATGATGTCGCTAAGCTTAAGCAAGAACTGGGAGATAAAGAAAAGTTGGTCAATAAACTTCAAAGTTATCATGCGTCTTCATACATTCTGGAACGTATTTTCAACATCACACCTGATGGGAAAGCGTCAGAAAAGAACAAAAAGGGAATTGGGTCTGAATACCATCAGGTTCCACCACCGTTGGAGAATAATTATACATTCTATGATGGCGAGAAGGTGGAAAAAGCAATAAATATGGTTGACCATTTACCCGACAACATCGATGTGACTTACACCTAATCTGATGACATCAGTGATTCAGAGGTGGTTGGTAAGGTTGTTGAAAGTGTTCTAGCTGAGGAGTCTACCAAAACAGATAAGTCTAAATCACAAGATGAAAATGAGGCAAGTTTTCATGATAGTTATCTTAAACACTCAAAATCTGAAAAAGCTATGAATGATGATTCAAAAGGATTGGTTTATACCATGATTGGATCGGACAAACTATTTTAGGATAATGAATTCCCAATTCAAAATGTGATTTCAGATAAAATCAACAAAGTTTTCAAACTAGTAGAGATTCAAAAGTCTGAAATTTCAAAGTTTGCTAGAAAAAGTAACAAAACTTTTTATAACAAACCTAGTTACAAAAAGAAAAATATGAAGGCTGGGTTGGGTTATAAAAAGAAACAAAAGTGGAAAAGAAATGAAACACCAAATTATCAGGAAAAGATGAACTTTGTTCACGGAACAAGTTCTGAAGAAGAGAAAGAACTCCAATTTAGACGACAGTCTAATGAAGAGTTCTATGCTCAAAAGAAAAAGCAACAACAACAGGTTAAAGATGTGTCCAAGAGAACATGCTTTAAGTGTGATCAAATTGGACATCTCAGTCGAAATTGTCCAAATCTTAAACCTGTTGCTGTTGAAACGAAAAAGAAGTGTGATGTTCTGAATCAGAAATCAACCAAGTTTGAATCAAAGCAAACTTGGAAGCCGAAAATGTCAAAGGCTGACTCACAACAAACATGGAAATCGGTGACACCCAGATTTAGAACAACACAAAGTTGGAAAACAACAGTTGATGCAACAAAACCAAACCAGTTTTGGAAACCAAAAGTTGTTGTTCAAAATCAAAATGTTCAAAATGATTCTCATTTTTACAAAAGAAGTGCGTCTAAAAGACAAACTTGGGTGGAAAAGAAACAAAAGGTTCTTGGGAGTGATAATCGGAATGAAAATACATTTGTGAAAAATGATAAAGATTTTCTGAAGTTAAACGAATCTTATTGTGTTGAAATGCCTAAGGTCAAACAGACTTGGGCTAATTTGTTCAAGTAATTGAATAGTTTGAATGTGCAAGTGCTTAAGAACTTTGAAAAATACCAAGATGGAGATGAGAGCAGCCTGGCATGAGAGGAGAAGGCTGCTGAACCCTGCAACTGAATCAGGGAGTTTATTTCTGTATATAAATAAACCATATTTCAAAACCTTAAAAATTGAAAAAAAATTTGAAAAATCAAAAATATATTTGTTTTTAAATTTTGTCTAAAATTCAAAAATATGTTGATTGTATACGCCGAAACCCTCACGGCTGAACAAACATGATTAATTTCACAAGATTGAAAAATTTATGCAAAACAGAGCATGAGATGCAAAAAATGGATGGCGAGACAAAGCTATCTACATCGGTTATCAAATTTTCTTTAATTGTTTTGAATTTTAGGGGGGGTAAGAAAATTTCAGAAAAATCCAAAAACATTTGAAAAAGCAAACACATGATAAAATTCAAAAATTGTGTTTTCGTGTAAAAAGAGGAAATGATAGTACATCAGTAGACAATCACAGTACGCTAAAGAAATGGAATGTTAAAATGTGATAAACGGTCTCACTGATGATATAAAAGTAGGTTTTTACACGCTTAGTAGATTGTTTTCGAGATATAAACCTAAATATCAAATAGTTACTTATATCGTGGGGAATATCTCTTGGATATATAGGTAACCCCCGAAATCTTGTTTGAGAGATTGCCTGATTCTGAGATACTAGATCTTTATACTGTTTGATATCTGGGGTATTATACCTGGTCTTCTGATATTGCGGAAGCAATGGCCTAGACCTCGTATAATACTTTTCATGCTTTAAAAACTTACCCTCTTCATAAAAATTGAAAAATATCGAAAGATATTAATCAATTGCAGTTGAAGAAAAGATTCCCTAAAGGGAACACACCTAAAGTCGAGCCTTCATCTCTTTGACTGAACGGAAGTTCATACCTGAGCTCTCAAGGTCTTGCACTAACCCAGAATACAGATATCAAATTGGTATACTCACCTGTAAGACTTAATCTAGGGAATTTTGATATGGGAGTATATTCTAAGGTGGGACACACGTGTAAGTTTAAGTCCTTAAAACACTAATCCGTATCTCGAAACAATTGAACTTTGTGTGAAAACTTAAGTGGATCAGTATACTGACAATCTAAGTGAATCGTTTAGAACTTAAAGTGTTTAAAGCTCAACGGTACTAGTGATTTGTCATACACTGATATGATCCTCTAACGCGAACTCAAACAAAAATATTGTCTGTAAGTATGTCTGTAAATATTTCTTTACTGCTTTATGTTTCAGAAAATTACAAAAAGATTTTGATTTCTGCTTTGTTTTCGACAACCGATGTCTAAAAGCTGAGTTTCAAAATCTAAGTATGCTGATCATGTTTCTGAAAATAAAACAAGTTTATTAATTTGAAACTGGATATGTTAAAATCAAAAATCAAAAATAGTTTGTGATATCTCCAAGGTCATTAATTTGGACTTGGATGATTAATTGTGAGGGATTTGGATGCTTAAATTGTTAAAACCTGTTGTAAAGAGCTAGATTTCAATCTTGGATTCTTAATACTGCCAAATCTATGAAGATTGTTGATAGGGGGAGAAAATCATGTAATCCTGGATATATTCATATTATTATATTTTAGAGCCAGGATCTTGATTAAAAGTTTTTAAAGGCCAGGTCACGATTCCTGGACAAACGAAAACGCTTTCACTGTCGAAATAATTTAGCTTATGCTGAGAGAGCCAGGCTTTTCAATCCTGGATGTTCAAAACGTTTTCACTTATAAATGTTTGAGATATTGCAGATGTTGAACCAGATTACGATCCCGATAGCCGAGTCTAAGGGGGAGTCTGAAGACGAGCTCAACGCAAGGGGGAGCTTGTAACCAGAAAGCCAGGTGTCGATCCCAAAAGCACGAAAGCTTGACGAAAGGGGGAGCCTGAAGAAAAAGTCTACTGAAAGAGGGAGCTGAAGACAGATCCACGGGGATTCTGTTCGAGCAAGAGGGAGTCTGTGTTGCAGAAGATATGTTAAAGATTCAAGAAGACTCAAGAGAGAGAGAAAGTCAAGACGCTACGAGATTGACTGCGGCAATATCCAAGGGGGAGTCTGTTGGTGCAGTAATGTCTATCGCCTCCGTCAATACGAGTCGTAGCTGAAAAGGATTGAAACAGGACTTTATATTGTTATTTGTAGGAAAAGGAAAGGTGGCAATTCTGTAATTAATGAGATTTCTCATTAAAGCCCTTGGTCTATAAATAGGAGGCTTATGCCTTTAGTTTAGTACTTTTGCAAATTTGGAGATTTGAAAAGTTTGGATCCTAGAGAGAGAGTCTAGAGAGAGAAAGTGCAAAAGGTGATTCACGTGACTTTGTATGTTTTCAGATCTTTAATCAAATCACAGATTTAGTACGTTCTCGTGTTCGATCCATGCACGTGTACGGATTCCGCACGTCACACGTGTCGATACGCAATCGTTACGGAGTCGAAAACCGATCCTACATTTCAAGCCACACAAAGCTTTATTTAGCTTGTAGACATAATTTGGTTTAAATGGGTCCTTAAAACCTGGAGGTTGACAAACATATACCTCTTCTTGTATTTTACCATTGAGGAATGCACATTTGATATCCATTTGAAACACCTTTATGTTGTGGTTGACAGCAAAGGCCAGGAATAATCTGATAGCTTCCAATCTTGCTACAGGGGCAAAAGTTTCATCATAATCAATGCCCTCTTCTTGTCTGAACCCTTGAACCACTAGCCTTGCTTTATTCTTGACAACAATACCCCTTTCATCAGTTTTATTTTGAAAGACCCACTTTGTGCCAATATGACTTACACCCTCTGGCAGTGGTACAAGCTCCCATACTTTTTGTCTTTTAAACTGTTGGAGCTCCTCTTGCGTGGCCTCTGCCCAGCTGTTGTCTTTTAGTGCCTCTTGGTACTTGACTGGCTGATGGAGTGATAGGAAACCAGCAAAAAGACAGATGTTTTGGGATTGGCATCTTGTAAGCACCCCTTCACTGATGTTGCCAATGATTTGGTCAGGTGGAGGAGACTTCAAGAAGATTACATCTCCTTTGTATGGAACAATTGCATTTAAGGGTGAAGGCTGTAGATGTGGATCATCTGAGCTAACCATTGTTGGTGACTTTGATGATCCAACAAGGTCTTGAAATGGAGGTGGAGGAATAGGAGGAAGTGGTGTGGAAACATGGTGACTTTTATCCACTGTTTGAGGATTTTTATCAACAGTGCTTGAGGATGTGGAAGCAGGGGTTAAGGGGCTACTTTGGTCAACAACTGTTGAGGTAGCAGTGGTTGAGCTTTGACAGCTGTTTTGAACATCTGCTGCTCTACCAATTGATGCAGACTTTTGCTGTGGAATGATGACTTCATATCCATAGTCTGATGGAGGATTTTGAGATGGACCTACACTGTTAATCTTGATAGAAACATTTTCAAAGGTAAATTTATCAAGATCAAATAATTTTGCAGGATTTGCAGGGATTTTCATTGAAGAGAATTCATTGAACTTCACATTCAAAGTCTCTTCCACTATCTTAGTCCTAGTGTTGAACAATTTGTAGGCCTTAGCAGTGGTTGAGTATCCCAAGTGATAACCACAATCAATTTTGGCTGCAAACTTTGAGATAGAATCTTTTAAGTTTAAAATAAAGCATGGGCAGCCAAAAACTTTGAAATATGAGATCAGTGGTTTGATTTTATATAGAATTTCATAGGCAGTCTTTTGATGCCTGTGGTTTATTAAAACTCTGTTCTGGATATAGCAGGCAGTGTTTACAGCCTCTGCCCAGAAAGTTAATGGCAAACCTGAATCAACAAGCATGGTCCTGGCAGCCTCAATCAGAGTTCTGTTCTTTCTTTCAACTACCTCATTTTGTTCTGGTGTTCTTGGAATGTTGTACTGCCTTACAATTCCTTTTGACACACAAAACTCATCCAACTCCCTATTTCTGAATTCTGTGCCTTTGTCACTCCTGAAATTTTTACTGGCAAGTCAAACTGCTTTTCAACCTGTGTGACAAAGTCTTGCAGAATGCCTGCAGTCTCATCTTTGGAATGTAAGAAATAAGTCCATGTAAACCTAGAAAAGTCATCTACAATTACCAAACAATATCTTTTCTTTCTAAGACTCATGACTTTAACTGGGCCAAACAGATCCATGTGAAGCATTTGCAAGCTCTTGGTTGTTTTGGACTCTTCAATGGACTTAAATGAGCTTTTATGTTGTTTTCCTTTTAAGCAGGAAACATGATGCTCAGGACAGGTGAACAGTTTTTGAGGAAGACCTCTTACTAAACCCTGTTTTGACAAAGCAGTGATTGTCTTGAGATTTGTGTGCCCCAATCTCCTGTGCCAAAGTTCTGTCTCTTGGTTAGAGGCAGTTGAGAATAGACAGGCATCAGTTCTTGGGTTCTCTTTTGACAGATCAACTACATAAACATTGCCATTTCTTTTAGCAACAAGTTTAGTTATTCCATTTTTTATTATTTCTTCAATCTTTTCAACCATTTCTAGTCCAACAATCCTACAACACTCCTTAGTAAAAAAATGAACCATAACCTATGTCACTCATTTGAGAGACACTAAGGAGGTTGAATTTTAGATTGTCTATCAGATTGACATTTTCAAACTTAATATTTCCAGACTGTACTGTACCAGATCCCATCACCTTCCCTTCACTATTATTACCAAAAGATATATCACCCCCTCCATGAGTTTTGAATTCTTTGAGTAGGGCTCTACATCTAGTCATGTGCTTGGAGCCTCCACTATCTACATACCAAAGACTATCTAAGCATGTAGAAGCTCCCTGCATATCAAGTAAATAATTAGTTCAGGAGGGTCTCCAAAGCCAATAAGGCTTTGGATGGGGTCTCAACAGTGTCTATGTTAAGGTCAGGAAGATGGACAGTGGTTAGGTCAGGGGATTGAATAGTTTTTGAAACTTGTTTCTCTAACCACTATTGGGAGCCATTTCCAATTAATTCTTGATATCCATAGGGATGCCTATTCACTCTTGGTTTAGAAGGCCTTTTGTAGGCTTCATAAACAAGTGGGACCCTAGGATATGGTGGTTGACCTTTACCTCTTTGGTATTGGTTAGCAGGGGGTGCATCAGTCACCTAAACTTTTCTTTTAACAGAGGTTTGGTTCAGCTGTTTTGTAACAATTGTTTGAACTGGCACAAACAGTGGTTGTTTCTTGACTTGTGGTTTTGATGAACTCATGGATGTTTTTGAAGTGTACTCATTCTTTTTTACATCAAAGGATTTGAGATACACACATCCCTGAGTGAGGTGATTTGTTTTACCACAGATGGTGTAGCTCTAAGAAGGCACAATGATGCTTGTTTTGTTTATATCATATGCTTTTAGATGAAAACAATCGTTGGTCAAATGATTTTTCTTTTCACAGAAATCACAAAACAAGTTTTTAACCTTTTCTTTTCTCTTCTTCTTTTTCAGACTCCTTTGCAACAGAGTTTTGAACCACTGTTGGGATGTCCTTAAGAGGAATGACCTTGGCCTTAGGAGCTTTGACACCATCTACAGTTGTGAAGTCCATGGGTTTGAAATTTTCATGAATGTCACACTCATTAGACCATGTGGGTTTGAATTGGTATTTCTCAATCTCCTCAAAAGTTGAGGACCCCACATATCTTTCCAAAGTGATTTTGTTACCAAGTTTATCAGTTATTTTAACTTCTTGGCCATTCTTGTTGGTTGGTATGATTTCAACAGAACCAGTTTGATTTGCAGCAGTGTTTTCAATTTGGTCATTTTTTCTAAACCCTATGCCAAATTTTACATTGCTTTCAAGCTGTTTTTCAAGCATAATCTCATAACCTTTGCAAGATTCCATCCATTTTTCACAAGTGATTTGGGTGGTTTCCAAATCCTTTTTGCAGACTTGATATTTTTCTATCATGGTCTGGAGTTGGTCCTTGGTTATGCTATGCTCTTGTTTGATGCTGCAAATTTCATTTTCTTTTTCAGTCAATTTTATTTTCAGTTCTTTTAAAGACTTTTCAAATTGTACTTCACCAGTTAATAACCTATCTCTAAGGTTTTCATTCACCTCCTTAATGTTTGCAAATGCTATGATGCATTTGTCTGAACAAAGGTTTTTAAGAACCTGGGATGATACCTTAGTTGCAGCCATTATGGCACAATCACAGGTATGATCACTTTCTTCTTGAATTTTCTCTTCTTTTTCATCTTGTTTCTTCTCTTCTACTTCTTCTTCAGACAAGGGGTCAGACAGTGGTTCCAACAATGGTTCCAATAGTGGTTCTGAATTTTCTCCCAGCAGTATTTCACCAACAACAGCAGTAACCACTACTTCAGCAATTGTATCCACTGTTTCATCAGTTGACTGTCCTTCTTCAGTTTCCAGCCCTTCTGGTATAAACTCCATTGCTCCAAAACAAACATCATCACTAGACACATTATTATGAGCATAGAGTGCAAAATTTTCATCTCCTAACTCTTCAGGTAAGCTACTCCAGTCAACAAGGCCTTGGGTGAAAAAGCTTTGCTGATCTAGTTAAACCACTGCTGGTGTAGCTTGTTGAGGTGCAACTTGTTGCACCTCATACTGTATATGAGGAACAGTGGTTTGAACATAATGCACAAGAACAAGGGTTGCAGGGTGTGCATAGTGAGCAGTGTTTACATGAGCAGCATGGGCATATTGAGCATAATGCATAGTGTTTTGGTTATTTTGTGGTCTAGGATTTGAACCAGGATGTGTAATAATTGGTCCATTGGTTTGACTCCTGCACTCTCTAGCAAAATGACCTAACCTATTACACTTATAGCATTTTATCTTTGACTTATCCAACCCTACTTTTAAGTTCCCATGTAACCCTGGAAATTTTCTCCCTGTCCTTTTGTAAAACTTGCTAGTTCTAACACTCAGCAGTGCAAGTTGGTGCAAAATGTCCATTTCCTCTAAGTCAGTTGGATCAAAATGCTGCAGATCATTGAGTTCAAAAGATAGATTGTCAGAATTCTGGTTTTCACTACTAGCTGTGAAAGCATAGTTGTTTGAGTAAGAGTCAGAGTTATTAAAGGCTCCACCAGTAGTTATGTCAATATAATGATCATAACTCTGATCCTTACTACTACCAGATTCTTCCTGACCCAAAAGAGCTGTGCTTCCAAATGAATAATCATCTGCAACTTTTCCTGACTCTTGTAACTTCTTTTTCTGGTTCAACTCCCTTTCATAGGTCAGGAGTCTACCATGAAGCTGGGTTAGGGTCAGATCTTTGAACTCAACAGAGTTTCTGGTTACAAAAGCAATTGTGTCCCATTTTTTAGGAAGTGACCTTAAAAACCTGCTGTTTACAGTTGATTTAGGAAAGTCAGTTTTAACAAGCTTAAGTTCACTTATGAGACAACTAAATCGCTCAAAATGTTGTGTCAATGTTTCACCCTTAATGTGACAAAAGGTTTTATACTGTTGGTTCAGAATTTCCCTGTTATTTTCAATTACTTCTTCAGTCCCCCAAACGGTTCCTTAAGTGCATCCCACAATTCCTTGGCACTATTACAGTGTAATAGTCCAGCATAGATCTCATTTGGTAGTGTAGATGCAAAGATGCTAAATGCCTTGGCATCCAGTTCAATTTTCTGAAAATCATGTTCAATATAGTTCTCTATTTTCTTAGGAACCATGACCTTTAGATCCTCAGCACTCGGCACCATTAGAACATGTGGTCCAAAGATAACCGACTTCCAACATCCGGTATTCTGTTGAGCTAGGATGTGACCCATCCTTCGCTCCCAGATGTTGTATTCATTTCTCTTCAACATAGGTGGTTTGAAGAGAGAACCAATGTTATTATTGATATCCTGTGATTGTGATGTTATTCTGGTTGTTTTACAGGCACTGATTAATCAACTTTTCACGTGATTAAACCTTGCTCTGTTTTTCAACGAAACGAACAATTAAAAGTATCAATGAAATTGAGCTGAACTTTTACGTCAAAATGATTGTTAGATCAAATTTGACTGTCCTAGCTCTGATACCAATTGTTAGGATCTGAGTTTCTTATGATTGTGCTTGTTTGATAATAATGAAGATGAAATAAGGTTAAGTGTAGCGGAATTTAAATGGAACAAACTTTCAACACACAATCAAAGAGAGAATTGTTTTCAGTTGATTTAGGAAATTCAGTTTTACCAAGCTTAAGTTCACTTATGAGACAACTAAATCGCTCAAACTGTTGTGTTAATGTTTCACCCTTAATGTGACAAAAGGTTTCATACTGTTGGTTCAGAATTTCCCGGTTATTTTCAATTACTTCTTCAGTCCCCCCAAACTGTTCCTTAAGTGCATCCCACAATTCCTTGGCACTGTTTCAGTGTAACAGTCCAGCATAGATCTCATTTGGTAGTGTAGATGCAACGATGCTAAATGCCTTGGCATCCAGTTCAATTTTCTGAAAATCCTGTTTAGTATAGTTCTCTATTTTCTTAGGAACCATGACCTTTAGATCCTCAGCACTCGGCACCATTAGAACATGTGGTCCAAAGATAACCGACTTCCAACATCTGGTATTCTGTTGAGCTAGGATGTGACCCATCCTTCGCTCCCAAATTTTGTATTCATTTCTCTTCAACATAGGTGGTTTGAAGAGAGAACCAATGTTATTATTGATATCCTATGATTGTGACGTTATTCTGGTTGTTTTACAGGCACTGATTAATTAACTTTGCACGTGACTAAACCTTGCTCTGTTTTTCAACGAAACGAACAATTAAAAGTATCATTGAAATTTAGCTGAACTTTTACGTCAAAATGATTGTTAGATCAAATTTGACTGTCCTAGCTCTGATACCAATTGTTAGGATCTGAGTTTCCTATGATTGTGCTTGTTTGATAATAATGAAGATGAAATAAGGTTAAGTGTAGCGGAATTTAAATGGAACAAACTTTCAAAACACAATCAAAGAGAGAACTGTTTTCAACAAACATGTTTAACATGAAATCGAATGATTATATTTATTACAATCTTCAATTACAATGCATGCATGCATACAATCTTCCCATCAGCCTGAGCTCACAGTGAATGTTCGTACAGAATGACTTTGTGATGAAGAGAGCTAATAGAACAGTACATGGTACTGTTCTATTTATAGTACAGAACAAACCACTGTGGCATCTTTGCTGACGTCACCATGAAAGTGACATCTAACCTCCTAACAACCTCTAACCACTGACAATTACAAACACTACTATCTAACAATTGATTACAATAAAAAAATACAAATATAAGTCTAACTACTTCTTCTTCATTCCACTGCTTTAGCTCCAGCAGTGCTTTGTGTCTTCAGCAGTGCTTGAACCATAGCAGCAGATTGATCATCAGTTGTTTAGTCTTCAACAGTCTTTAGATGATCAGCAGTTGTTGTAGATCAACAGTTGTTGTTAAAGGACAGTACTTAGAGGACATCAGATGTTAGGCCACATTCAAGGGTAAAGACTGATGCAAATAACTGCTTATTGTGAATCCACTAATCTGATCCAGTTTTGGCTTTAATCAACTGTTCCTTCGTAGGGTTCAATCCCAACATTCAACATCAGCCTGTTTTTGCCTCTTTCTTTGGTTTAACTCAATGATGGAGGTGTTAGATGTTGTGAACAGTGGTTCAGAAGAAAGGGCATGCTGCTTTGGCCTGTAAGTGGTTTTGTAGACTGGTTTCTTTGGAGCAGTGGGGTCCTTTTTCCTTAGCTCTTCCAGCCTTTTGTAGGTCTGATCAATATTCTGCTTTGACCATCTTGCTATCTGCCTGGCTGTTCCATATTGTGCGGCAACCAACTCTTCTCTCTTTCTCTTATATTCCAAGGTAAGATCTGCAATTTTCTTATTGTTCTTGCTCCAGTTTGGTGCTGATCTTTTCATACCTGGATCCCTTTTCATTCTTTCAATTCTATTAAGTTCTGTCTTGAGAGCAATGAGTGGCCAGTCTTGGAATTGTTCAACTTTGGCAGGATAAAATTTTTCACTCATAATCTGTGCCAGAAGATCTTCTCTCAGATCTTTTTGTAAGTCAGCCTCTGGAGGCAGATTGGACATTTCTTTGCTCAAATCTCTTGCATAATCTTCCATTTGTTTAACTTTGGTGAGCAGGAATTGCATTCGATTTGTGAAGGCATTGTCACCCTTCCCTTTGCACTCATATTTGGCTCTTAATTTAGCTTGTCTGGCTTTAAGTTTCAAGTATTCATCCATGTTCTTTGGATCTCTAAAACCAGTAAGAGAAGGGAACTTTCTTTTTGAAGGTCATCCACTAGGTAGAACTACTTCATTTCATTTTTTACTGCATGCAATTCTAGTGGATATCTGGCTGCTATTGGTACAACATCAGCAGGATCATAACCTGCAATAACCTTTGGATCTTTGATTGGGTTGGCTAAGGTGGGAGGAATGAATGGTTGAGGTTTGGTTTCATTGTAGGCTGCAGATGAAATGGGAACATGTGCTGGTATGTCATCATCATTCACCTGAAACTTTCTTTTTCTTGTATACACCTTTTTGGGAGAAGGTGTTTTTGTTTGAGTTTTAGGAACAGAAAGGATTATGGCTTGAGAGGGAGTGTTTGAGGTGATGGGTGACTGACTAACAGCTGTTGAAACAACCAGTGTCTCAACCACTGTTGTCACTACAACTGTTGATGTATCAACTGTTGTCTTCTACACTTTGGCATGTGGTGTTTGTAATTGTAACACCCGTGTCACTCCAACCATCAGACAAATGCCAAACCAATGAAATATAGTATTTCATACTTGGGATTTGTAAAAATATGTGTATCGTTTACACATATCAATTCTTGTTCGATTTCAAGCTTTAAATCGCTTTCTGGAGGGTTATACGCGCTCTGATGTGTAGATATAACCAGTTTAATCCAACGAACACTCCGGAATAGTGAAATAGGCTTAACATACCTTAAATAACCTATACATAACTTAGATATAAGTTTTGGAAGGTATGGTGTGGTGAAATCAAAGTTTAATCGCTTACAGGGACTAAAGTTGTCAAACTGTGAAAGTATGCCAATTTGAACTGTAACAGACATTCCGGAACATGACCATAAGTTAAACACACCTTAAATATCCTTTATATAGCTTAGAAATAGGCTTTGAGGGGTTCGGTGTGCTAAAATAAACTTTTGGGTCATTCAGGGACTAAAAGTGTCAAAAAGTGCACAAGTTTGCATTTTCGCGCATAACTTACGTTCTGAATATACCCGGACACCCAAAAATTTATGTAAGCATGACTACATTATATTTTAGTGTTCGCCATAAGAAAAAATCCATTCGTTACGTCATTTGGATCGTTTTTCGCGCTTATGCGCATTCCGTCGTAATTAAGCGAACATCGCGTTCGTACGACCAAACGAACCATCACCCGGCATATTTTTGAACATGTTTCATGTCCACAATGTTTAGGAAACATTTTAGGGCCTTAAAGTTGGCTTTACGGGCCTTAGAAGTGTCGGAAATGGCTTAAAACACGTGCAGGGGCTGAAACTGTCATTTTTGAAACTTATTTTCGGATCAGAAGCCCCATGCGGCCCGCATTAGATTTGGTGTATCCTGAAGCGGGCCGCCTCAGCCTTCCAGACCAGGTTAACTGCATTTAACAGCTGGTTGCAGCTGTTTAGCACCTCCAATCCCTCTTCCACATGTCAATTCCCTATGGTGAGTGGCCATTTGACACACCACAACATTCCAACACTTGTACGGATGGGATCATGGCACGTTTTCCATGAAACGATCCTAACGGTTACCCGAAAACTATAAATAACCCATCACCCCAACCTCATTTCTTACAAGAATTCTGATTTGAGAGCTCTAAGTTGAAACCATTGTTTCATACCTGAGTTCTTGGATCGGGATTAGCATTCGGGGACCCTTCGTAAGTATTCTTTCGTTCTTTTCCTTATTTTACTGCTTTTCGAGTCAGAAAGTCAAACTTTGTTTGACTTTCAGCGTTGACCAGTAATGGTCAATGCGAAGTTCGTTTGAACTTCGCAACGTGAGTGTAATCACGTTGGTCATAGTCCCTTGGGACTATGCCCACTGATTACCACGTTGTCTAGAGTCGTAGGGTAGGCGATCTAATAAATCGCCTATACCTTCGAACTCGACCCATTTGGTCGATCATTAGGATCCGACCAAATACATTAGGTGACCATAGTAGGTAGGGAATAACCTTCCGAGGTTATACCCTATGGTCACATCGTTTAAGTAGTTGTATGATAGGTAGTTTATATGCCTTAGGTAAATTACCAGAATACCCTTTTCATGTATAATTGGTAATTAAGCATATGTAACCTAAACCTTTGTCACATAACTGATTATGTAACATGATTAGGCATATAACACTTGTCATAGGGCTAGTTAGGCGGTCCAAACGCGTTTCACGCGAACGACGCGTTAAAGTAGCATAAGCTACCTAAATGGGTCGTAATGGGTCGATAAGACTTAGGTTAAGTTTCATTTAGTATGTAGGCTTTGTTAAACCATATCACATGAGTTCCTACACTCATTTGGTTTACAAACCCTCATGCTACCCAGTCTTCCGATTTAGGTCCGGTTTATTAATGTAGTTACCTATATTAGGTGCCGTTTGATATTCCGCGATCTCTAGCATTGCTTGGTGGTTATCCTAGGACTTCTGAGCAATCTCAAGTGAGTACATAGACCCCTCTTTTACTGTTTTCCAAACTATTTTGGGGTGGAACACATGTGCCTACTTGTTACTTTCGTGCTTTCCTGTTTTCATATCATATACTGGTTATGTTCATTAGTACACTATTAGTACATTGATTTACATGACTTTTCTGCTTTGTATGTTAACTTAGCATACTTAGTACATCGTTTTACATTACATTTCTGTTGCATATGTTTACTCAGCATATGGACACATTATCTCAGTTCACATGCTATGTATGTCTGTTGTTGCATACTTAGTACAGATATCTCAGTTCACATGCTATGTATGTCTGTTGTTGCATACTTAGTACATATATTTCAGTTCACATGCTATGTATGTCTGTTGTTGCATACTTAGTACATATATTTCAGTTCACATGCTATGTATGTTTGTTGTTGCATACTTAGTACATATATATGTCTGTTGTTGCATACTTAGTACATATATTTCAGTTCACATGCTATGTATGTCTGTTGTTGCATATTTAGTACATATATTTCAGTTCACATGCTATGTATGTTTGTTGTTGCATACTTAGTACATATATTTCAGTTCACATGCTATGTATGTTTGTTGTTGCATACTTAGTACAGATATTTCAGTTTACATGCTATGTATGTATGTTGTTGCATACTTAGTACACTTATTATTCATTACATGCTTACATTTTGGCAATTGGTTTAAACATAGACATTGTACATTGTTGGTTTGGTTTGAGTAAGTGATTAAGTAACGAGGCGTGTGTAATATGATACAAGCATGGTGGATACGCCGCTGGTACTTCCTATATATAAGTGTTTGTATTGTATTACATATTGTAGCGTTATTTGAATCATTTCAGGTTGAGACATAGAACATTTTATACAAATAACATATTTTTCACAAGACATTGATTTACAAACAACTTATCTAATACAAACTCATTTTACATGGTTATTCATTTAACCATACATTATACATTATTTATACATATCATCTGATCTTATCGATTTTCAAATGATTTACAAAACAAAGCAAATAACAAGGTTCATGACTAAACATTTTCTTAAACATAAGTCATGAAACCTATTTTCACAAAACCTATGTATCTCACCGGCATTTTTATGCTGACGTACCATATTTTCACATGTGTTTTTCAGGAACTGTTGCATAAGATGATCAAGATACACATAGGCAGACTTGGGCTTTAGTGACAATAAAAGATGCAAGACTAGTTAATTATGTTGTATTTTCCTTGTTTGTTAAGACATTGTAACACTTTTAATCAATAAAACGAAACTTCAATTGCCATGGATTTGAAACATTAATTCTGTTACAACACTCCCCGACGTTTCCGCCACGTTTTGTATGTTCCACGTGGTCGGGGTGTGACAGAAAAGATGGTATCAGAGCCAATGGTTATAGGGAATTAGGTTATTAGTAATGCTTTGACCTAGTCTATAACTTTCTAGGACCCTAACGCGAGTTTACTTGCGTTTAGTCATAAAACAATACTGTCACCTATCCTTAGGCGACTACCACAACAAGAACATAAATTTCAAAACCGCTTTGAAAACTAATCATCTGTTCTAGGATGATTGATTACTAGGTTTTGAACCCTCTATTGTAAGGTTTTGAACTCTCTGTTATATGGTTTTGAACCCCTATGAGTTTTCAAAATCTCATCAAGGTTTTGGGTTTTAAATAATGTGAACACGTGCAAACTGGAAGGGTGAATGCCTGTATTCTGGGTTTTCTGTCTAGGCAAGCACTTCGTATACATCTCATCAGACGCGAGACCAGTTGTGCTTACCTGGGAATTCTTGGGATGAGTGTTCACTTATAGGCGAGCATGTCTTCGCGATACATTATTTTTGATCCATTTACTTTAATTTAGTCACTGTGTGTCGTTTGTTGCTTTGTAGTAACAAACAAATGACCACTACCCTTGCTTTCATCAGATTTGTTCATCTCATTCTTTTCGTCTAATTCTCTCACTCGTTTCCTTTCATGTTCTTCTCTTTTAGAATGCCTCCACGACGCGAAAATCCTGTATCTGTTGACGAGCTGGCAGCTGTCATTACACAGCAAATGACTGCTGCAATCCCAAACGTCATTGCTCAATGTTACCAAGCTATCAACAACAATAAGGCTCTCTGCAGTTTCAAGACGTTCAACTCAGCTAAGCCATCCAAGTTTTCTGGGTCTCAAGGAGCGACTGCACTTCTGCAATGGTTCGAGAGTCTAGAAAGCACCTTCAGGCATGTTCAATGTCCAAACGAGCGAAAGGTAGATTTTGCATCTAGTGTCTTTGAGAAACGAGCTTTGACGTGGTGGAACGGTGTGGTGAGAGATAGGGGTGCCGATGTGGCACTGGCTCAGACATGGGAAGAACTTAGAGCCCTGATGATGAAGGAATTCTGTCCTCGTCACGAGATCAGGGCATTGGAAAGAGAATTCGACGATCTTAAGCAAGACAGTGGCGAACATCGAGCATACACTGATCGATATGAGGAGCTGAGCCTGTTGTGTCCTACCATGGTTACACCTTTGGATAAGGCGATCGAAAAATACATTGATGGTCTCCCTGACTTGGTTCAAGACATTGTTACCGGTAGTAACCCCACTACGGTTAGGCAGGCCATTGAGTTATCTGCAACCCTGACTGAATCTCAGATCAGGAAACGTAAGCTTTTCCGAAAGGGTGACAAGAAACCGCTCGAGGAATCAAAGACCATGGATGAACAGACTGGATCCCTTGAGTGGTCAAAGAAGCAAAAGGCTCCTCAGAACTTCGCCATGGTCGCTCACAATGATCAAGCCGCCCCCAACCAACCAGCTAAACCCCGTGCTAGGAAGCCATACAACGGAACTTCACCCTTGTGCAACCGATGTGGTATACATCATCATGCTAATGTGAAGTGCCACGAATGCCAAATTTGTGGACTTAAAGGTCATGTGGCAAAAGTTTGCGTTGCAGCAGTTGCACCGAATCAAGCTAACAACAAACCTGCCCGAGCTCGCTTTCCACCGGGTTCGTGCAACAAGTGTGGTGAGATGGGACATTTCCGAAGAAATTGCCCAAGGCTTGCTAATGCTAATCCAATACGGAGATGAACATCTGACCGACTAGAAGACAACACCGTTTAGAAATAATCATGTCTTATGTATTATTTTCTTTTGTTGTCAATGTCCGTGAAACAGTTGTTATCATTGTTTATAAATAAATCTTTTATTTACATCATAATGTATTTAGGTGATTGTATGTATAAACAACATGTCCCTTACAAATACCGACAATCGGGGAACCGCATTCCTTAAAGAACAGACAAACCCCAAAATTCTTCCATTTTACAATCTCTTGCGTTTTACACAAAGATCCTAAGTACCCGTCTCTTGCAAAGAGATGAGGTACAAGGTGCAAGTTATAATTCTGTACGAATACCCCAAGTACCACTATAAATTCTTAATAGGGTACTCAAGGGTATTTCCGTATGTCCTAAATTATTGTGTACCTTAATTCGAATATTGCGTTTTCCTGAAAACGAAAATCGAATTTTTGGTAGATCATCCTATCTTCATGAATGGATTCTTGAAATGATTAAAGTGCCAAATGAAATCCACGAATTGGATTCCTGGTGTGCTTTAAGTATCCGCGTCCAAAGATAACCAATTAATAAACAAGTCAAACAACTATGTGATTATGTGCTTATGTGTTTCCTTTTATGTTTTTGTGTGATCCAAGTTTTGTCATCCAAATCCTCATAGAATCTTCCATATCTTCGTATAAGGGATTCATAGTAGGATATCCAAAGGTACTATATTAAATCCTCAATGGGCTTCTACGTTGTAGTTAAGTCCCTTGGATTTTATTGTACTATTCTATAATTAGACCCCTTGAGTGGTCTAGTTAAACAGATTGATCCAAAAATCTGGTTAAGTATATCAAATGATGATATAGCTGAAAGGACTCCTTGGAGGTCTAATTAAAAAGATCATGTGTTGATCTGATTAAAAGGACCCTATGGTAGTCTAGTCACACTCATCACAGGTTTGATATTTTCTTCCCCTACACATCATGAAATGCACTGTGCGGACTGTGCAAGGAATTACGTAATTATGGACGCGTACATAATTATGGAAATTCAGTGCACAGAGACCACAGCGAATTTTGTCATGTATTCCGTTCATTTTTGTTTCTGAAGATGTAAAATGACTCATTCGGTTCATTTTTGTTTCTGAAGATGTAAAATGACTATTCCGTTCATTTTTGTTTCTGAAGATGTAAAATGACTCATTCGGTTCATTTTTGTTTCTGAAGATGTAAAATGACTATTCCGTTCATTTTTGTTTCTGAAGATGTAAAATGACTCATTCGGTTCATTTTTGTTTCTGAAGATGTAAAATGACTATTCCGTTCATTTTTGTTTCTGAAGATGTAAAATGACTCATTCGGTTCATTTTTGTTTCTGAAGATGTAAAATGACTATTCCGTTCATTTTTGTTTCTGAAGATGTAAAATGACTCATTCGGTTCATTTTTGTTTCTGAAGATGTAAAATGACTATTCCGTTCATTTTTGTTTCTGAAGATGTAAAATGACTCATTCGGTTCATTTTTGTTTCTGAAGATGTAAAATGACTATTCCGTTCATTTTTGTTTCTGAAGATGTAAAATGACTCATTCGGTTCATTTTTGTTTCTGAAGATGTAAAATGACTCATTCGGTTCATTTTTGTTTCTGAAGATGTAAAATGACTCATTCGGTTCATTTTTGTTTCTGAAGATGTAAAATGACTATTCCGTTCATTTTTGTTTCTAAAGAATGCCTGTTGAAAACAACTCCGTTCATTTTTCAATTCTGAAGAATGTCCGTTAAAGAGAAATAACAGGATTATGCCTTTCATATCTCTGGTGGTTATTTGACACAAAGCCACAGTTAGACTCCTACGAATTAATTTCGGGACGAAATTTCCTAAAGTAGGGGAGACTGTAACACCCGTGTCACTCCAACCATCAGACAAATGCCAAACCAATGAAATATAGTATTTCATACTTGGGATTTGTAAAAATATGTGTATCGTTTACACATATCAATTCTTGTTCGATTTCAAGCTTTAAATCGCTTTCTGGAGGGTTATACGCGCTCTGATGTGTAGATATAACCAGTTTAATCCAACGAACACTCCGGAATAGTGAAATAGGCTTAACATACCTTAAATAACCTATACATAACTTAGATATAAGTTTTGGAAGGTTTGGTGTGGTGAAATCAAAGTTTAATCGCTTACAGGGACTAAAGTTGTCAAACTGCGAAAGTATGCCAATTTGAACTGTAACAGACATTCCGGAACATGACCATAAGTTAAACACACCTTAAATATCCTTTATATAGCTTAGAAATAGGCTTTGAGGGGTTCGGTGTGCTAAAATAAACTTTTGGGTCATTCAGGGACTAAAAGTGTCAAAAAGTGCACAAGTTTGCATTTTCGCGCATAACTTACGTTCTGAATATATCCGGACACCCAAAAATTTATGTAAGCATGACTACATTATATTTTAGTGTTCGCCATAAGAAAAAATCCATTCGTTACGTCATTTGGATCGTTTTTCGCGCTTATGCGCATTCCGTCGTAATTAAGCGAACATCGCGTTCGTACGACCAAACGAACCATCACCCGGCATATTTTTGAACATGTTTCATGTCCACAATGTTTAGGAAACATTTTAGGGCCTTAAAGTTGGCTTTACGGGCCTTAGAAGTGTCGGAAATGGCTTAAAACACGTGCAGGGGCTGAAACTGTCATTTTTGAAACTTATTTTCGGATCAGAAGCCCCATGCGGCCCGCATTAGATTTGGTGTATCCTGAAGCGGGCCGCCTCAGCCTTCCAGACCAGGTTAACTGCATTTAACAGCTGGTTGCAGCTGTTTAGCACCTCCAATCCCTCTTCCACATGTCAATTCCCTATGGTGAGTGGCCATTTGACACACCACAACATTCCAACACTTGTACGGATGGGATCATGTCACGTTTTCCATGAAACGATCCTAACGGTTACCCGAAAACTATAAATAACCCATCACCCCAACCTCATTTCTTACAAGAATTCTGATTTGAGAGCTCTAAGTTGAAACCATTGTTTCATACCTGAGTTCTTGGATCGGGATTAGCATTCGGGGACCCTTCGTAAGTATTCTTTCGTTCTTTTCCTTATTTTACTGCTTTTCGAGTCAGAAAGTCAAACTTTGTTTGACTTTCAGCGTTGACCAGTAATGGTCAATGCGAAGTTCGTTTGAACTTCGCAACGTGAGTGTAATCACGTTGGTCATAGTCCCTTGGGACTATGCCCACTGATTACCACGTTGTCTAGAGTCGTAGGGTAGGCGATCTAATAAATCGCCTATACCTTCGAACTCGACCCATTTGGTCGATCATTAGGATCCGACCAAATACATTAGGTGACCATAGTAGGTAGGGAATAACCTTCCGAGGTTATACCCTATGGTCACATCGTTTAAGTAGTTGTATGATAGGTAGTTTATATGCCTTAGGTAAATTACCAGAATACCCTTTTCATGTATAATTGGTAATTAAGCATATGTAACCTAAACCTTTGTCACATAACTGATTATGTAACATGATTAGGCATATAACACTTGTCATAGGGCTAGTTAGGCGGTCCAAACGCGTTTCACGCGAACGACGCGTTAAAGTAGCATAAGCTACCTAAACGGGTCGTAATGGGTCGATAAGACTTAGGTTAAGTTTCATTTAGTATGTAGGCTTTGTTAAACCATATCACATGAGTTCCTACACTCATTTGGTTTACAAACCCTCATGCTACCCAGTCTTCCGATTTAGGTCCGGTTTATTAATGTAGTTACCTATATTAGGTGCCGTTTGATATTCCGCGATCTCTAGCATTGCTTGGTGGTTATCCTAGGACTTCTGAGCAATCTCAAGTGAGTACATAGACCCCTCTTTTACTGTTTTCCAAACTATTTTGGGGTGGAACACATGTGCCTACTTGTTACTTTCGTGCTTTCCTGTTTTCATATCATATACTGGTTATGTTCATTAGTACACTATTAGTACATTGATTTACATGACTTTTCTGCTTTGTATGTTAACTTAGCATACTTAGTACATCGTTTTACATTACATTTCTGTTGCATATGTTTACTCAGCATATGGACACATTATCTCAGTTCACATGCTATGTATGTCTGTTGTTGCATACTTAGTACAGATATCTCAGTTCACATGCTATGTATGTCTGTTGTTGCATACTTAGTACATATATTTCAGTTCACATGCTATGTATGTCTGTTGTTGCATACTTAGTACATATATTTCAGTTCACATGCTATGTATGTTTGTTGTTGCATACTTAGTACATATATTTCAGTTCACATGCTATGTATGTTTGTTGTTGCATACTTAGTACAGATATTTCAGTTTACATGCTATGTATGTATGTTGTTGCATACTTAGTACACTTATTATTCATTACATGCTTACATTTTGGCAATTGGTTTAAACATAGACATTGTACATTGTTGGTTTGGTTTGAGTAAGTGATTAAGTAACGAGGCGTGTGTAATATGATACAAGCATGGTGGATACGCCGCTGGTACTTCCTATATATAAGTGTTTGTATTGTATTACATATTGTAGCGTTATTTGAATCATTTCAGGTTGAGACATAGAACATTTTATACAAATAACATATTTTTCACAAGACATTGATTTACAAACAACTTTTCTAATACAAACTCATTTTACATGGTTATTCATTTAACCATACATTATACATTATTTATACATATCATCTGATCTTATCGATTTTCAAATGATTTACAAAACAAAGCAAATAACAAGGTTCATGACTAAACATTTTCTCAAACATAAGTCATGAAACCTATTTTCACAAAACCTATGTATCTCACCGGCATTTTTATGCTGACGTACCATATTTTCACATGTGTTTTTCAGGAACTGTTGCATAAGATGATCAAGATACACATAGGCAGACTTGGGCTTTAGTGACAATAAAAGATGCAAGACTAGTTAATTATGTTGTATTTTCCTTGTTTGTTAAGACATTGTAACACTTTTAATCAATAAAACGAAACTTCAATTGCCATGGATTTGAAACATTAATTCTGTTACAACACTCCCCGACGTTTCCGCCACGTTTTGTATGTTCCACGTGGTCGGGGTGTGACAGTAATGAAGATGTAGGTTGTGGTGTAGCAGTGGGTTGAGTGATGGGTGGTGTTATGGTGAGAGCAGTGGTTGGGACAACATTTATTGAAACCACTTAAGTATCAACAACTGTTGATACAATAGGTGTCTCAACGTCTGTTGGTTTGGAGGTTTGATGTGAGGAACTTTTGGGGATTTGAGGAATATGTTTGGTGGTTTTGGAAGGTGTGGCTTTGGGTTGGCTAACCTTTCTGGTAGGCTTTCTTCTTTTAATTGTAGAAGTAACTTTCTTCTCTTGCTCAAATCTTTTTGACCCTTTTATTTCCATTGTCTCTTTTTTGTTTGCTTTTAGATCAGCAAATGCATTTAGAGTCACATCAACCTTTTTGGAGCCATCTGGCCTTGGAATTTCTACCACAAGTTTAGACATTGGGTCTGGTGGCATATGCAAACCTTCTTTATCCTTCTTCCCTTTTTTGGCATCATCAGGGTTTTCAACAAAAACAATGGTAGGAGGAGAAATGCCAGTGGTTTGAAGCAAATGAGCCTTGATTGCCTTTATATTAGCTTGTGCATCTTTGTACCTAGCTTCCATCACATTTCTGAACATTTGAAGCTGAACCTCATGTTGTTGATCAGCATACTGTCTCTGTTTGTGAAGCATAGGTTGAAACATATACCATAGCTCAGTGGGAGATGGAGCAGATTTTGCAATAGTGGGTATAACCTTTTGAGATTGTAACAACTGTTGCAGCATATTCTTGATATCTGCAACATATGTTTCAATTTTATCAACCCTCTCCGTTAATTCCTTGTATTTTAAACCATCACCCAAATGAATGAGATCTTCTGATTTCCCACTAGCAGTGGTTGTATCAGTAGTTGACTTAGGGAAAGTTTCCCAAAAATCATCCACTGATGCCCCTTTTTCTTGGTGGTGGGGACTTCTTTCCTCAGCAGTGGTTACTAAAGTAAACACACCAGTGGGTATTGGAAATGCACTAGTGGTCACAATGGTTCCCAAAGAGGAAATTGCCTTCAAGGGAGTCTTACTGATGAAACTACTGGCCATGTGTAAATCAGTGGATTCAACACCTGTAGTAGCTGCTCCACTTGAACTACTGACAGAAATTACATGTAATTCCTGCAGTGTAACCTCCTCAGCTGTTGGCGGGTTAGCAAAGATAGAGGAACCAGACTCCGTCACTTTTGATGTATATTCTCAGTGATAGGTGGTTGAGAAGAACTGATTTGTGTCTGATCCATATCAAGTGCATCCAACAGAGGTATAATTGATGGTGGGATTTGTACAGTGAGGATGGGGGTTGAAAGAGAATTTACCCCGGGAGCAGGGCTGTGGAAGATGGAGTCAAGTGACTCTAGAGCTTCATAATTTGGTGTCCCTATGGATACAACCTGATCCTTTTGAGAGGATGCAGGAGGAGTTTTAGGCTTAGGTTGAGATCTTTCTTCCATCTGCTGTGAGGAAGTAGCAGCAGTGGTTATTGGTGACTTTTGTGTTGTCACAGGTATTACCTCTGGGATCTCATCTTCCAAAGGAACCTTTTTGGAGGGTTTGGGGGGCTTTTTGGTAATTTTCTTTTTGGGCTTTTTGGTGATTGTTGGTGGGGGCTGCATAATAGTGATTGTGCTGCTGTGTTCACCATGAACAGTGGGCTCAACAGCAGAAACCTGAGGAGCAGAGGTTGTCTCAGCTAAATTATGCTCAGGTTCCTCTGTTTGTGTTTTCAAATCTTTTGACTCTGGCATCCTTGTAAAGGTTTCAGGGGACAGACTATTTATTTGACATGGAGCACCTTGGATGAGCACTTGTGCACTATCCGCAGGTATTCTCTTTTGTAAATAAAAACTCAAAAATCTAGGAAATAACAAAAATGCATTCTTTTTGGCTTTTATATTGTTAACATTTTTAACCATGTCATTAAAAAGTTTTCGAGAATAATTAAAATCAGCTTTTGCCATGATAGCATATCCTAGATATTGAATATCTAATGGGATTTCATTGAAAGCTGTGGTTTTATTTGAAACACACATGAGTAGGGTATGAAACAAAAATTTCATGGGAGGTGGGAAATTCCCTTTTTGCAAAGTTGCTTTATCCATTTGTCCCTCATATCCCCTTCGGTCAGATTAGTCTGATACTCATGTGTGGTCGCTCATATCCCCTTCGGTCAGATTGTCTGAGATGGAAACAAGAATTTTGCCTACTTCAGATGTAATAGCACAGGGCTTTTTGTCCTGAACTTGAACATTTGCATTGGTCCAGAATTCACGTAGGGTTTCTTGATAAATTGGTGGGTTGCAAGTCAACAAAGTTTTGTACTTTGAAGAGGAAAGGGCGTCAATGATGGAGTGAAACTCTGAGTTTTGATCTGTTTTCTCAAGAGTACACAGATAATTATGAGGATTTTTGAGATTGAGAGTCATGGTGATTTGCAGGTAGTTGCGAGAGAAGGAAGAAGGTGAGTAATTTGAAGGAATTTGAGGGTAACTGCTTTTGAAAGGAATTTTTAAATTCGATTCGATAGTGAAAGCCCTGTTTGGGGTTTTGATCAGGGTTTTATAGGGTGAAAAAGTGAATGCTGATGTGGCAGTGGTTACAAAGATCTGATCGCTAAGTACTGTCCACGTGCCAACCTCTGATGATCAATATCAGTGGTTTATAGTGGTGAATAATGAAATCAGTGGCTGACTTTTAACTATCAATGGATAGCCATCAGTGGGTTAAAAACACTGATGTTTGATCAATAGTGATTAACTAGGAAATGAAGGAAGAGAGGTTGACTTTCAGCAGTGGAAACTATCAACATAACATATGTTTGAACCAAAACAGTGGTTATGATAGACTTTTAAGGATTAATGAAAATTTTCATTTTTAGCTATTTTTAAGGATGAAGTTTTGATTTTCTGAAAACATTTTAATGCTTTTATTCATAGAAAAACAGGATTTTGCCTGTTATTCCATGTTCAGCATGCCAATCCTAGAGATCAAGCTTTCAAAGGTGGATGTGTCTAAAGCCTTTGTTAGCACATCTGCCAGCTGATCTTTAGTTGGAACATGGTGCAGAAAAATCAAACATTTTTCATAGCAATCCCTCACAAAGTGATGTCTGATGTTAATGTGCTTGGTGGTTGAATGTGAAACTGGATTTTTGATGATATTTTCTTCTGCCTGACTATCCATCATAAGAGGTGTCTTTAAGGTAGTGATACCAAAATCCAGCAGCTAATTTTGAAGCCATAACAGTTGGGCTGTACAACTTGTAGCAGCTATATACTCTGCCTCAGCAGTGGATGTTGAAACAGCTGCTTGCCTTTTGCTTTGCCAAGACACTAAGCAACTGCCTAGGAATTGGCACCCTCCTAAAAGTGGACTTCCTTGTTGTATTGCATCCAGCAAAGTCATTGTCTGGGAAACCTGAAAGCTTGATATTTCCATCAGCTGGATACCAGATACCAAGTGTGGGAGCACCTTTTAAGTATCTGAATATCCTTTTTATAGCAATAAGATTTGACTTTCTAGGGGCTGATTGGGATCTTGCACAAACACATGTTGCAAACATAATGTCTGGCCTAGATACAGTTAGGTACAATAAAGACCCAATCATGCTTCTATAAACAGTTTGATCCACCAAATCATCCTTCTCATCTGACTTAAAACAAGATTGCCAGTACCAAAGATTGGTCACGGGGCATGTTCAGCGGGCACGGCCCGTGCTGAACTCTGCAGAAGCTGAAAATCTAAGAAAAATCCTAAAAAAACAGAAAAATAAAAAATGATTAGGCCGTTGATTCCTAACTTTCTTAAAATCCTTGTGTCCCCGGCAAAGGCGCCAAAAACTTGATGTGTGTCGGTGTGTATATATATATTTAAGTATATTTTTAAGCCCTTTTTAACACTTTGATCAAGTTTTAAATTTATAAAACACGATATTTTAGTAACACTAAACACACATATGGGCAAGTGCACCCATCGGGAGCGTAGTATAGCGTTGGTAAGATACCGAGGTCGTCCAAGGACACAAGAGCTTTTAGTACCGGTTTATCATCAACGTCTAATCAAATAAAAAATTTAGAAAAAGGGTTTTAAATATGAAAATAAAAACTAACTAAAAATGCTGAAAAATAAAAATAAAACAGATAGACAAGATGAATCACTTGGATCCGACTCGCCTTTAGTGTAACCTTTGATGTTTTCCGCACTTTTGCATTTTTTAAGAGATTATCTTAGTTATAGTAGTAGGCCCCTCTTTTGAAGGTGACGTTACCCTCAACCCAGTAGTTTGAGTCAGCAAGGATACAAACCTAAAGGGTTGGATTATTGAAAGATAATTAATTAAGTTATTAATGCGTAATATGGTAGGCCCCTCTTTTGAAGGTGACGTTACCCTCGGCTAAGTGGTTTGAGTCAGCAGGGATACAATCCCAAGTAGCCGGGTTAATGTATTAATAGTAGTTTACATATGAGGGGATCAAGCCATTCGCACCCCTGCCATCCAATACCAGTGGGTATTGAAGGAGGTCCTAGTAAGCTTGACCCAGGTCCTTGCAGGATCTATACACTGAACAAGGCAAGAACCTTACCAAACCATTCCCTTAACCCCCGACCAGGTAGCTAACATATCTCCATATAGACCGTGGAGATATGAATGGTGTAAATCTTTTATTTTATATAGACAGTAAAATAACGCCAAGACACCACGGACAAATGATAAGGAAGTTTCACCTTCAACATAAGAAACTAGTTATTAAAGTCATTAATAAAAAACCAAAAAAAAAAAAAGTGAGAAAAGATAAAAAAACAAAAGTATTACACTAAATGCTTGTCTTCACCAAGTGATGTAAGAGATTTAGGCAAACATGGCCTTTGATTGTCAAGAACTCTTACTATCAATCTTGGATCCCGAGACTACTACACACACACACTCTATGATGGATGATGGATGATGGTGGTGGATGTGGGTTTTGTGATGGTGGTGGAGTGTGGGTGAAGTGGGAGAGAGGTGGTTTGTCAAGGGATGCCTTTGAAGTGAACCAAGCACCCCTATTTATAGCCTGCACAGAAGCCCGGACACGGCCCCGTGTCCATTGTGCATGGCCCCGTGTCCATCCACTTTCTCTTTCTTCATTTAATGCAGTTTGTCTGTATTAGTTGACCACACCCCCGTGTCCGCTGGGCACGGCCCCGTGTGCAGAAGCGTATCCGTACTATCAAGATTTGCTTGGATTCTGCGAATCTTAGCGTTGACCACGGCCGTGTGGAGCTGAGCACGCCCCCGTGTTGGGAAATAGAAGCTTCTATAGCTTTGTCTTTTCTGCAGACACTTGGTCACGCCCCCGTGTCCACTTGGCACGGGGCGTGTTTAGCCTTCTGATGTTTTGTTTTTGCTTGGGAAGATGCTGTCGAGGGGTTGGGCATGCCACGTTTGTTCCTTTTCTTGTAATTGTGTTAGATTTAGCTGTATTTTTGCTTCTTTTGTTCATTTACGCTCATTTAACCCTGAAAATACAAAAGGAAGACAAAAGCACACTTTTTCCAACATCAGTACTAAAAAAGGGTTAGCTTTATGCCTCATTTGATGTAATTTATATGTTGCATTTTACACACATCAAATACCCCCACACTTGAATCTTTGCTTGTCCTCAAGCAAAACTTTTTATTATGTGGCTTACACACCCAAATGGAATGGGTAGAAGAGAAGTTTTGGGCTTGTCTAGAGTGTCGAGATTCCAAGATCTTTATTAGGTTTTATTTTTATGTTAGTTACAATCCTATTCGTTATGATTTATTTAGAACATTACATAAGATAAATTACTTATTTGGGAATAACATGCCTCTTTAAAATTCCATTTAGATACAAGTTCACATACCTCACGGGGGATCACTCAACACTCGGCCGAAGATTTATTTTTTGTGAAACACTCGAGACTGGTATGGAACTTACTTCTACCATATGCTTGCCAAGCAATCAATCCTTCTCCTTTTTAACTATAAACCTTTGTAAATATCAAGAGGACTTTGGGGAGGGGTTAGGCTTGGGTTAAAGGTAGGTGGTTTTGGGTTAGTGGTTAGTAGAAAAAGGGGGAAAGGCGTAAAAAGCGTCGGTTTTCGTAAAACATTTTGTTTTTGTGACTTTTTATTCCAATGAAGTATTCTTCAAACAAAGTTTCTTTTGATGAACTTGTTTGTTTATTGCTAGACTTCAACATTTTTTTTTTGATAAGGAAGTTTCAAGAAAACCGAGCTTTTTACTAAAATAAAGGGTTTAAAATAAAAAGGGTTTTTGGTGGGTAAAGGGTGTTTGTTTTGGGTTTAGAAATGAAAAGGTTTAGGCTCAAAGGGGTTAACTAGGGAGATTTTGGGTAGATGGTTAAAAAAAGGAAAATAATGGTGTTGAAATAAAAAGGGTTAGTCCTAATGCCTCCATCATTTACTTACTTAGTTTTAAGTTGGTAAGGACCGGGAATGTATTGTCATGGCAAGTTCTAGAGTTGTAAGAAACCAAGCGGCTATTTACACAAGAAACGAAAAATGAGCATTTAGTTTAAAGATGTGTATTTGTATGCTCAATAAAGGCTCAAAACTCACTTTTTGTGGGAGTGGGTTTTTAATGTGATCAAGTATATATAATCAAATTTTAACTAGATTTGTCACGCCGTTTCATAATTTTCTTATGTTGGTTCTTTTTATCACGACGCTATCGGTTGTAAATTTGTAAAAATATAACCTTTCTAGAACTTGTTATTCCTAATTTAAACCAAGACAAGTAAAAAAATGAAAAGTTTTTTTTTGGAAATAATTTGGGGTGTTTAGCGGTTCCAATAGAGTTTTGTGTAAGGCTTGTAATTAGGAGTTGCAAAATTCAAGGTGTTTAGCATCCCCCACACTTAAATTACACATTATCCTCAATGTGTCCTAAAAATAAGTTTTTAGGTTGATTGAATGTGTAAAAAGGTGTGTTAAACAAAAATTTTATGTTACTGGGCACCTGGACACAGGCTGTGGTGAACGGGCACGGCCCCGTGTTCAGACTACCAGTAACAAAAAGTAAAAAAAAATGTAACAGAAGGCTGGGCACGGGGGCGTGTTCAACGAAAACGCCCCGTGTCCAGTTACCTGAACTGGGCGTTTTTCTGCAGACCCTTGAGCACGGGGCCGTGTTGGCTGGGCACGGCCCGTGCTGAACTTGCTGTAATGAAGAAAAATGTTCGGGAGGCTCTGTTTTTGTGCATGGGGTGTTGGTTCAAGTCTCCCTTAGTATCCTTCACCATCCAAGTGTGTTTTATTCATTACAACATCATCCAAACACCAAATAATTTTAAAACCATCATTCATTAAAGAGTGGATTACAATAAGTTCCTATAAAATTAATAAAAAAATAAAGAAAGAAAGATAGAAAGTTAAAAAGAAAGTACCTAAGATAGATAGGTCAAGTGATACATGAAATCATCCTAAGGAGTTCTACCCTTATTAAAGGAATAACAAAAGCCCGGAAATAGTTTTCCGGTATTTTAAAGGCGTTGTAGAACTCGGAACCGAGAGGTGTCCCCTAGATGTCGTTGTGTCACACCCCGACCACGTGGAACAACCAAACGTGGCGGAAACGTCGGGGAGTGTTGTAACAGAATTAATTGTTTCAAATCCATGGCAATTGAAGTTTCATTTTATTAATCAAACATGAAAGTTTACATTGTTTTAAACAAGAACCAAAGAGTACGTAACATAAATTAACTAGTTCTTGTCTCGTTTTAAGTCACTAAGGCACAGGTCCACCTAAGTATGTCTTGATAAGTCCTATGCATCATCTCCTGAAAACACATGTGAAAATAGGTACGTCAGCATAAAAATGCCTGTGAGATACATAGGTTTTGTGAAAATAGGATTCATGACTTGCGTTTAAAGAAACTGTTTAATAAAAGTACATAGGTTTTGGGCAATTTCTTCGGAAATGACCCATCTCGCCACAGTTGAAACAAGAACCTGGTAGAAAACGACCTTGAGCGGGATTGTTGCCAGCTTGGTTTGGTGCAGCTGCAGCTGGGCAAACTCTTGCTGTATGGCCTATAAGTCCACAAGTTTGGCATTGCGGCACTTTACATTGGCATGATGATGGAGGCTACATGGTTGCACAAGGGTGCAGTTCCATTATATGGCTTCCTAGCAGGGGGTTGAGCTGGTTGGTTGGGGACGGCTTGATCATTGTGAGTAACCATGGTGAAGTTCTGAGAAGCCTTTCGCTTCTTTGACTTCTTAGGGGATCCAGTCTGTTCATCCATGGTCTTTGATTCCTCGATTGGGTTTGATTCCTCGACCGGTTTCTTGTCACCTTTTTGGAAAAGTTTACCTTTCCTGATCTTTGGTTCAGTCAAGGTTGCAGATAGCTCAATGGCTTGTCTAACTGTAGTAGGGTTGCTACCAGTCATAATGTCTTGTATTGAGTCAGGGAGGCCATCAATGTACTTTTCGATTGCCTTATCCAAAGGCGTGACCATGTTCGGGCATAACAAACTTAACTCCTCATAACGGTCCGTGTAGGCTCGATGTTCACAGCTATCTTGCGTAAGATCGTCAAATTCCCTTTCCAAGGCCCTGATCTCATGACGAGGACATAATTCCCTCATCATAAGGGCCCTAAGTTCAGCCCATGTTTGTGCTAGAGCAACTTCTGCACCACGATCTCTCATAACCCCGTTCCACCACGTAAGGGCCCTCTTCTGGAACACACTCGAAGAAAACTCGACCTTGCGATTGTCAGGACACTGCACGTGGCGGAAAGTATTCTCAATGCTCTCGAGCCATTGAAGAAGCCCAGTCGCTCCCTCAGAACCACTAAACTTGAGTGGTTTAGCCGAGTTAAACTCTTGAAATTGCATGGACCATTGTTGTTGTTGTTGGCTTGGTTCCATTGAGAAAAGAGGTTTGGGAATTGAGCAGCCATTTGCTGCGCAATGATTTCTGCCAGTTCGGCAGTCGCTATCTGGTTCTCGCGTCGAGGAGGCATTCTAAAAGAAGAAACATGAAAGAAAACAAATGAAATGGCATTGGGTAAGAATAGGATGTTACAATTACCAACCATAATCATGGTTGATGGTCATTTGTTTGAACCACGAAGCAAACAAACAACATAAAGGCTGAATCAAAGCAAATAGATCCTCATAGCGTATCGCGAAGACATGCTCTCCTATAAGTGGACACTCACCCCAAGAGTTCCCAGGTAAGAGTGACTGGTCCGATTATGTGGATTTGTACGAACACTCTAGCCTTAGACAGAAAACCCAGGGTACAGGCATTCACTCTTCCAGTTTGCACGTGTTCACACTATTTAGGACCCAAAACTTTGACGAGAGTTTTGAAAATTCAAAGGGGTTCAAAACCTTATAACAGATGGTTCAAAACCTTATAACAAAGGGTTCAAAACCTAGTAATCAATCATCCTAGAACAGATGGTTAGTTTTCAAAGCGGTTTTGAAATTTATGTTCTTGTTGTGGTCGTCGCATAAGGATAGGTGACGGTATTGTTTTATGACTAAACGCAAGTAAACTCGCGTTAGGGTCCTAGGAAGGTTATAGTCTAGGTCAAAGCATTACTAATAACCTAATTCCCTATAACCATTGGCTCTGATACCAACTTTTCTGTCACACCCCGACCACGTGGAACAACCAAACGTGGCGGAAACGTCGGGGAGTGTTGTAACAGAATTAATTGTTTCAAATCCATGGCAATTGAAGTTTCATTTTATTAATCAAACATGAATGTTTACATTGTTTTAAACAAGAACCAAAGAGTACGTAACATAAATTAACTAGTTCTTGTCTCGTTTTAAGTCACTAAGGCACAGGTCCGCCTAAGTATATCTTGATAAGTCCTATGCATCATCTCCTGAAAACACATGTGAAAATAGGTACGTCAGCATAAAAATGCCTGTGAGATACATAGGTTTTGTGAAAACAGAATTCATGACTTATGTTTGAGAAAATGTTTAGTCATGAACCTTGTAATTTGCTTTGTCTTGTAAATCATTTGAAAAACGATAAGATCAGATGATATGTATAAATAAGAGAATAATGTATGGTTAAATGAATAACCATGTAAAATGAGTTTGTATAAGGTAAGTTGTTTGTAAATCAATGTCTTGTGAAAAGTATGTTATTTGTATAAAATGTTATATGTCTCAAATTGAAATGATTCAAATAACGCTACAATATGTGATACCATACAAACACTTATATATAGGAAGTACCAGCGGCGTATCCACCGTGCTTGTATCAAATTACATACGCCTCGTTACTTAAATCACTTACTCAAACCAAACCATCAAGATGAAATGTTTAACAATTATAGAAATGTTTATGTATAGTCAAATGTCTATTGTCAAATGTAAATCATGTCAACAGATACAACTGGTTCACACGGTTCAATAGTTACAAACGGTTCATATAATCAAAGGGTTACGATGGTTCACATAGTCAAATGGTTACAACGGTTCAAAATGTAGTATAATGTGTTCATATGCTGGATGAGCATATGCAACAGAAATGCAATGTAAAACAATGTACTAAGTATGCACGTAATGGACATACATAGTATAAGTGTAGTGTAAAACAATGTACTAAGTATGCACGTAATGGACATACATAGCATAAGTATAATGTAAAACAATGTACTAAGTATGCACACAATGGGCGTACATAGCATGAAATGTAATGTAAAGTGATGTACTAAGTATGCACACAATGGGCATACATAGCATAAAATGTATTGAAATCATGTACTATAAATGTACTAATAAACATAGCAAGTATATGATGTGAAAACAGGAAAGCATGAAAGTAACAAGTAGGCACATGTGTTTCACCCCAAAACAGTTTGAAAACAGTAAAAGAGGGGTCTATGTACTCACTTGAGATTGCTCAGTAGTCCTTGAGTGACAACCAAACAATGCTAGAGATCACGGATATCAAACGGCACCTAATATAGGTAACTATGTTAATAAACCGGACCTATATCGGAGGATCGGATAGAATGAGGGCTCGTAAACCAAATGAGTATGGGAACTCATGTAGTATGGTTTAACAAAGCCTACATACTAAATGAAACCAAGCCTAAGTGCTTACGACCCATTACGACCCGTTTAGGTAGCTTATGCTACTTTAACGCGTCGATTGCGTAAAACGCGTTCGGAACGCCTAACTAGTCCTATGACAAGTAAATTATGCCTTAACATATCTAATATTGTTACTAAATCAGTTTAGATACCAAAAGTTATGTTACATATGCTTAAAATGAATTTTGGCGTAAAAAGGGCATTTTGGTAATTTACCTAAGGCATATAAACTACCTATCATACAACTACTTAAACGAAGTGACCATAAGGTATAACCTCGGAAGGTTATTCCCTATATACTATGGTCACCTAATGTGCTTGGTCGGATCCTAATGATCGACCAAACGGTTCGGGTTCGAAAGTATAAGCGATTGTTTAGATCGCTTACCTTACGACCCTATATAAGCACTAAACTAAAAGTGACGAGCTAAGCATGTTAAAACATGCTTAACTATGTTTAGAAAACAGGTTTGGTATCAAAACAAACGGTTTTGATACCTAAGAGTAGTTTGGTTACAAAATACGCATGAATACGCATTCTGGCCGAAACTACGACTCGTCACTGAGCCTAGATAACATGGTAATCAGTAGGTATAGTCACTAGTGACTATAACCATCGTGATCACGCTCACGTTATGAAGTTCAAACGAACTTCGCATTGACCATAAACTGGTCAATGCAGAAAGTCAAACAAAGTTTGACTTTCGGACTCGAAAAGCAATAAAAGAACGAAGGAACACTTACAAAGGGTCCCCGCAAGATTGATTTCCAAGTAATCTCAGGTAGGAAGTGTATAAACACAACCACTTAGAGAAAAACTCAGATTTCAAGTGGGTTTTGCAATGGGGATGGATGGGTATTTATAGTAAATGGACCACCGTTCTCTTATGGATCTTCCATATTTGGATTTTGCTTGATTTTATGGACAAGTGTTGATGTATGTAATCTCTTATGGATCTTCCATATCTCTATATAATCTTACAAGATCATTTCACTTCAACACTACACTCCACCTTCTTCCTCTTCCTCTCTCCCAAACCGTAAACACCACCATCACCCCCATTTCCAACTTTTCAACTTTTTTCTTCAAGATTTAACTCCATTCCAAGCAAATTTCAAGTTGGTGTGAAGATTCAAAGTAGTTTCCAAGGTGTTTTCAAGTGATTTCAAGCTCCATATCATCAAAATCTCATCCACAAACCCACTTGAATCTTGAAGGTATAAAATTTATGTTTAAATCATACACTTTGTCACACCCTCAAAATCCACTTGCGGAGTACCATCGTGAGGCGTGTGACATGACCAGGATCCAGCCACCAATTATACTGAGCATTTAGTTAATAAAAATGTTCACTAACCACAATGATTAGTAAATACCATAGTTAAAGTTCAAGAGTCTTAAGTTCAAATAACAGTTTAAGTAAGTAGCGGAAGCATAGGCAAAACAGTTAAACAAAGTTTATAGTTTAAGTTTATTATAGAACCCAACACACGGGTTAAGACGGCCACTACACATCCCCAAGCTGTAAGCTCCTGAATTACTGGGTACCTGCAAAGCATGTAGTAGGGTATCAACATAATGTTGGCGAGTTCACGAGTTTGTCCAGTTTTTAATTCCACAAACTTGTTTCAACAATTAATTTACTCATTTATACCATGCCAAGGGGAGCTACCCCTTAAGTAACCTACTAAACTGGTTTACAATACCGAATACTATGCGACCGTACGTTTCCGTAGAGTGCCCCGTTTGTCAATGTTCTATCATCATTGATGGTTTGCAAGAGTCTATTAGTTCACGCCCGATCCCATACGCATGCACGGTGTGAGGTTGGTGAGATCTAAATAGCGTTATCAACTAATAACCCGTTCGCCTGGCCCCGGTGACTAATCGGTATTAAGTAGTAGGGACTTGAGTGATAGAGTTTCGTTTAGTATTGCTTGTTGCATCCAATATAAAAAGTAATTAACTAAAGGTCCCGCATAAGGGGAGAAAAGTAGGTTTGTATCCCTTACAAAGGGATAGCGTTGTTTAAGTTCCGTTTCCCAACCACAGGGAACGCATGGTTCAAAAGTTGTGAACTCACCTTGGGTTGCTCGGTAGACGGTTACTTGGGCAAGCACGCTGGTCACCACGTCCTAACATGTTTACCAGTATGGGTCAGGTTTAGGTACAAATAAGTCACGTATATCCTACGCGTATCTAACACATAGCATGCATATCACATAGTTATTCATTACGTTATTGGGACAGTCCTAATTCTTAAACAGTCAAATAGTAACAGTTTACACAAAGCCCACATACAATCTTGCAGCCCAAAACATATTGTCATACACACTGTGGCCCAATAACGGAGACAAGTAGCCCAGTCGAGACCACGGGGTCTCGACTCGAGAACACGAGGTCTCGAGTCGCAACCAAGACGTCTCGAGTCGCGGATGAGTGGTGCATGCAGGAGTCGCAATCCTCGGAGGTCTCGAGTTCAGTCTCGAGTCGAGATCATGAGATCTTGAGTCGAGATCTTGCTGGTCTCGAGTCCTTGATGTCTGCTGCTTAATCTCGAGTTTCCACTTTGTTGGTCTCGAGTCGCAACCGAGTGTCTCGACTCGTTTGTCTGATGTGGAGATCCTTCTAGAACCTCTGATGTACTATCCAATGGAATTGCATGTTCATGAAATTGTGTACTAACCAACCAGAATGTACAAACATGTTTTCTTGTCTAATTCCTAATCAAAACGGATCAAACAAAGCATTTTTCAAACATTCATATCAATATTCAAACTGTTCTTCTTTAGGGTTTTCACATTCATCAAACATGAATATTCTAGCATATATTCCTTGATTTATGTACACATCTACCAAACCTCATATGTTGCATAGAATCATCAAAATAGTGCCATCATCCAATCATAACATTTATTCACTTCTATACAACTCAAATGTCAAGCTAGCATGTTAACCATTAAATCACTCCATTCTTCCTAACCATATGAATTATTCAATAAACAAGCATCTTTTATCATGCAAACACTTTCATCATACACAAATAATAATCACAATGTATAACATCACTTAATCAACATCTTTATCATGTCTTTACATCACTAAACAACTAAGAGGGGATACTAACCGAAACCGATTGGGTGTAAGTGTGTTCGAGATGGAATGATGATCGAGCTACAAGTCTTCTCCTTCCAAATTGGCTCCAAGAATGTAAGGTGTGGTGATGTTTAATGGTTTCTTGGGAGAGAAAGCTAGAGAGAGTGAGGGAGTGAGAGAATGTTTGGGGAAATTAATGCCAATGATGAAAAGTGGCAAGGTTGGCTATCAACATGGGTTATATACTAGCCCCAAGTCGGTGCACCCTAATGGGCTTCCGAGTGGGCTCAAGGAGGTGCGGCCCAACTGGTTTGGTTCACTCGAGACCGAGTGGTCTCGAGTCGGGTCCTTGTGGTTTCGATTCACCAATACACGCATATACATATTTATATATTACATGCACATAACTTAATACAAGGATCACATTACACATCGTGATAAATCACAAACTTTCATTTAATAATATATGTACACATAACGTTAATACATGAAGGTTGCTCAGGAAAACCTAGAGTGTCACATTATCCCCAAGTTTTTAGAACTTTCGTCCCGAAAGTTAAGGCAGCCACTATCATGCTAGTATGAGTGAGAATGTTTCAACGGGGTGTCACATCATCCCCCCGTTAGTTTGGAATTTCGTCCCGAAATTCGGTTGTAGCTTCAGTGCTGGGAGTTTCGTTAGGGAACAACTGGGGATATTTTCATTTCATCTGGTCCTCCCGTTCCCAGGTAAACTCTGGGCCACGGCGCGAGTTCCAACGGACTCGTACGATAGGTATCTGGCTATGTTTAAGGGTTTTGATTTCTTGATCCGTGATCTCAATCGGTTCCTCAATAAAGTGTAGCTGATCGTCAAAAGTTAGCTCCTTGAAAGGAATGATGAGTGTTTCATCTGACAAACACTTCATTAGGTTAGACACGTGAAAGACATTATGCACCGCACTCAGCTCTTCAGGCAGATTCAATCTGTAAGCAACCTTACCAATTTTCTCAGTAATTTCAAATGGTCCGACATATCACGGATTAAGCTTGCCCCGTTTACCAAAACGAACCACACCCTTCCAGGGTGAGACTTTAAGTAGAACCCGGTCACCGACCTGGAATTCTAGCGGTTTCCTACGCTTATCGGCATAACTTTTCTGACGGTCACGAGCTGCCGCCATGCGTTGTCTGATCTGGGCAATCTTTTCCATAGTCTCGACTACAAGTTCCGGGCCAGTAATTTGGCTTTCGCCAATTTCTGCCCAACACAGAGGTGATCGGCATTTACGACCGTACAATGCCTCAAAGGGTGCTGCCTGGATGCTGGTGTGGTAGCTGTTGTTGTAGGAGAACTCTACCAACGGTAAGTATCGTTCCCGCCCATTTTCAAAATCAATAACACATGCTCTCAGCATGTCTTCGAGAGTTTGGATGGTACGTTCCGTTTGACCATCGGTCTGTGGGTGGTAAGCAGTGCTCATATCCAGATGTGAGCCAAAAGATCTATGGGTAGCTTGCCATAACTTGGATGTAAAGCGTGGTCACGATCAGAAATGATAGAGATTGGCACCCCGTGCCTAGCAACTATCTCTTTCAAGTAGATTGCAGCAAGCTTCGAGTACTTATCGGTTTCCTTGATTGCGAGGAAATGTGCAGACTTGGATAGGCGGTCCACGATGACCCAAATAGTATCGTTCCCGCTCTGGGACCTAGGTAAGCCTGTGACGAAATCCATGGAAATTTGCTCCCATTTCCATGTTGGCAGCTCTGGTTGTTGCAACAAGCCCGACGGCTTCTGGTATTCGACCTTGACTCTAGCACAAGTCAAGCATTTGCTAACGTAGGTTGCTATGTTGGCTTTCATACTAGGCCACCAATATGTAGTCTTGAGGTCGTGGTACATCTTATCTGAACCAGGATGTGCTGAGTAACGAGACTTGGGTGCTTCATCCATCACAAGCTCACGTAGATTTCCATAGAGTGGAACCCAAATGCGCCCTGTCACATAGTAAGCGCCGTCTTCCTTTTGTTCTAACCATTTCCTCGATCCTCGCAGGGACTCGGCCCTGATGTTCTCTGCGTTCAATGCTTCAACTTGAGCATTTCATATCTGAATAGGAAGATTAGAGTGAATGGTAAGTTATAACGCATGTACACGCTTAGGTTTAGTTTCTTTACGGATGAGGGCGTCAGCCACAACATTGGCCTTGCCTGGACGATACTTGATTGCGCATTTGTAGTCGTTAAGGAGTTCTACCCATCTGTGTTGCCTCATGTTCAACTCCTTATGCTCCAAAATATGCTGGAGACTCTTGTGATCGGTGTAAATTGTGCACTTGGTACCGTACAAGTAATGCCTCCAAATCTTGAGTGCAAAAACGTCCGCTCCGAGTTCCAAGTCGCGCGTCGTGTAGTTCCTTTCGTGAATCTTGAGTTGTCGAGAAGGGTAGGCGATAACTTTCTTGCGTTGCATCAACACGCAACCAAGTCTATGAATAGACGTGTCGCAGTTAACTACAAAGTCGTCGGTACCTTCAGGTAACGAGAGAATAGGAGCACTACAAAGGTTATCCTTTAGCTTCTGAAAGGCAGACTCCTGAGCCTCATTCCACTTGTAAGCAATACCCTTCTGAGTGAGAGTCGTGAGAGGTTGAGCGATCTTCAAAAATCCCTTGATGAATCTACGATAGTATCCTGCCAGTCAGAAGAATTGGCGAACTTTGGTCGGAGTCTTAGGGGTAGGCCAATTCTTTATAGAGTTGATCTTAGCTGGATCGACGTGGATTCCGTCCTTATTGACCACGTGCCCAAGGAAATGGACTTCTCAAAGCCAGAAGTCACATTTCGAGAACTTGGCGTACAGTTGCTCATTGCGAAGGAGTTCGAGAATAAGGCACAGGTGTTGTTCATGCTCTCCTTGGCTCTTTGAGTAGATCAGGATGTCATCGATAAACACAATCACAAACTTGTCGAGGTAGGGTTTGCACACTCGGTTCATGAGATCCATAAAAATCGCAGGTGCGTTGGTCATTCCAAAAGGCATGACAAGGAACTCGTAATGACTATAACGAGTTCTGAATGCAGTTTTGGAGATCAATCTTCGTCGCGAACTCTCAACTGATGATAACCTGATCACAGATCAATCTTGGAGTAGTAGCTTGATCCTTGCAACTGGTCGAATAGGTCGTCGATACGTGGGAGTGGGTAACGGTTCTTGATGGTAACCTTGTTCAGCTCACGGTAATCGATGCACATACGGAATGTGCCATCTTTCTTTTTTACAAAGAGCACTGGTGCTCCCCAGGGTGACGAACTAGGATGGATAAATCCTTTATCCAACAGTTCCTGCAGTTGCGTAGAAAGTTCCTTGAGTTCAGCGGGGGCTAGTCGATAAGGCGCACGAGCTATAGGTGCCGCTCCGGGGGTTAGCTCGATTTCAAATTCAACCTGATGGTGAGGAGGGAGTCCAGGTAATTCCTCAGGGAATACCTCGGGATAGTCGCGTATGACTGGAAAATCTTCGATCCTCTTTTCCTTTTCATGAGTGTCGGTGACAAGTGCAAAGATAGCGGTGTGCCCCTTTCGTAAGCACTTCTGGGCCTTTAAGAACGAGATGATTCCTGTGACTTCTCCGCATTTGTCACCTTGGACGATGAGGGGTTTGCCAGAACGACAGGGAATACGAACCATTTTCTCTTGACATAGAATTTCAGCCTGATGTTTGGATAACCAATCCATACCAATGACGATGTTGAAGCTTCCAAGAACGATAGGGAAAAGATCGATGCTAAAGGTCTGACCAGACAACACTAGTTTGCAGTTACTTATCACGTGTGAGGCCTCGATGTTTCTACCATTTGCTAACTCGACGGTATGCTTAGAACTTAATAACGTAGGCGTACGCTTAAGCTTCTTACTAATACGTAGGGATACATAGCTAGCATCGGCTCCAGAATCAAACAATACAAAAACATAACGATCATCAAGTAGGAACTTACCCACTACAACGTTGGGATCATTCCTAGCTTCTCTAGCTCCAATCACAAAAACCCTTCCTCTTGCACCATTTCCAGCATTGTTGTTGTTTAGATCGTTCTTTCCAGCACCTTGGTTGTTATTGTGGTTCTGGTTCAGTTCAGGGCAATCCCATCGCATGTGCCCCGTTGCTCCACACTTGAAGCATCCACGGTTGTTTCCTTGTTGCTGTTGTTGCTGTGGTTGTTGCTGAGTCTGCCTGGCTGGAAGCTGGCTTCTGCAGTCTTTGGCTTCATGCCCCATCTTGTTGCATCGCTGACACTGACCTTTGCCACATGGCCCACTGTGGTGTCGGTTACACTTGTTACACTTGGGGTGGTTTCCTCGATAGCCACCCTGTTGCTGAGGGCCCTTGTTGTTTTCAGTTTTCCTTTGCTGAGTTGGGGCCTGAGTGGGGTTAGCATCCTTGCTTTGGTATCCTTCCCACTTACGCTTGTTATCACCAGAAGTTCTAGTAGTAGCACTGATCCTTTTGGGCAGCTTGCCCTGTTCCACAGCCTGATCAGTGAGTTTGTGAGCAAGACGGATGACTGGCTGAATGGTAGTGAGGTTAGCTGAAGTGACCAAGCTCTGGATTTCTGGAGCCAAACCTTTGATGTACAATTTGATCCTTCGATAAACAGGTCGAGACATGTTTGGGCAGAGAGCAGCGTAGTCGTTGGACTGCTTGGTGTAGGTCTCAATCTCTGATCCAACCATCTTAAGCTCAAAGTACTCATTTTTGAGTTTGTGAATGTCATCCCTGTGGCAGTACTCTTCCTTGATCATGTTCTTGAAATCCTCCCACGCAGTAGCATTAGCAGTTTCCAAACCAAGCATCTGAATCTGCGCTTTCCACCATGAAAGTGTGTTTCCTTCAAGCGTACCAGTAACAAATTTCACCCAATTAGCAGGGGGACACTCGCAGACAGCAAAGACAGCTTCGGCCTTCTCAATCCAGTGTAGAAGGCCTATGGCACCCTCAGTACCATTGAAAGGGAGAGGCTTGCAATCCATGAAGGTCTTGAAAGTACAAACACGTGGTTGCGCAGGCACATGCTGACCTGTTGTGAGAAGCGAAGCGGATAGGTTTAGGGGTGATATGACGCTGCGGGGTAGGATCTAAACCTCCTAAAATAACGAGTTTACCTCCAGGGTGAGCTGCGAAAGCTGCAGCCACCGTGTTGATCAGGTTAGTGAACTAAGCCTGAGTCATGTTAACGTTTCCTCTTCCGCGTCCACTCATTGTCTTCACAACCAGAAAACATAATATGAGTGCGATGTCGTAATGTAGCGAGAATGAGATAGAAGAGGGAGGTGTATACATCTAACTAGACACACTAGTACGTATAGTAGAGCATAGACATAAAATAAACAAGCAAGTAAACACAAGTCCGAGCCATGAGGTCTAATACGTTGAGCCTAGCACTTGGAGTGTAGTGTCGTCGCGAGTCACGGGTTATAGTCTGGTTTTTCTCAAAAAGACTATCTTTTTTAAATCGAGTTCACTATAACCAATGGCTCTGATACCAATCTATCACACCCTCAAAATCCACTTGCGGAGTACCACCGCGAGGCGTGTGACATGACCAGGATCCAGCCAACAATTATACTGAGCATTTAGTTAATAAAAATGTTCACCAACCACAATGATTAGTAAATACCATAGTTAAAGTTCTAGAGTATTAAGTTCAAATAACAGTTTAAGTAAGTAGCGGAAGCATAGGCAAAACAGTTAAACAAAGTTTATAGTTTAAGTTTATTATAGAACCCAACACACGGGTTAAGACGACCACTACACATCCCCAAGCTGCAAGCTCCTAAATTATTGGGTACCTGCAAAGCATGCAGTAGGGTATCAACATAATGTTGGTGAGTTCACGAGTTTGCCCAGTTTTTAATTCCAAAAACTTGTTTCAACAGTTAATTTACTCATTTATACCATGCCAAGGGGAGCTACCCCTTAAGTAAGCTACTAAACTGGTTTACAATACCGAATACTATGCGACCGTACGTTTCTGTAGAGTGCCCCGTTTGTCAATGTTCTATCATCATTGACGGTTTGCCAGAGTCTATTAGTTCACGCCCGATCCCATACGCGGGCACGGTGTGAGGATGGTAAGACCTAAATAGCGCTATCAACTAACCCGTTCGCCTGGCCCCGACGACTAATCGGTATTAAGTATTAGGGACTTGAGTGATAGAGTTTCGTTTAGTATTGCTTGTTGCATCTAATATAAATAGTAATTAACTAAAGGTCCCGCATAAGGGGAGAAAAGTAGGTTTGTATCCCTTACAAAGGGATAGCGTTGTTTAAGTTCCGTTTCCCAACCACCGGGAACGCATGCTTTAAAAGTTGTGAACTCACCTTGGGTTGCTCGGCAGACGGTTACTTGGCCAAGCACGCTGGTCACCACGTCCTAACATGGTTACCAGTATTGTGACACCCCAGGAAAATCAGGAAAACAACGCGACTTAATTAGCTTCCTCAGTAACCACGCGCTAAATTTCGGGACGAAATTCTCTTAACAGGGGGAGAATGTGACAACCCTCAAATTTACATGTAACCGTACAATCTATTAATGTTAATTAGAGTACTTGATGACTGTGCTGAATCATTTAAATGCTCTTTGATTACTGTGTTATGCTTGCATGTATTTGTTAACATACTAATAGTATATAGACAAGTTACTAAATAGTTCGTTATGCTTTCCTGTGTGTTGAAAATTAAAAACGTTACAAAAATATATATATAGGACGCTTTACGGATTAATTAAGCAGTTTATTGGAACCGTATCCAACCAAACAACCGGACTTAACCCGGAACCTAAAAATATGGTCAATGACATTATTTTTCCTTTTCTGAGCTAGTTAGGGTACCCGAATACCCTGACACCCGTTATATTTTATACCACACTAGTAAACTATTTAAAGTTCCTAATTAACTAAACTATATATAACTTATCTAAGCTAGTTGGAATCAAACCATGTACCCACCCCCCCTCCCCAACGATCATTTCCCCCCATGTGAGACACACCACCATTTCTTTTATTATAATATTCACCTTGGTCTAGTATCTAGATAGCATGTTATACATTGGTTAATGATGGGAATGGATTATAAGTATGCATGGAAGTTTATCATTTTCTTTCATTTCACTTCCAACAACAACTCACTCTTTGTTTCTCTCTTGCTTATAATCGGCCAAACACCAACCACCATACACCCACCATTTTTGTTTCTTGTTCAACCATTTCCTACATACACAAAGGTGCAAGGTGACACACAAGAAGGCTCGGTGCACTCGGAAGTTCAAAGACCGCTCTTGTTTTCTTTTATCCACCACTTTTACGCCTTTGATCTTACCTAGCCTTGTGCTAGTTGTAAGTGCTTCTAAACACCTTCTTGATCCTGTTTTAAGTGGTTAATAAGTGATTTAATAACTAAAAACCTAGAACACACAAGATGATAACTTAAAGACTTGATAATAGGATGAATATGTTGGATAAAGAGTAGATGTGTGTGTAAATCATGTAGATCTTGTGTGGTTATGATTCTTGGTTGATTATCTGATATTTTGCTGGTTAGTATTGATGTTTGATGTTGTTGTGATCAATAAACTTGCTAACGGAATCAATCGAGCACGAACTAGGAAGATAAAGACTGAAAACAGAATCTGTCCAAGTTTTACAGCCAACTTCAGTTGGCTGTAAACAAGTCATAAACTCTACGAAAAACTGATATTTTGAGTCTAAAACATGTTATTATGAAATACGGTTCTAATGGCACCGGAATCGTAATTTTTGGACTTCGTTTACTATTTTTAAAGCGTCATTTCGTAACAGCAACAAGAGCTGCATTTTTCTGCTGAAAATATTTGTTTTTGTTTTCTGTCATAACTCGGGTTCTGTGTAGAGTTGGATCATAAAACTTGTACTGTAGATGACCACCGATGTATTTGTAATTACCCCACTGGAATTTCGTAAATCGGACGCTCGATGAATTTTTAATAAATTATTCGGTGGACTATGGTCAGAAATAGATAAATCTGAGATCAGTCCGGAAAATGAATTTTTATAAAATATTGGTAATGAACTGGACCGCGATATTTTTACACAAAAAAATATGGAACGTTTAACACATCCAGTAAAAATTTGGGAATTTTTGGAATAATTTAACTATTTTATTAAAATGTCCGAAAACAGCCGGTTTTGAATATTAATGCTGAAATAACATAAGTTGTGACTTGCGTGTCTAAATGTCGAGTATGCTATCTGTGAATGATCTAACATGTTATATGTGTTACGTGCACTATCGTATGTTTGCTTATGAGTGGGGAATGGATGGGAAGTATATATACGGGCATAAACAGTTAAAGTAATGCATGCTATGTGATAGATACGTGTAGGAACTTTGTGCTCTATTTGTAAGCCACTAAATGACTAACTAGTAAATCATACTAGGACGTGATTGACCGACCTTGACTGTTAGCAATATTTGAGAATCTAACCGAGCAAACCGATGTGAGTTCACACTTTTCTACAAAGCATGGTAAATTCCCGGTGGGAATGGGAATGGGTTCAGGAATAGGGATTCCTCGTCCTTTGGGACGTGTTCAGGAATGTAAATTCCTCGTCCTGTTGGGACGGATTAGACTTACTGGACTAGAACTCTATCAGCGAAGTCCCTCCCTTTTTGTATCGACTTAATCGCCATGGCTATGGCGAGCGGGTCATTAGTTAATAGCGCTATTATGTTTAACAAACCTCACACCGTGCCAATTGGACGGGTGTGTACTAATGGACTATGGCACGTCGGTGATGATAGAACACCGACGCTAGGGCACAATTGATTTTTGTTAGTAGTCGATATGATAAACGAGTCTGGTAGTTTAAAATACTGGGGTAGCTCCCCACGGCCAAAGTGCCGGGCTGGATAGCCAGGGAAGGTGGACATGGGATGGTTAACAAATAAACGTTTTCGAACTATGGGGTAACCCCCACGGCTAGATAGCCGAATGAGATTAAACTATGTTTTTGGAAACAATTCTAAAATGGACAACCAACCGTGAACTCACTCATCTTTGTTGTTGACTCGTTATTACATGCTTTGCAGGTCATTAGATGCTATGGAGCTTGCATATGGAGGTGGTCGTTGTGGGATGCGAACTGATATGTCCCGTACTTAACGAATAAACTTTATGAACTTATTAAACCTACGTTTTGGACTTTAAACTTATGAACTATGGACTTATGTTTTGAACTTATGTTTTATGCTTCCGCTGTTAACCAAAAATCGGTTTACTTCCTTTTGGTCACCAATCGTATTGTGTTTGGTTTTATTTACTTAATTATGTTGTTCAATATGATTGGTGGCTCGATCCTGGTCATGTCACGCCTCCAAACGGTGATACTCCGCATGGTGGATTTTGTGGGTGTGACAGATTGGTATCAGAGCCATTGGTTATAGTGAACATGGTTTTAAAAAAAAGGGAAAAGTTTTTGATAAAACCAGACTATAACCGGTACAGTACTCAACGATCCACAACGACGTTTCGCTCCACGTGCAAGACTCAACACACTAGGTGGTATGATTTAAGTTTATATTTCTTACTTGCTAGATTACTTTTGTCCGGTGTGGTGTTTATGGTGTGTTTATTTAGGGTAGTAGCATGTTGTCTATTAGCCCTACTGCATTCTTTATGATATGCAATTGTTTACTTGAAATTTGACAAATAGTGGTCAAATTCTATTCTAATTTCTCGTCACCCCTCTACGACAACTGTTTATGCATTCTATCTATTTACACGCTTAACTCGACATGACGTCACCATCTGACCCTCCGTGCATTCGGCTTGTACGTCAACATTCACGAAGACCCGACCTGGCTCAAACGAACTTGGGTTTTGGAGAACTATACCCACGCATCCCCGTTGACGGACCTCATCATCTCCACTGGTCGTCGTTACCAGAAACGAAGCAGCCACAGTTACGCGCGTTCGTCGCTTTGCAACTCGCAACTCTACCAACCAAACTCTATTTTGGACAATTGATATACTTCCGTGAATCGTGATGCAACGAACTTCCCTTTTTGTGTCATGCTGCCACACCTCATTACTAGAATTGCTTCTAAGCGACATATTACTTGGTTGAATTCTTCTGTTATTGGTGGACCCCTGTTTTCGCTTGATTCTTCACATGAACCTCATTAACTCCTTGTTTCTTCGATTGGCAACTGATTTAACGAAACGCCAACAACCACACCACTATTTCCACCGATCACAAGTTTACCCCCATTACCTTATTGGGTGGTTAATGCTTCTTCTACTTGATTTACTCCTTCGAAAACCCAACCTAGCGAATGGATGCCCTTACTGATAGGATAGTCATCAGGACGCTCAAGGACGGAAATATGGAATCACTCAACCTACAGGCGAACACGATAATCTATACGCTTACCTGACCCGCCTCACACTACAAGAAATCGTACTATTCCATGATAGTCTTCTTAAATACGCGGAATCCTTATACTAGCTTTTGTACCGACACATGATTATTGGTTTATGTTATGTCTAATTTCTACCATTTGCTTAGACCAAACCGTCATTCTCTTACCACAGTGACATTTCGTCCTCGCTCCACCATGCAAAGACACTGAAATGAACACCCTCTAGCATAGAGAGTTTGGAAGGCTCGACTCTCGGTCCTCGGTGATCACTCCTTGAAATCTTCAGAGTGATGCAAAGAACGATCCCAACGTTGTGATGGGTAAGTTTCTTCTGGACGACTTCTTTGTTACTGTTTTGTTTGATTTGGGCGCTGATACTAGTTATGTATCCTTAAAAGTTAGTCAAATGCTTAAGCGTACTTCAACACCCTTGAACACCAAACACACGGTAGAACTAGCTAATGGTAAAAGTCTTGAAGCCACACACGTAGTTAAAGGTTGTAACCTCGTCTTAGCTGGTCAGAACTTCTCTATCGACCTTATTCCTATCACACTTGGTAGTTTCGACGTTGATATTGGGATGGATTGCTATCTCATCATCAAGAGGAGATTGTTTGCAAGGAGAAAATCTTCCGCGTTCCTCATTCTGGTAAGGAACCCCTCGTGATTCGTGGCGACAAGAGTGGTGTTGTCGAAGGCATTATATCTTTCCTTAAGGCCTAGAAGTGTTTGCGAAAGGGCCACACTGCCATTCTTGCACTCGTTACTGACACATCAACAGAAGAGAAGAGAATTGAGGACATTCCTATTGTGCGCGATTTTCCTGAGGTATTTCCTGAGGAATTGCCTGGTCTTCCACCTCATCGTCAAGTTGAGTTTCAAATCGAGCTAGCTCCTGGAGCAGCGCCAGTAGCTCGAGCACCATATCGTCTAGCTCCGTCAGAACTTGAAGAACTGTCTACGCAATTACAAGAACTCTTGGAAAAGGGTTTTATACGTCCTAGCTCTTCACCCTGGGGAGCTCCAGTCTTGTTTGTGAAGAAGAAAGATGGTACTTTCAGAATGTGTATCGACTACCACGAACTTAACAAGTTGACCGTGAAGAATCGATATCCTCTTCCATGTATTGACGATTTGTTCGACCAGTTGCAAGGGTCGAGATATTACTCTAAGATTGATTTGAGATCGGGATACCATCAGCTGAGAGTCCGAGATGAGGACGTCTCCAAAACAACATTCAGAACTCGTTACGGCCATTACGAGTTTCTGGTTATGCTATTCGGGCTGACGAATACACCAGCGGTCTTCATGGATCTCATGAACCGAGTGTGCAAGCCTTACCTGGATAAGTTTGTCATAGTGTTTATCGACGACCTCCTGATCTATTCTAAGAGTCAGGAGGAACACGAGCAACACCTACGACTTATGCTGGAACTTCTTCGAAAAGAGCAACTGTGTGCCAAATTTTCGAAATGTGACTTCTGGCTTCGCGAAGTCCACTTTCTAGGCCACGTGGTAAACAAGGATGGAATTCATGTGGATCCATCCAAGGTTGACTCGATCAAGAACTGGCCTGCACCCCGTACACCCACAGAAATCCGCCAACTCTTGGGTTCGGCAGGGTACTACAGAAGGTTTATCAAAGATTTCTCCAAGATTGCGCAACCTCTCACTTCACTGACTCAGAAGGGTGTCATCTATCATTGGGGTGATGCACAGGAGTCCACATTCCAACACTTGAAAGATAGACTTTGTAGCGCGCCTATCCTCTCATTTCCTGAAGGCACAGATGATTTTGTGGTTTACTGCGATGCTTCCATCCAAGGACTTGGTTGCGTGTTGATGCAACGTGATAAGGTCATTGCCTACGCATCACACCAACTTAAGGTTCACGAAAGGAACTACACTACGCTCGACTTGGAATTGGGAGCAGTTGTTTTCGCACTTAAGATATGGAGACATTACCTTTACGGTACCAAGTGCACCATTTACACCGATCACATGCGTCTCGAGCATATCTTCAAGCAAAAGGAGTTAAACATGCGTCAACGCCGATGGGTTGAACTCTTGAATGATTATGAATGCGCTATCAAATACCATCCGGGCAAGGCCAATGTTGTGGCCGACGCCCTCAGTCGAAAGGATACTTTACCCAAGCGTGTACGTGCGTTACAGCTTACCATCCAATCTAACCTTCTAGCTCAGATTCACGATGCTCGGGTTGAAGCATTGAAAGCAGAGAACATCAGGGCTGAGTCCTTACGAGGATCGAGGCAGCGGCTAGAACAAAAGGAAGACGGTGCCTACCATGTAAACGGACGCATCTGGGTTCCATTTTATGGAAACTTAAGTGAGCTTGTGATGGATGAGGCACACAAGTCTCGTTATTCGGTACATCCGGGTTCAGATAAAATGTACCACGACCTCAAGACTACGTATTGGTGGCCCGGTACGAAAGCCAGCGTAGCAACCTACGTCAGTAAATGTTTGACTTGCGCTAGGGTCAAGGTCGAATACCAGAAACCATCAGGCCTACTTCAACAACCAGAGATCCCGAAATGGAAATGGGAGTAAATTTCCATGGATTTCGTTACTGGCCTGCCTAGATCCCAGCGCGGAAATGATACCATTTGGGTGATCGTGGATCGACTGACTAAGTCTGCACACTTCTTAGCTATCAAGGAAACCGACAAGTTTTCTACTCTCGCAGACATCTACCTAAAAGAAGTTGTATCTAGGCACGGAGTACCAACCTCCATCATTTCTGATCGTGACGCGCGTTTTACTTCTGAACTGTGGCAAGCAATGCACAAGCCTTTTGGCTCACGTTTAGATATGAGCACCGCTTATCACCCACAGACGGATGGGCAATCTGAACGCACCATCCAAACCCTTGAAGACATGCTTAGGGCATGTGTAATCGACTTCGGCAATGGCTGGGAAAAAACACCTCCCGCTAGTGGAGTTTTCATATAACAACAACTCCCATACCAGCATCCAAGCCGCTCCGTTTGAGGCATTGTTCGGACGCAAATGCCGATCACCTCTCTGTTGGGCAGAAGTTGGTGACAGCCAAATCACTGGCCCAGAACTTGTGGTAGATACCACCGAGAGAATTGCTCAGATACGACAGCGAATGGCGGCAGCTTGTGACCATCACAAAAGCTATGCTAATAAGGGAAGAAAACCACTCGAGTTCCAGGTTGGGGATCGAGTGCTACTCAAAGTCTCACCTTGGAAAGGTGTAGTTCGCTTTGGCAAACGAGGCAAACTCAACCCGCGATATGTTGGACCATTCGAAATCATTCAGAAAATTGGCAAGGTAGCCTACAGGTTGAATCTACCTGAAGAACTCAGCGGAGTTCACAACGTATTCCATGTGTCAAATCTGAAGAAGTGTCTGTCAGATGAGACCCTCATAGTTCCTCTCAAGGAACTCACAATCGACGACCAGCTGTGATTCGTCGAGGAACCAGTAGAGATTACGGATCGAGATGTTAAGATCCTCAAGAGTACCAGGAAACCTCTGGTCCGAGTTCGTTGGAATGCTCGTCGTGGCCCAGAGTATACTTGGGAACGAGAAGACCAAATGAAACTCAAGTATCCCTAACTGTTTAAGAAAAACGCAACCACTACTGAGGCTGAAGCTACTGCATAATTTCGGGACGAAATTCCAAATCAACGGGGGGATGATGTGACACCCCAGGAAAATCAGGAAAACAACGCGACTTAATTAGCTTCCTCAGTAACCACGCGCTAAATTTCGGGACGAAATTCTCTTAACAGGGGGAGAATGTGACAACCCTCAAATTTACATGTAACCGTACAATCTATTAATGTTAATTAGAGTACTTGATGACTGTGCTGTATCATTTAACTGCTCTTTGATTACTGTGTTATGCTTGCATGTATTTGTTAACATACTAATAGTATACAGACAAGTTACTAAATAGTCCGTTATGCTTTCCTGTGTGTTGAAAATTAAAAACGTTACAAAAATATATATATAGGAAGCTTTACGGATTAATTAAGCAGTTTAACGGAACAGTATCCAACCAAACAACCGGACTTAACCCGGAACCTAAAAATATGGTCAATGACATTATTTTTCCTTTTCTGAGCTTGTTAGGGTACCCGAATACCCTAACACCCGTTATATTTTATACCACACTAGTAAACTATTTAAAGTTCCTAATTAACTAAACTATATATAACTTATCTAAGCTAGTTGGAATCAAACCATGTACCCCCCCCCCCCCAACGATCATTTCCCCCCATGTGAGACACACCACCATTTCTTTTATTATAATATTCACCTTGGTCTAGTATCTAGATAGCATGTTATACATTGGTTAATGATGGGAATGGATTATAAGTATGCATGGAAGTTTATCATTTTCTTTCATTTCACTTCCAACAACAACTCACTCTTTCTTTCTCTCTTGCTTGTAATCGGCCAAACACCAACCACCATACACCCACCATTTTTGTTTCTTGTTCAACCATTTCCTACATACACAAAGGTGCAAGGTGACACACAAGAAGGCTCGGTGCACTCGGAAGTTCAAAGACCGCTCTTGTTTTCTTTTATCCACCACTTTTACGCCTTTGATCTTCCCTAGCCTTGTGCTAGTTGTAAGTGCTTCTAAACACCTTCTTGATCCTATTTTAAGTGGTTAATAAGTGATTTAATAACTAAAAACCAAGAACACACAAGATGATAACTTAAAGACTTGATAGTAGGATGAATATGTTGGATAAAGAGTAGATGTGTGTGTAAATCATGTAGATCTTGTGTGGTTATGATTCTTGGTTGATTATCTGATATTTTGCTGGTTAGTATTGATGTTTGATGTTGTTGTGATCAATAAACTTGCTAACGGAATCAATCGAGCACGAACTAGGAAGATAAAGACTGAAAACAGAATCTGTCCAAGTTTTACAGCCAACTTCAGTTGGCTGTAAACAGCTCATAAACTCTACGAAAAACTGATATTTTGAGTCTAAAACGTGTTATTATGAAATACGGTTCTAATGGCACCAGAATCGTAATTTTTGGACTTCGTTTACTATTTTTAAAGCGTCATTTCGTAACAGCAGCAAGAGCTGCATTTTTCTGCTGAAAATATATGTTTTGTTTTCTGTCATAACTCGGGTTCTGTGTAGAGTTGGATCATGAAACTTGTACTATAGATGACCACCGATGTATTTGTAATTACCCCACTGGAATTTCGTAAATCGGACGCTCGATGAATTTTTAATAAATTATTCCGTGGACTATGGTCAGAAATAGATAAATCTGAGATCAGTCCGGAAAATGAATTTTTATAAAATATTGGTAATGAATTGGACCCCGATATTTTTGCACAAAAAAATTTGGAATGTTTAAGACATCCTGTAAAAATTTGGGAATTTTTGGAATATTTTAACTATTTTATTAAAATGTCCGAAAACAGCCGGTTTTGAATATTAATGCTGAAATAACATAAGTTGTGACTTGCGTGTCTAAATGTCGAGTATGCTATCTGTGAATGATCTAACATGTTATATGTGTTACGTGCACTATCGTATGTTTGCTTATGAGTGGGGAATGGATGGGAAGTATATATACGGGCATAAACAGTTAAAGTAATGCATGCTATGTGATAGATACGTGTAGGAACTTTGTGCTCTATTTGTAAGCCACTAAATGACTAACTGGTAAATCATACTAGGACGTGATTGACCGACCTTGACTGTTAGCAATATTTGAGAATCTAACCGAGTAAACCGAGGTGAGTTCACACTTTTCTACAAAGCATGGTAAATTCCCGGTGGGAATGGGAATGGGTTCAGGAATAGGGATTCCTCGTCCATTGGGACGTGTTCAGGAATGTAAATTCCTCGTCCTGTTGGGACGGATTAGACTTACTGGACTAGAACTCTATCAGTGATGTCCCTCCCTTTTTGTATCGACTTAATCGCCGAGGCTATGGCGAGCGGGTCATTAGTTAATAGCGCTATTAGGTTTAATAAACCTCACACCGTGCCAGTTGGACGGGTGTGTACTAATGGACTATGGCACGTCGGTGGTGATAGAACACCGACGCTAGGGCACAATTGATTTTTGTTAGTAGTCTATTTAATAAACGAGTCTGGTAGTTTAAAATACTGGGGTAGCTCCCCACGGCCAAAGTGTCGGGCTGGATAGCCAGGGAAGGTGGACATGGGATGGTTTACAAATAAACGTTTTCGAACTATGGGGTAATCCCCACCGCTGGATAGCCGAATGAAATTAAACTATGTTTTTAGAAACAACTCTAAAATGGACAACCAACCGTGAACTCACTCAACTTTGTTTTTGACTCGTTATTACATGCTTTGCAGGTCATTAGATGCTATGGAGCTTGCATATGGAGGTGGTCGTTGTGGGATGCGAACTGATATGTCCCGTACTTAACGAATAAACTTTATGAACTTATTAAACCTACGTTTTGGACTTTAAACTTATGAACTATGGAGTTATGTTTTGAACTTATGTTTTATGCTTCCGCTGTTAACCAAAAATCGGTTTACTTCCTTTTGGTCACCAATCGTATTGTGTTTGGTTTTATTTACTTAATTATGTTGTTCAATATGATTGGTGGCTCGATCCTGGTCATGTCACGCCTCCAAGCGGTGATACTCTGCATGGTGGATTTTGGGGGTGTGACAAGTATGGGTCAGGTTTAGGTACAAATAAGTCACGTATATCCTACGCGTATCTAACACATAGCATGCATATCACATAGTTATCCATTACGTTATTGGGCCAGTCCTAATTCTTAAACAGTCGAACAATAACAGTTTACACAAAGCTCACATACGATCTTGCAGCCCAAAACATATTGTCATACACACTATGACCCAATAACGGAGACATGCAGCCCAGTCGAGACCACGCGGTCTCGACTCGAGAACACGGGGTCTCGAGTCGCAACCAAGACGTCTCGAGTCGCGGATGAGTGGTGCATGCAGGAGTCGCAATCCTCGGAGGTCTCAAGTTCAGTTTTAAGTCGAGATCATGAGATCTCGAGTCGAGATCTTGCTGGTCTCGAGTCCTTGATGTCTGCTGCTTGATCTCGAGTTTCCACTTTGATGGTCTCGAGTCGCAACCGAGGGTCTCGACTCGTTTGTCTGATGTGGAGATCCTTCTAGAACCTCTGATGTACTATCCAATGGAATTGCATGTTCTTGAAATTGTGTACTAACCAACCAGAATGCACAAACATGTTTTCTTGTCTAATTCCTAATCAAAACGGATCAAACAAAGCATTTTTCAAACATTCATATCAATATTCAAACTGTTCTTCTTTAGGGTTTTCACATTCATCAAACATGAATATTCTAGCAAATCTATCCTAGCATATATTCCTTGATTTATGTGAACATCTACCAAACCTCATATGTTGCATAGAATCATCAAAATGGTGCCATCATCCAATCATAACATTTATTCACTTCTATACAACTCAAATGTCGAGCTAGCATGTTAACCATTAAATCACTCCATTCTTCCTAACCATATGCGTTATTCAATAAACAAGCATCTTTTATCATGCAAACACTTTCATCATACACAAATAATAATCACAATGTATAACATCACTTAATCAACATCTTTATCATGTCTTTACATCACTAAACAACTAAGAGGGGATACTAACCGAAACCGATTGGGTGTAAGTGTGTTCGAGATGGAATGATGATCAAGCTACAAGTCTTCTCCTTCCAAATTGGCTCCAAGAATGTAGGGTGTGGTGATATTTAATGGTTTCTTGGGAGAGAAAGCTAGAGAGAGTGAGAGAATGTTTGGGGAAATTGATGCCAATGATGAAAAGTGGCAAGGTTGGCTATCAACATGGGTTATATACTAGCCCCAAGTCGGTGCACCCTAATGGGCTTCCGAGTGGGCTCAAGGAGGTGCGGCCCAACTGGTTTGGTTCACTCGAGACCGAGTGGTCTCGAGTCGGGTCCTTGTGGTTTCGATTCACCAATGCAAGCATATACATATTTATATATTACACGCACATAACTTAATACCAGGATCACATTGCACATTGATGTGCGTTAGGTGTATATATAGGTTTAAGTATATTTTAAGCCCATTTTTACACTTTCTTTAGCCAAGTTTTAAATTTATAAAACACGATATTTACTAACACTAAACACACATATGGGCAAGTGCACCCATCGTGAGCGTAGTATAGTGTTGGTAAGATACCGAGGTCGTCCAAGGACACAAGAGCTTTTAGTACCGGTTTATCCTCAACGTCTAATCAAATCAAAAAGTTGAAAAAATGTTTTAAGCTAAGAATAATAAAAACTAATTAAAATGCTGAAAAATAAAAATAAAAGTAAAAACAGATAGGCAAGATGAATCACTTGGTTCCGACTCGTGTATAGTGTAACCTTTGATTATTTCCGCACTTTTGCACTTATTTAAGAGATTATCTTAGTTATTGTAGTAGGCCCCTCTTTTGAAGGTGACGTTACCCTCAACACAGTAGTTTGAGTCAGCAAGGATACAATCCTAAAGGGTCGGATTATTGAAAGATAATGAATTAAGTTATTAATGCAAATTATGGTAGGCCCCTCTTTTGGAGGTGACGTTACCCTCAACTAACTAGTCTGAGTCAGCAGGGATACAGTCCTAAATAGCCGGGTTATAGTATTAATAGTAGTTTAACTTATGAGGGGATCAAAGAGTTTGGACCCCCGCCATCCAATACCGTTAAGTATTGAAGGAGGTCCTACTAAATTTGACCCAGGTCCATTGCAGGACCTCTAAACGCTGAACAATGGCAAGACCCTTACCAAACCGTTCCCTTAACCCCCGACCAGGTAGCCAACATACCTCCATATAGACCGTGGAGATATGAATGGTGAAAATCTTTTATTTTATATAGACAGTAAAATAATGCCAAGACACCACGGACAAACGATAAGGAAGAATCACCTTCAACATAAGAAACTAGTTATTAAATTCATTAATACAAAACCAAGTAAAAAGTGCGAAAATATTAGAAATAAAAAGTATTACACTAGACACTTGTCTTCACCAAGTGATGTAAGAGACTTAGGCAAACATGGCCTTGATTGTCAAGAACTCTTACGATCAATCTTGGATCCCGAGACGACTCACACACTCTATGATGGCAATGGATGATGGTGGTGGATGATGGTGTTATGGTGGTGGTGGGTGGTGGGTGAAGTGTGAGAGAGGTGGTGTGCCAAGGGATGGTTTGAGCTTGAGCCAAGCACTCCTATTTATAGGCTGAACAGAAGCTCGGGCACGGCCCCGTGTCCAGTGGGCACGGCCCCGTGTCCACATCCTTCTCTTTCTTCATTTAATGCAGCTTGTCTTATTAGTTGACCACGCCCCCGTGTCCGCTGAGCACGACCCCCGTCTGCAGAAGAATCTTTGTACTATGAAGATTTTCCTGGATTGTGCGAATCTTATAGTTGACCTCGGCCCCGTGTCCACTGAGCACGGCCCCGTGGTGGGCAATAGAAGCTTCTACCACTTTGTCTTTTCTGCTGACGCTTGGGCACGCCCCCGTGCTGGCTGAGCACGGGGCATGTTCAGTCTTCTGTCTTCTTGTTTTGCTTGGGAAGATGCTGTCGTGGGGTCAGGCATGTCACATTTGTTCCTTTTCTTGTATTTATGTTAGATTTTGCTGTCTTTTTGCTTCTTTTGTTGATTTGAGCTCATTTAATCCTGAAAATACAAAAGGAAGACAAAAGCACACTTTTTCCAACATTAGTACTAAAAAATGGTTAGTTTTATGCCACAATTGATGTAATTTATCTGTTGCATTTTGCACATATCAAATACCCCCACACTTGAATCTTTGCTTGTCCTCAAGCAAAACTCTTTAATATGTGGCTTTTACACTCCCAAATGGAATGGGTAGAAAAGAAGGTTTTTGGGCTTGTCATAGAGTGTCGGGATTTCCAAGATTCTTTATTTAGTTTTATTTTTATTTATTTACAATCCTATTCGTCATGATTTATTTAAAACTTTTCATAAGATAAATTACTTATTAGGGCATAACATGCCTCTTTAAAATTCTATTTATATACAAGTTCACATACCTCACGGGGGATCACTCAACACTCGGCCGAAGATGTATTTTAGTGGATCACTCGAGAGCGGCATGGAACTTACTCCTACCATATGCTTGCCAAGCAATCAATCCTCCTCCTTTTTAACTTATATACCTTTGTAAATATCAAGAGGACTTTTTGGGTGAAGGGTTAGGCTTGGGTTAAAGGTAGGTAGTTGGGTTAGTGGTTAGTAGAAAAAGGGCGAAAAGCGTAACAAGCGTCGGTTTTCGTAAGACTTTCTATTTTTTTGTAACTTTCATTTTGATGAAGCTATTATTCAAACAAAGTTATTTTTGATAAACTTGTTTGTTTATTTTCTTTTGCTTCATAATCAACAAAATATTTTTTTTTTTGTTGGACCGTTGTACGACCTCTAAAAGTCAGTTAAGGCGTTCATCTTTGAATACAAAGGCGGAATCAATGTATACAAAGTCATAACAGCTTTGTTCCTCTTAATTTTTCTTCTATTAATGCCTTTTGAGTCTTTACAATGATTTTCTGACAAAAATTCAGCAGCACCTTGACTCACATACAATGACAACTGCTCTCTCTCAGATCTATCTACCAAATGAACACACAACCTATATATAGGCTGAAGATTTCGCTTGAGATTGCTTCAAGCGAAATCTCACATGTTGATTTCGCTTGAAGCTGTTTCAAGCGAAACCTTCAAGTTTAACCTAAACAAACCCTAATTAAATCCTGTTATGTGTTCTTTCAATCAATCTAGACACAAGACCTAATGCAGACGAAGTCAACAGACATTCCATGCACTAACAGACTCCCCCTTGGATGTTGACGAAGTCTTCAGCTCCTGAGTCTTCAGTCTTGGTCTTTTCTCCAACATTGTAAAAACTTTCCTCAATCTTTATCTTCAATCTTCAAACTTTAAACTCCATTCTTTCCCTTTAATCGTTGATCCAGACTCCCTCTTTCACATACTCCCCCTCTCAATATGCTAGAATCTGAGATGTCTGGTTCAAGCTTTGTCATTTAGCTTCCGTGGGAATTCCTGAAGCCTGCATATCCTCTACCACAATATAAGTTTCACAGATTTATTACACTTAGATTTAAAAACTTACTGGTAGAAATCATATAAACAACAAACATACTAGTTACATCAAGTTCAAACAAATGACCTTGATTAACTAACCCCTCAATCTTTCAAAACTTGTATATAGCATTCAAAGTTTTCAACAAACTCTCCCAACCCTGTTCATCAAGTTTAGCACTTGGAATTTTGAAAATCTACTCTTCAACATCAGTTGTCGAAAATCTTTTTGAATTTTTCAAAACTTTATGCTAAAACACTCCGAAAATCTTTTTGAATTTTTTTTTTATCTTGACTGAAATGCAGTAAAGAAATATATACAAACAATATTTTTGTGAGTTTGTGTAAGAGGATCATATCAGATTATGAGACAAATCACAAGCACCGTTAAGCTTTAATCATTTTAAGTTCTAAACGATTCACTTAGATTGTCAGTATACTGGTCCACTTAAATTTTCACACAAAGTTCAACTGCTTCGAGATATGAATTTAATGTCTTAGATACTTAAACTTATCCGTGTGTCCCACTACTTGAATATACTCCTGTATCCAGATCCCAATATTCAGTCTTACAGGTGAGTATACCACAGATGATATCTGTCAGGGGAATAAATTATAGTACGAGGGCCGTGAGAGCTCAGGTCGATCTTTCGATACGCAGAGAGATGACGGCTTCGACTTTTAGTGTGTCCCCTTTAGAGGATCTTTTGCATTACAACAGCAGCGACTATCAATTTTATTGTTTCATCAGCTTGCTGAGGGCGATGCTATGTTTCAAGCATTTGCAGAAAGCATTATCCGAGGACTAGGTCAGAAATTTCTTTCAGCAGAAGTCCCGGGATAATACCCCAGATATCACTGAGCATAAAGACCTAGTATCTCAGAATAAGGGACCTTTCAAACAAGATTTCAGGGGTTACCTATATATCCAAGTTTGTGTTAACCCACAGAACAAGCAAGTTTGAAATTTATGTTTATATCTCGTTACAATCTACTAAATGTGCAAAAACCTACTGACACATCATTAGTGAGACCGTTTATCACATTTAACTTTCCAAATCTTTAGCATGCTGTGATTGTCTACTGATTTACTATCATTTCCTCTTTTATACACCAAAACTCATTTTTGCTTTTTCAATGTTTTTGAAATTTTCAAATTTTCAAATTTTTTTTTTCTCCCCCTAAAATCAAAATATGTTTCAATTTTGATTTTCTGAGAAAATTTGAAAACAAACTATACAAGAAACGTGACAAACTGATATCAAATCGCTTCAATTCGCCATTCACTTGGCATAAACAATCAGAACTCCCCCTGACAACAAACTATTTTCCCATTTAGATTTCAAAACACTTAAGTTTGTTTTAATCAAAATGGTTTTTCCGGAAAATTAGTTTTGTTTGTCTTTTCACAAACTCGGGGTTTCATCACATTGTTTACCTTTATCCACTTATCGAAAAGATAAATCAAGTACAACTTAATGTCCTTGATTAGTCTTTTGTGATTCGAAATATCACAGTTACCAACCTGTGAATTTCTCAAGAAATATGCCGATTCCTGTTCCACACTTACCAACCTGGGAACTCCGGCAAGTCAGGTTTATCTATTTGAAAAGATCTACCCAAGCCTGACCAGCCTTGGGTTTAACAACTTTTACCTCAACAGATGGCTCTTTTGGTTTTGACGAACCAGAATCATTGCCTGATTGTGGCTTGTCTGACTTTGAGACGTCAAATTTATCGCCAACACATGGCTCCTTTGTTTTTGAAGAAACAAATTCATCGCCAACAACTTCCTTTTTCTTCTCTTTTGTCCTCAGATTTGCATCTGATGAATTCGTTTTGCTTGCCTTTTCAGTTGAAGAAAGCAATTCATCAGAACTTTTTCTCGGATTACCAGTTGTATCCGAGGACAAAATTTTCTCCAGATATTCTCTGGCCTTCTTCCTCTTCTTTCGCAGTCTGTCTTTTTGCCCCTGAGAAAGTTTTACTTTTGCTTCCTGAACTTTAGGTTCTTGAACCTTCTGTTCTTTGGGCTTGACGTTGACTGTCTTCTTTGCCATTCTTTGAGATTCAACCCTCGATCTTCCCATCGATCTCCTTGGGCAATCTCTAGCAATGTGGCCTCTGATTTGGCAGTTATAGCATCTTCTCGTCTCATAACTCCAACTCTGGCAGTTAACAGCAATGTGTCCTTGATAGCCACAAGTGTAACACACTCTGTTATCATACCTCTCACTACTTTCATAGCACATACCGTCTTCATACCACACACTTAGATCAAAGCATTGATTTGCCTTGTGGTAATCACCATTTCTTTGTTTTCTATCATTGTAATGATTTGTCCTTGAAAAATCTTCATCCCATCTTCTCCTATAAGCTGGATTTGGCCTTTGAGCTCTGTGGTCCGACCTGCACCACTCATTACCAACTATTTTTGAGTTTTTGTTTTTAGATTTTTGTGATTTTTCAAAATGATTGAATGACTTATCTGATGAGCTTTTATTTTCATTTTTAACATTTTTCAAATTTTTATCTTTTTGTTTCTGTTCTACACTCTTCTTAACAGGTTTTTGTTTAGAACATTCACCTGTTTCAGTAGATTGCAAAACAGTATTTTTAAATTTTTCTTGTAAATCTAAAAATATTTTTCTTTTCTTTTCTTTTTCATCATCAGATATTTCATCACAATCTTCAATTTTGACTTTGACTTTGTCAAAATTTGTGACATTGTCACTTATTGGAACTGAATTGATCGGTTTTGGACACTCATATGGTGTCGAAGTCACAAAACCTTTCAATTTCACTTCAAGCTCTTTGATTTTCATCCGAGCTTTTTCAGCTTCTTTTTCAAGCTGAATGATTTTAGCAAGATGAGAATTGATTTCAATTTGTTTTTGAAAATTATCTTTACCAAAAATATCTCTCTCATCTTCTAAAATCTTGATTTGATTTTGAAAATCTTTTTCTTTTTCTTTCAAATTGTTAATATCCAATGTTAAACTGTCCAAACTACTCAACAGTTTGACATTTTCTGTCATCAATTTCTCACAATTTTCTCTCATTTCAAGAATCTGTTTATTAGCAAATTCTTTCTCATCCTTCAAACTTTTGATTTCCACTGTCAAATTCTCCACATCTTTCAAGAGATTGACATTTTCTGCTTCGGATTTTTCGCATTTCAAGCATTTTCCATTCATCTCTCCATTATCAGCTTCTTTCTTTGTTTCCTTCATGTATGTTCCTGCACAGAAAATTTTAACAAAATCAAGAGGATTCATATTTTCATCAATATAACAACCCCTCTTAATATCGTATCTCATAACATTTTTTGCTGCAAGACACACAGTGATTCGTTTTCTCATTTCAATGATCACATCCAAATCTATCTTTTTTGATTCTTCTTTTATTTCATCCAATAATTTCCTTTTTCTTGAATCTTCATCACTCCTATGATTTGTTATTGTATTGATGAAACTTCTTAAATCAAAGCGTGATAAACTAGAATCCCTTCTCAGTCCATTCACGAATTTCTCCCATTCCAAAGGTAAAGCATCAACAAATTTTGAAATTCTTTCATCATTTGAATGATATATCTTATGTCTTTCTAACTTGATGATTAGATCATAAAACCTTTCTTTCAACTCCTCCACTGATTCATTCTTCTTACATGCAAAATTTTCCCATCTTTTAATATAAACATCCTTATCACCTAATCTCTCACGCCAAGATTCACAATGCCAATCATTTAAATTTTCAAGATTCTTGTTTTCCTTTTCGTCAAACATTTTGATTTCTTGGTATTTGTGCTTTGTAAAATCAACTCGGATCACCTGCAAACAAAACAAACAAGCAAACACTTAGTAAAATTTTCAGTTTTGAAAATTCAGTAGTTTCAAGCGAAATACTTGAAATATAAACAGCTTCAAGCGAAATCAGCTTAATAAAACTGTTCAAGCGAAATCTGATATTAAGTGTTTTCAAGCGAAAACAACTATTTCGCTTCAAATGATTGTAACCTTCAAGCGAAATTCCAAATGATCTATTTCGCTTTAACTAATCAGACCTTCAAGCGAAATCTGAAATAACAGTTTCGCTTCAACTGTTCAAGCGAAAACCACTATTTCGCTTCAGGAAGTCTCAAGCGAAATCCAACAATCCCAATTTCGCTTCAAGTTTCAAGCGAAATCCAGTCTAAAAATCTGATTTTGAAGCGAAATCAACCTATAACCTTCGAATACTTTCAAGCGAAATCCAGTTTTAGGTCAATTTTAACATGTTTTAGTCTGAATTTTAGTCCGAAACTTTGTAGGCTTTGTTAAAACTCAGTTTTACACGTTATACTCGAAAATCAGACCATTCCGACCGTTGGAACTTGTTCAGATCTGAAAAATGTAAAAAAGAATGAGTAGAAAGAAGAAAATCCGCTGCTATGGTATGAACTCCTCGTCCTGAGCTCTGATACCACTTGTTGGACCGTTGTACGACCTCTAAAAGTCAGTTAAGGCGTTCATCTTTGAATACAAAGGCGGAATCAATGTATACAAAGTCATAACAGCTTTGTTCCTCTTAATTTTTCTTCTATTAATGCCTTCTGAGTCTTTACAATGATTTTCTGACAAAAATTCAGCAGCACCTTGACTCACATACAATGACAACTGCTCTCTCTCAGATCTATCTACCAAATGAACACACAACCTATATATAGGCTGAAGATTTCGCTTGAGATTGCTTCAAGCGAAATCTCACATGTTGATTTCGCTTGAAGCTGTTTCAAGCGAAACCTTCAAGTTTAACCTAAACAAACCCTAATTAAATCCTGTTATGTGTTCTTTCAATCAATCTAGACACAAGACCTAATGCAGACGAAGTCAACAGACATTCCATGCACTAACATTTTTTTTATTATTTTTTTTTTTTGAAAGTCATATGAGAAACCGAACTTGTTACTAAAACAAAGGGTTAAAAATGAAAAAGTTTTGGTGGGTGAACGGGTGTTTGTTTGGGTTATGAAATGAAAAGATTTAGGCTCAAAGGGGCTAACTAGGGGGATTTTGGGTAGGTGGTAAAAAAACAGAAAAATAATGGTATAGAAATAAAAAGGGGTTAGTCCTAATGCCTCCATCATTTACTTACTCGGGTTTAAGTTGGTAAGGACTGGGAATGTATTGTCATGGCAAGTTCTAGAGTCGTAAGAACCAGGCGGCTATTCACACAAGAAACGAAAAATGAGCATTTAATTTAAAGATATATATTTGTATGCTCGATAAAGGCTCAAAACTCACTTTTGTGGGAATGGGTTTTTATGTGATCAAGTATATATAATTAAATTTTAACTAAGCTTGTCATGCCTTTTCATAATTTTCTTATGTTGGTTCTTTTTATCACGACGCTATCGGTTGTAAATTCGTAAAAATATAACTTTTTTAGAACTTGAAATTCCCAAGTTAAACCTAGACAAGTAATAAAAAATGAAAATTTTTGAAAAAATTTGGGGTGATTAGCGGTTCCAATAGAGTTTTGTGTAAGGCTTATATTTAGGACTTGCAAGATTCAAGGTTTTAGCATCCCTCCCACACTTAAATTACACATTGTCCTCAATGTGTCCCAAAAATAAGTTTTTAGGTTGATTGAATGTGTAAAAAGGGTGAAAAAGCAAAAATTTTATGTTACTGGGCGCTGGACACGGCCCCGTGTTGTCCGGGCACGGCCCCGTGTTCAAGTGCCAGTAACAAAAATTAAACAAAAGAAACAGAAGCCTGGACACGGGGGCGTGTTGGGTGAACACGGCCCGTGTCCAGTTACCTGAACTGGGTCTTTTCTGCAGACTGTGCAGCACGGGGCCGTGTTGGGCGGACACGGCCCGTGCCGAACCTACTGTAAACGAAGAATTTTTGTCGGATGGTCCTGTTTTCCTGCATGGGGTGCTGGTTCAAGCTTTCCCTTGTTTCCTTTGCCATCTCAAGTGTGTTTTATTCTTGAAAATTAAAACTAACTAGAAAACATAAAAATTAATCTAAACTAAGGATAGTTCCGCGGAATGCCTCCGTGGTGCGCCACGTTTATAAGGGTCCTTGGCTAGACCCAAAGCCTGGTCATATGTCACTCAAGTGGGATGTTTCGCATCCCATGTTGCACCGTCGGAGAGCGTCATCCAAGCTTGAGTCTACGACCTTCATGTAGTCGACTGGGTTTTCGTCTTCTACTCTCTTTCCAACTCCAAACTTTACTTCCTCATCCCCAAACTTCAATGTTAGTGTTCCGTCATTCATGTCAACCACTGCTTGGGCGGTGGCTAGAAATGGCCTCCCGAGGATGAGAGGAACATCGGTGTTTTCTTCCATGTCTAGGATGACAAAGTCGGTTGGGAAAACGAAATTGTCAACTTTAACCAATAAGTTTTCAGCGACACCTTGTGGAATTTTGACGGATCTGTCGGCGAGTTATATGCTCATCTTTGTAGGACTCGTTGTTCCTAGGCCGAGTCGTCTGAACATCGATGTGGGCATGAGGTTAATGCTAGCCCCAAGATCGGCTAATGCATTACGGACGGGGGATTCCCCAATCGAGCAAGGAATTGTGAAACTTCCGGGATCGATTTTCTTTTGTGGAAGTTTGTTGAGTACTAAGGCGGAGCATTCTTCGCCTAAGTTAACTAATTGCAATGATTCAATTTTCCTTTTATGAGTGAGGAAGTCCCTCATAAATTTTGCATATTTAGGCATTTGGGTAAGTACCTCGATAAAAGGAATATTAACATGCAATTGTTTTAGTAAATTTTCGAACTTTGCGAATTGCTCATCGGTCTTTTGACAATTTAACCTACCGGGGTACGGAATCGGAGGAGTCTTGGTGGGCTCTTGATTTGGTAAAGAAGCCTTTTCTAGTTGGGGTGCGGGTGGAGTCGTGGTTTGGCTGGACTGGCTTCTTTCATCTGACGGTAATGGAGCCTCCTCAGGACCCACGGTTTGATTTCTCAACGTGATGAGATGTACTTGTGCTTTTGGGTTGTTTTCGGTATTGCTAGGTAACGCGCCTTGAGGTCTCTCGGAGAAATTTTGAGCTACTTGATTTAATTGTTTTTCAATGTTTTGAATGCTAGCTTGTTGATTTCTAAAATTCGATTCCAATTACTGAAATCGATCTGAGTTTTTCTTTTCGGTGTCGGAGATGAGGCGAGATACAGTATCTTCAAGCCGTTCTCGTCCACCTTGTTGTTGAGAAAATTTTTGTGGTTGTTGAAAGTTAGTTCGTTGGTTTTGTTGGTTACTACTATTGCCGGGATCTCTCCAACCAAGGTTTGGGTGGTTACGCCATCCTTGGTTGTAGGTACCCGTTGGAGGACCCGACGGCCTAGGTCTGTTATCAATGTAGTTTACTGTTTCTGTTTGTTTATCTAATTCTTTCATACAACTCCAATTTTCATGTGGCCCACCACACCCTTCACAAGCCATAACCGAGGCCGTTTTTGTCATTTCTAGCTTTTTGATTTTCGAAGAGAGGGCCTCGATTTGGGCTTGTAAAGAGGTGCTTTCATCAACCTTATGGGCGCCCGGGGCAATAGATTTATTACCTCGGGGAGTGTGCCATTGAAAATTGGTTTGAGCAATTTCCTTAATTTGATTATATATTTCATTTGTGCGACGATTACCTAAAAGTCCCCCGGAGCTAGAATGAAATGTTTGTCTTGTGTGTGGCAACAACCCATTGTAGAAAGTGGATACTTGTTGCCATACCGTAAGACCGTGATGAGGACACTTTCTTAGTAGCTCCTTGAACCTTTCCCAAGTTTCATATAAGGATTCCCCATCTTCTTGTGAATATGTATTAATTTCAGTCATTAATTTAGCCGTTTTAGCAGGAGGGAAATACTTATATAGAAACTTTTGGGCTAGTTCATCCCAGGTGTTTACTGAGCCAACTGGGAGGGTGTTAAGCCAAGCTTTAGCTCGGTCTTTTAGTGAAAATGGAAACATCCGAAGGCGAATGGCGTCGTTTGATGCTCCATTGATCCGAAAGGTATCACATATTTCCTAGAAATTAGTAATATGTAGATGGGGATCCTCGTCCGCAAGCCCATGGAAGGTTGCGGAGTTTTGAAGCATTTGTATCAAATGTGGCCGAAGTTCGAAGTTGTTGGCTTCAACATTCGGTGCATTGATAGCGGCGCCTAGATTACCTACGGTGGGTCGTAGGTAATCCATGAGGGTACGTTGGTCCGCCATTGGAAGTGGGTCCCCCGAAACTTTCTCTTGGTTTTTAGCTTTAAGTCTTTTTCTGAGAAAGCATTCGGGTTCTTCTAGGGGTTCTTTTATGTCTCTACTAGAACTGGAGCTCATGCACTACGTAGGAAGTTCAAATGTGGTGCATTGGTTCCAAGTCCTGCAACAAAAACAGAAAAGAACGCTGGTCAGAAGGTTCACCACGGCCCCGTGTTCAGTGAACACGGCCCGTGGTCGGAGATACAGTGATTGTTTTCCGGATCCCTGTTACGGAGTTGGGCACGGCCCCGTGTTGCACCGACACGGCCCCGTGTTCAGCTCTCTGTAACTCGGAAAATAAAAACTGCCAGTAACAATGCTGAGCACGGCCCGTGTCCGACCTGGCACGACCCGTCCTGAGTTCTGCAGAAGCTGAAAAACTAAGAAAAATCCTAAAAAAATTGAAAAATAAAAAAAAACGATTAGGCCGTTGATTCCTAATTTTCTTAAAATCCTTGTGTCCCCGGCAACGGCGCCAAAAACTTGATGTGCGTTAGGTGTATATATAGGTTTAAGTATATTTTAAGCCCCTTTTTACACTTTCTTTAGCCAAGTTTTAAATTTATAAAACACGATATTTACTAACACTAAACACACATATGGACAAGTGCACCCATCGTGAGCGTAGTATAGTGTTGGTAAGATACCGAGGTCATCCAAGGACACAAGAGCTTTTAGTACCGGTTTATCCTCAACGTCTAATCAAATCAAAAAGTTGAAAAAATGTTTTAAGCTAAGAAAAATAAAAACTAATTAAAATGCTGAAAAATAAAAATAAAAGTAAAAACAGATAGACAAGATGAATCACTTGGTTTCGACTCGTGTATAGTGTAACCTTTGATTATTTCCGCACTTTTGCACTTATTTAAGAGATTATCTTAGTTATTATAGTAGGCCCCTCTTTTGAAGGTGACGTTACCCTCAACCCAGTAGTTTGAGTCAGCAAGGATACAATCCTAAAGGGTCGGATTATTGAAAGATAATGAATTAAGTTATTAATGCAAATTATGGTAGGCCCCTCTTTTGGAGGTGACGTTACCCTCGACTAAGTAGTCTGAGTCAGCAGGGATACAGTCCTAAATAGCCGGGTTATAGTATTAATAGTAGTTTAACTTATGAGGGGATCAAAGAGTTTGGACCCCCGCCATCCAATACCGTTAAGTATTGAAGGAGGTCCTACTAAATTTGACCCAGGTCCATTGCAGGACCTCTAAACGTTGAACAATGGCAAGACTCTTACCAAACCGTTCCCTTACCCCCCGACCAGGTAGCCAACATACCTCCATATAGACCGTGGAGATATGAATGGTGAAAATCTTTTATTTTATATAGACAGTAAAATAATGCCAAGACACCACGGACAAACGATAAGGAAGAATCACCTTCAACATAAGAAACTAGTTATTAAAGTCATTAATACAAAACCAAGTAAAAAGTGCAAAAATATTAGAAATAAAAAGTATTACACTAGACACTTGTCTTCACCAAGTGATGTAAGAGACTTAGGCAAACATGGCCTTGATTGTCAAGAACTCTTACGATCAATCTTGGATCCCGAGATGACTCACACACTCTATGATGGACAATGGATGATGGTGGTGGATGATGGTGTTATGGTGGTGGTGGGTGGTGGGTGAAGTGCGAGAGAGGTGGTGTGCCAAGGGATGGTTTGAGCTTGAGCCAAGCACTCCTATTTATAGGCTGAACAGAAGATCGGGCACGGCCCCGTGTCCACATCCTTCTCTTTCTTCATTTAATGCAGCTTGTCTTATTAGTTGACCAAGCCCCCGTGTCCGCTGAGCACGACCCCGTGTGCAGAAGAATCTTTGTACTATGAAGATTTTCCTGGATTGTGCGAATCTTATAGTTGACCACGGCCCCGTGTCCGCTGAGCACGGCCCCGTGGTTGGCAATAGAAGCTTCTACCACTTTGTCTTTTCTGCTGACGCTTGGGCACACTGTAACAACCCGCACTTTTGTGCGTTGTTACTACTCGTTATACTCGTTACGCCTAGCACCAGAGATTCGGATCATAATGTAACCATATCGTATATATCGCTATTCGAAGGATAATCGCATATTTTCGAAATACAATATCACTATACTACACCATTATCACACTAACACTCACGGAGGCATTGAGTGAGGACCTATTCTACCCTCCTCAGTGGCCGTGATGTGTCGAACGTAAACAATTAACGCTAACAAGGACCCTCGGGTGAGTGCTGTAGCTCCAGTCGTCATGACGATGATGACAGTACGAGTAAAACGGTACCCCGTCAGTCTTTGTGGCACTACACGAAATAACGTTCACGATGACATCAAGGAAGGACCTATACTACCCTCATTGATGGCCGTGAAAGGTCGCTAATAATCGCATACTCGAATCGGAAACCGATGGTTAATTATCGAAACTTTGGATTATGGATACGTAAATACGACCCTTAGTGATATATATAGATAATAATAACAATATAATGATAATAAAAATTAATTATGGAAAGTACGCGCTTCGAAAACTATCAAAACGATCAAAACGGAGAAGTCCAACGCGTCAGGATAGCTATCCGGACAGATGGGCCATCCGGACGGATGGGCCATCCGCACGGATGGGCCATCCGCACGGATGGGCCATCCGCACGGATGGGCCATCCGCACGCATGGGCCATCCGCACGGATGGGCCATCCGCACGGATGGGCCATCCGCACGGATGGGCTATCCGGGCCAGAACTCTTTTCTCCTCCTCTGTTGCCTATAAATACCATGTCACATCACTTGAAAAGTGATGTGACAGCTCCTACTCGACCAAACACGCTCCAAGACCCTTTTCTCTCGATTCCTCGCGATTCCGGTAAGGTTTCAACCTAAAACTTGTACTTCTACAATCTACACTCGATTCTACATCATTCTATCTTTCAAAACTCAAATTCTAACCGTGAAATCTGCGGATTGGAGGCGTTTTGAGGTGATGTGATCGAGAGTTCTTATGAACTTCAAGTTGGGGTCTCATTTCACTATAAACGACTCAGATCCGGGTGATTTCCACATGTTTTAATGACAAATCTCACCTAAATCTATGCGATTTCGAGTTAACCATGAAGAACCATCACGAACGGCCAGATCTGATGGAACGGGGGTGATTCCCGGCCGTTAGAACGAGTCGGAATTGACGGAACTTCAAGTGTTAGTGCGAAATTACACTACCCTAGTAAAAACGAACGCATTCCTTCCGTTAAACACTCGGAAACAGTGTTCAGAGTGCGAAACAGACATGTCAGTCCGCACGGATGACATGTCAGTCCGCACGGATGACACATGTCCGCACGGATGACATGTCATCCGCACGCACAAGTGTCATCCGTACGGATCATGTCATCCGCACGCACAACTGTCATCCGCACGAATCATGTCATCCGCACTCACAACTGTCATCCGCACGGATCATGTCATACGCACGCATTACATCACCCGCACGGATCCCCTGTTATCCGGACGGATAACATGTCATCCGGATGGATGACTTGTCATCCGGACGGATAACATGTCAATCCGCACGGATGAGAACAATTCAACCTAATGAGTAACTTTTCAAGGCAATCTTGCTTAACCGTATATCGTTTACTCTATTCTTCAAGGATCAGTACAGACATACTCGCAACCGACTCGAACAAGTTGTAATCCCGCTAAATACGCACTGTGAGTATACTTGAACCCTTTTTAATCGAATTTTGGGTGTAACATACGTTTCTAACAAATCGAACTTATCAAGCGAAATATTCAATCAATCGAATTATCACTTGCGAATAACTGTTATGCATAGATATACGTGATGCTAGTTGCATATGTGCTAGGGCTTATACTCGCGACGTCCCACCACGACTAGTGTAGTACTATTGCGCCCGACGGGGTCTAGTTATGCTATCGTACATTCGAGCATCGAGGACTTAGTTGGTAGTATCAGTTTTGTGAGTATATATGTCGTGTATTACGTTTATGCATGTGGAAATTCGCAGCACTTTTAATCTATTATGCTATACTTATCAAACCTGTATACTCGCCAATACTTTTGTATTGACAAATATTTTAACGTATGTTACAGGTTAGATCGCAGACCATATCAAATCAAGCTAGGGAGTCTAGAAACTCAACTAAAATCTAGGTTGTCGGATTTGTATTGTTCGAGAGGACAAGAAATCTGTGATAACTTATGTGATTGTATTATTTGTTAGTATGGGATAACGAATGTATTAAATATAATCGCAATATAGTCGTTATGGATTCTCTTGAGCAATCTGATTCGCCTAGTGCCGCGCCCTGATGATTCCGCCGTCGGTTGGGGTGTGACAGATTGGTATCAGAGCCATAACTATTGGGAATTAGGTCAGACTCGACCTAGTCCGGGTCGACGTCTTAGAAATTGACCTAGTCTATAGTCTAAGTACCAACAGGCCGACTCGTACGAACCCAGTAGGGTTTGTATCGGGCCTACTTGATACTCTCGATCGAAATTGCTAAAAGATACAACTTTGTGTGAACCCCGCATACTACAACGTCACACGAGGAAGCCTTTCCTAAGGCTAAAATACTACTTAGCCTTTCCTAAGGCCGACACAATACACACGTTTTCGAAAATACTCGCATAACGAAACCGAGCGATCCAGTCGAGATCAGGCGTGAAAACCAAGAACTCTCGATAGGATTGCTCCCTCAGCGCATTTTTCTGGCACGAGAACCTTTCATCGAGCTAGGAGTGACATCCACATCTCGACGAAAGTCTCCATTTCTAAATCTAAATGGAACTCACGAAGTTATTCGAAGAGCATAACCACAATTAGGAACGAAACTGTTAAGACAGGGGTGAAACCCGTACCTTAATAAGTCGTTCCACTCTCTATAAACTGGTTTACAAAAGCTCTCACCAAGGACTCGACTATCACTATAACTCGAGCCACGCGATGACGAGGAAGACGAATGCCATGAGCTGCATCCCAGTGGAAGCATGAAGTCCCCTAGGTCAACGCGCATGCTCGAACTTGTTAGATATAGTTGGGTTACCTTGGGTAGTCGACGCCTAAACACCCAAGGCACTCTATCATACGACCCGCCAATTTTACAATGATTGGAACTTATTTACGTTTTGAAACTTTACGCTTTATCGATTTCTCGATTTAACGATTTTCACTCCCTACTTTATAAACACACAATTCGCCCAGCCATCGCAATCTAAAACGAAATCCGAATGTTCGCAACAAAACTAATGCATAGTCTATCGCATTCGCTCTCGTTTTCTCACTGCAACGTGACCTCGCTTATTCTAGATCGACCTGTATGTGCATGATTACAAATTACATCTATATAAATATATATATATACACGTATAAACAAACAAGTCATTGTGTGAGAACTTAGGAATTTCGTGTTTCCTACGTGGCTCCTATGTGATTCGTATTACTATACTATCGCACCAAGTTTTGAACGCGCTCAATCGCAACGCAAAACTCAAAAATCATTATGATCGAATCTCACTCCAAGTCTCTTCCTGTCTAGATGCCTTCCAACAACTCTACCTCGAGACGAGTAGCTAAGAGGAAAGCCAAACGAAGTGTCAATAAGAGGATTGCATCACTTGTGACTAAGGAAGTGAGTAAGCTTATTCCTCGAATTGCCGCTCAAGTGCACTCTCTCAGCAACTCTCGAGCCTCGGAAGACTCCAAGACGGAAGCGCCGCAATCTACTTTTCTCTACAAGCACTTCAAAGCCTGTGACCCGATGGAGTTCACGGGTGAAGGAGGTGCGACTCAACTACTCCAGTGGTTCGATTCTATCGAAGTTACCCTTCGTCAAAGCGGGTGTCCCGATAGTTTCCGTACTACTTGCGCTACCGGAGTATTTCAATCACGAGCACTCGACTGGTGGACCACCGAACGTAACAAACGTGGGATCTCCGCAGCCTACGCTCTCTCTTGGAATGAGCTGAAAGAGCTCATGAAGAAAGAGTACTGCCCTCCTCATGAAATCCAGAAACTAGAGAACGAGTTTTGGGAAATTAAGCAAACCGAAGGTGACAATGCTGGCTGCACCGCAAGGTTCAAACAGCTTAGCACAATCTGCCCAAGTCAAGTCAACACTCCGGGGAAGGCCATCGCGAAGTACATTCGTGGCTTGCCTGAGTGTGTGGGTGATTTTGTCGAAGCTGCAAGGCCTGCTACCATCGAAGAAACCTACCGCTTAGCCGCAGAAATCAACAACAAACGACTCGTGGAAGGGGTATTCTCAAGAAATCCTGTCAAGCAAGCTCATCAAGCAATCACCAGTAATCCTTCAGGCGAACATGTTGACGAATCTTCTGATGAATCTACTGACGAATCTTCTGACAAATCTGCTGGCGATTCCTCTAATGAATCAGCTAACGATTCTTCTGACGGATCTGCTAACGATCCTTCGGACGGATCTGCTGCCGATTCTTCTGACAAATCTGCCGACGGATCTTCCGACAAATCAGCCAAAGACTCCGCAAGCGAGTCTTCAGACGAATCCTCCAACGACGACATCTCTTCGCAAGACACCGACGAACTCAGCCGCAAACAAAAGACTTCAAGCCCGAACTCATTAACAACCGAACTGCTGTAACCGGAACCTCTTCGAACAGTTCCGATGTTTCCAAAACGAGCCTACACTGGAGCTCATCCTCAGTGTTACTCGTGTACCTATCATCATCCAGTTGGGGCTGACTGTTGCTATTGCAATAACTGCAATCGTTACGGTCACTTCACCCGCAACTGCCACATCGAACCGTGAACTTGAGTACAACAACAACAACTCCAGCAAAAGTCTTCAGCATCAAGTATCTAGCAAGCGTAGGATAAAGTTGTAATGATACGATTTTCGACATTTATTTCTAAGCTTTGAACCTACTCTATTACTCAATGTTGCCCCCGTATTCTCTTTCACTCTCTAATCGTCGCACTTAGACTAGATTCACACACATACTATATACTATATCACGAAATAATGTGTTTTACCCTCACTACACTCTTAGAACGAGGTACGATAAACGTGCAAGGAACGAATAATCGCGGGTGCACACGGGATTATTTGGGTCAGTGCACGGTGATCGTAGTGAATTCTAAAGGTGCCATAACGTTTTGACAAAAGGTGACACCAAAGCACGGGATGAAAGTAGTAGGGGTCGGGCAAGGTGTGCTTTATCATACTACCGAAGTTCCGTGAAGAAAGTGCCATGTGGAGTTGAACGTTATTAGACCTATATACTATCGTGAATATTTTCAACACACTACACTCAATCGCAAGGCATAACAACTGAAATTGCATCATCGCAAGACTTGTCATAAGTCTGCAAACGCAATGCAATCGCCTCATCGATGGACTCTGGGGAGTCTACCTCGCAGGAAAATTGCATCAACGCAAGACTGGTCGTAAGTCTATAGCGAGCAATCTCATCAAACACACTAACGCTCACGATATTATCGGGTGAGGACCTATTCTACCCTCCTCGATAACCGTGATGCGTCGCAACGTAACGTTAAGCTTATTCGAAACAAACCCGACTAGTTGAAATCGCTCACCTTGTGTATCTCGCAATCTCTATCGCTTATTATGTGAATCTATATCGTCTGCTGTGTATCAATCTATCGCTATACCGTTAGCTGTGATATTCGTGTTAAGTTAGCACGCATGACCTCGCTTCACGAGATGAAGCTCATATGGTTAAGGCAGGGTGTTTTAGCCATATCAGCGACCTTTCGTGGAAACAGGCCATGTGGGGTCTGATGTTAGCCAAATTCTGTGGTGTTAATCAATCAAACCGAACCGCGTAAATCGAATCGCATACCTCCATCGCTTGCAATGCAACTACCCATTATTGTAACTCGTATATCTTCACCCACATTACTAGTGTTGTGTTCGTATTGTTCGTTTAATCACCCAATCGCTTATCGCATATCGTGTATAGTCTACCGCTTATCCGCGTACCGTTTATCGCTCGTTTGGTGTTCATTGCAGTCTATGTGGTATTAGTACACATGACACCGCTCCACGAGACAAAACTAACCTGGTTAAGCATGGTGTTTCGCTATGTTAGCAAACTCTCGTGGAAACGTGCCATGTGGGTTTAATATGGAATCTAATCGAAAACGCACTATTCGCTTATCGCTTATCGCTCGACGCACGCTGTTGTAGCTACGTTTGCAATCCAACTCGCCGGCTTAACCTGTTCGATTCTACCTTATACTCAGTCCGACTTCCTATCAATTGGGCCGAGTAAGCGCAATTCTATCCAAGTCATATCGGCACACCTGACACTGCCTCACGAAACGGAAGTAATATGGGCAAAGCATGGTGGATACGCCGCTGGTACTTCCTATATATAAGTGTTTTGAACATATTAACGAACTTCCGTGGGAAGGTGCCAAGTGGGGCTTGACGCTAAATCATCCTTTTCAAAAGGTTAAATCTGATTTTATAAAACTTTTATTAAAACCATGGAACAAGTGAAATTCCTCACAATGTGGAGGTAACATCGAATCAGCTTAACTCCATGTTCAAAAGGAGCTTCATGAGTTCAATTTTTTTTTCCTTAAAACCTTTTTCAAAATCAAAAACAAGACTTTCTTGAGGTGTTGGTTCAACATTGAGTTCACCTGGAAACCCATGTCGTAGGAGAATTTTCGTAACCCTTGTTTCATCTTCGAATTCCTTAAAATGTTAGAAACTTAAACTCCCTTGCAACATCGGTTAACATCGACTCTGTTGACCGCACGTTAAAAGGAAAATTTTCAAAGATTTTCATCCTAAATTCCTTTTTAATATCTAAGACGAACGCTTCTTGTAGCGTTGGTTAACGATCGACTCAGTTAACTCTACGTCATGAGAAACCTTTCAAATTACAATCGCATGGAACTAACAAATTCTACACAAAACAAGGCACTTGGAAATGCCAACCCGTGGGATTAATACTTTCGTCCTTACGTCGCCTTCTCACTATCGCAGTCGATCTCTCTTATTCGAAACGTTCGCGCTGTCAACATACGGTCTAATCACTCGCTGTATCGCTACTTGTACCAGATCAACTCTTAGAAGTCTACCTATTGGATTAATTTCGGGACGAAATTTCCTAAAGTAGGGGAGACTGTAACAACCCGCACTTTTGTGCTTGTTACTACTCGTTATACTCGTTACGCCTAGCACCAGAGATTTGGATCATAATGTAACCATATCGTATATATCGCTATTCGAAGGATAATCGCATATTTTCGAAATACAATATCACTATACTACACCATTATCACACTAACACTCACGGAGGCATTGAGTGAGGACCTATTCTACCCTCCTCAGTGGCCGTGATGTGTCGAACGTAAACAATTAACGCTAACAAGGACCCTCGGGTGAGTGCTGTAGCTCCAGTCGTCATGACGATGATGACAGTACGAGTAAAACGGTACCCCGTCAGTCTTTGTGGCACTACACGAAATAACGTTCACGATGACATCAAGGAAGGACCTATACTACCCACATTGATGGCCGTGAAACGTCGCTAATAATCGCATACTCGAATCGGAAACCGATGGTTAATTATCGAAACTTTGGATTATGGATACGTAAATACGACCCTTAGTGATATATATAGATAATAATAACAATATAATGATAATAAAAATTAATTATGGAAAGTACGCGCTTCGAAAACTATCAAAACGATCAAAACGGAGAAGTCCAACGCGTCAGGATAGCTATCCGGATGGATGGGCCATCCGGACGGATGGGCATACGCACGGATGGGCCATCCGCACGGATGGGGCATCCGCACGCATGGGCCATCCGCACGCATGGGCCATCCGGGCCAGAACTCTTTTCTCCTCCTCTGTTGCCTATAAATACCATGTCACATCACTTGAACAGTGATGTGACAGCTCCTACTCGACCAAACACGCTCCAAGACCCTTTTCTCTCGATTCCTCGCGATTCCGGTAAGGTTTCAACCTAAAACTTGTTCTTCTACAATCTACACTCGATTCTACATCATTCTATCTTTCAAAACTCAAATTCTAACTGTGAAATCTGCGGATTGGAGGCGTTTTGAGGTGATGTCACCGAGAGTTCTTATGAACTTCAAGTTGGGGTCTCATTTCACTATAAACGACTCAGATTCGGGTGATTTCCACATGTTTTAATGACAAATCTCACCTAAATCTATGCGATTTCGAGTTAACCATGAAGAACCATCACGAACGGCCAGATCTGATGGAACGGGGTGATTCCCGGCCGTTAGAACGAGTCGGAATTGACGGAACTTCAAGTGTTAGTGCGAAATTACACTACCCTAGTAAAAACGAACGCATTCCTTCCGTTAAACACTTGGAAACAGTGTTCAGAGTGCAAAACAGACATGTCAGTCCGCACGGATGACATGTCAGTCCGCACGGATGACACATGTCTGCACGGATGACATGTCATCCGCACGCACAATTGTCATCCGCACGGATCATGTCATCCGCACGCACAAGTGTCATCCGCACGGATCATGTCATCCGCACGCACAACTGTCATCCGCACGGATCATGTCATCCGCACGTACAACTGTCATCCGCACGGATCATGTCATACGCACGCATTACATCACCCGCACGGATCCCCTGTTATCCGGACGGATAACATGTCATCCGGACGGATGACATGTCATCCGGACGGATGACTTGTCATCCGGACGGATAACATGTCAATCCGCACGGATGAGAACAATTCAACCTAATGAGTAACTTTTCAAGGCAATCTTGCTTAACCGTATACCGTTTACTCTATTCTTCAAGGATCAGTACAGACATACTCGCAACCGACTCGAACAAGTTGTAATCCCGCTAAATACGCACTGCGAGTATACTTGAACCCTTTTTAATCGAATTTTGGGTGTAACATACGTTTCTAACAAATCGAACTTATCAAGCAAAATATTCAATCAATCGAATTATCACTTGCGAATAACTGTTATGCATAGATATACGTGATGCTAGTTGCATATGTGCTAGGGCTTATACTCGCGACGTCCCACCACGACTAGTGTAGTACTATTGCGCCCGACGGGGTCTAGTTATGCCATCGTACATTCGAGCATCGAGGACTTAGTTGGTAGTATCAGTTTTGTGAGTATATATGTCGTGTATTACGTTTATGCATGTGGAAATTCGCAGCACTTTTAATCTATTATGCTATACTTATCAAACCTGTATACTCGCCAATACTTTTGTATTGACAAATATTTTAACGTATGTTGCAGGTTAGATCGCAGACCATATCAAATCAAGCTAGGGAGTCTAGAAACTCAACTAAAATCTAGGTTGTCGGATTTGTATTGTTCGAGAGGACAAGAAATCTGTGATAACTTATGTGATTGTATTATTTGTTAGTATGGGATAACGAATGTATTAAATATTATCGCAATATAGTCGTTATGGATTCTCTTGAGCAATCTGATTCGCCTAGTGCCGCGCCCCGATGATTCCGCCATCGGTTGGGGTGTGACACACGCCCCCGTGCTGGCTGAGCACGGGGCGTGTTCAGTCTTCTGTCTTCTTGTTTTGCTTGGGAAGATGCTGTCGTGGGGTCGGGCATGTCACATTTATTCCTTTTCTTGTATTTATGTTAGATTTTGCTGTCTTTTTGCTTCTTTTGTTGATTTGAGCTCATTTAATCCTGAAAATACAAAAGGAAGACAAAAGCACACTTTTTCCAACATTAGTACTAAAAAAGGGTTAGTTTTATGCCACAATTGATGTAATTTATATGTTGCATTTTGCACATATCAACATCATGATAAATCACAAACTTTCATTTAATAATATATGTACACATAACGTTAATACATGAAGGTTGCTCGGGAAAACCTAGAGTGTCACACACTTGATTCTTGGTTGTTCTTGATGATTGGGAGTTTCTCTTGAATCTTGGAATTTTTCACAAACTTGAAATCTAAAAAGAAATGGGTCTTGATACAAAATAAAAAATGGGAGTATATATGTGTGTATATATAACCGTATATATATATATATATATATATAGGTGTATGAGATTTGAGTTTGAGTTGATTTTTGATAAATACTTGTTTAGGATGTTAGCTTGCATGAACAAGATTATGTGCAAAAATGATAGAGATATAAAGGGATGATTGAATCATGAGTTATAATTTGAAATAATGTTAGTAATTTGATATGTAAATGGCCAAAAATTTATTAGACATATTTGAGAATTTTTAAGTTGTTGCTTGTTCTTGAATAATAGTTAAAAATGCAAGTGTTTGATGATTTGTGCATGATATGATGGATGTTCAATTAAATCAGTAAATAAACATGAATAAATTACATGTTTGATGCATTTAAATTCATATGAAATGATGATGATATGATAGTGTGCTTTAGACACTTGTACATAAGAATACATGTTGATTTAAAGCTCAAGAAATGATAAAAAATGATTGTATGACAAAAATGTTTTAGAACAGATTATAAACACAAAAATAACATTATTTGGTATATTATAATGGCATGAAACTTTGTCTTAGGTTTGATAGCTTTGCATGTTGTACATATAGCTTAGAAAGGGGTAAAATATGTGAAATTTGCATGATTTATGTGCTTTATGTGAGACCTGCACTATCATGAGTATAACCACTATTTTATTCAGTAAATCACATGGGTTATGTTAGAATATCAAGTCGTTACGATTCGGGATGGTTATGGTAACATTTGATGCAAAACTATGTGGTAAAACGGTTAAAAATCGGCTTTTCCGAGAATTTTTATAAAACTGTTTTAGATCAGTAAGTAAACTGATATTTTTGATATAAAAATAAGTATTTTATCTTATACTAAATTTACTTGGTGTTTGGTTAGTCATACGTGACTTCCGGCGCCCAAAAATGTTACCGAAGCGCTAAAATAGGTGTTTTTCAACATACACTATAATGGGTTCTTCATGGGTAAATTTTATGTGTTACAATGTGTTATGTGTTTTATAATATGTGTATGATGACATGTTTATAGTTGACAAGATTATGTGTGTTACGATATTTATTTTATGTCACAATAAGTATATATATATATTACGACGCGCAAATCGTAGATATATTGCTTATAACATGATGAGGGTCACCAATAAAATCATTCAAGTCGCAAAGTTTTTAAAATATATATGAATTCATATATATATAAATACACCAACATTATCAAAAATAATAACTTTTCGAGAAAATCTCAAAGTTATGTGAAAATTCTAAGTATCGGAGAAACTTATGTATTTTTGTGGGTTTTTGATTATTAAATCGTTCTTACTTAATTTAGGATGAATAAACAATTTGGGGGATTTTGTTAACATATAAAAACGCACCCAAAGGTGAGTACATAGTTCCCCTATTTTACGTTTTCCAAATGTTTTGGGGTGAAGCATATGTGCATAACTTTACTTTCCGTTTTCATGGCATTATACATTTTTGTTACATATTACATATAATACATTATTTCAAATACATTTTTATGGTCTATTGACTTAGTATACCTAACATTTGGTTTCAAAGACATTTTACTTGGCATATTGACTTAGTATGCCTATTACATGGTTTTACTAAGACATTTTCATGACATGCTTACATTGAAAAAGACATTTGGTATGTTTAACGGAGTAGTACATTCATTAACATTGATCACGCCGCTCGGTAGTATGTAATAGCGCTATGGGACTTGACAAATCCCGTTCCCGCTTTCTAGGTATTTCGGAAGGGGAATGACCGAATCCGAATACATTTTTTTGATAAACCTTGATCCTGATAAGGGTTTATCCGACAGTCTCAAGGCTTGAGTGTATGCGATAGACAAACCACATAAATGTTCATATCAATAAAAGCAATGGTTTTCAAAACATAAATTTTGATTTAAACTTTTGTTTATTCAAAGACTTTGTTTTGTACATGACATTTGATTACATAAGACATTTATTTATACATGACATTATGCATTTGGCTTGAGTAAATACTATTTATTCGCCATACAAGACATGGTTTATACTGGACATTTGACATTTGACATTGGACATTGAGATTTAAACAAGACATTTTTTCATGGTTATTTATAAGTGATTTAAGTAACAAGACGTGTGTAATATGATAAAAGCATAGTGGATACGCCGTTGGTACTCCTATATATAAGTGCTTTTATTATATTGCATATCGTGGCGTTATCTAAACCACTTCAACAAAGACAAGACATGACACTTTTTATACATATTACTTTCATTTGGTTATTAAATTAACCATATATCATTCTTTTATAACATTTGATTTTCGTATGATTTTATAAAAGAAGACATTTTTACAAGGTTCATGACTACTTTTCGTTAAACATTTCTTTTAACCTCTAAAGTCACGAATCTTCAACACTAAACCTATGTTACTCACAGGCATTTTTATGCTGACGTATTTACTTTCACATATGTTTCAGGAGCGAATGTTTGATGTTAGCGAGCTTCACTTAGGGCGACTTGGGCCTTAGCCATCTAAAATCAAGAAAGTTATCATCTTTAATGTTATGTGTTTTGTTAGATCTAAGACAATGTAATAATTTAAGCTTGTAAAACTTAACTTTAATTATCATGTGATTTGAAACAATAATTCTGCCACACGACTCCCCGACGTTTCCGCCGCGGTTTGTTGTTTTACGCGGTCAGGGTGTGACAGAAGAGTTGGTATCAGAGCTCATGGTTATAGGGAATTAGGTTATTAGTAAAATTTTGACCTAGACTATAACCTTTCTAGGACCCTACCACAAGTTACCTTGTGTTTAGATCTCAAAACAATACTATCACCTATCCTTAGGTAATTACCAAAACAAGTACACAAATCTCAATTCCATTTGAAAACCGATCATCTACCCTTAGATGATTTGTTTCTAGGTTTATGCCTTTAAAGTTTTCAAATCTCGTCAAAGTTTGGGTCTTAATAATGTGAACACGTGCAATCTGGAAAGGTGGGTGCCTGTACCCTGTTTTTTCTGTCTAAGGCTAGAGTGTTTTAGTACAAATCCACATAATCAGACCAGTCACTCTTACCTGGGAACTCTTGGGGTGAGTGTCCACTTATAGGCTAAAGTATGTCTTCATCATGCATTATGTAGACCTATTTACTTTGATTATTTACTGTGTTGTTTGTTTGTTTTAAGTAACGAACAAATGACTACCTTCCTTTGTTTTGTCGATATTTTCAATACTCCTTTTGATTGTCTTATGTCAATCTCACACATTTCCTTGTGTTCCTTTTCTTTTAGATGCCTCCTCGACGTGATCAAACTCAAGACGCCGTAATGGCAGCATTGATCACTCAGCAAATCGCTGCTGTACTCCCAAACCTAGTTACCCAGTTAAACCAAGCAAACAACAATAACAACGCACCTGTTCCGTGCAACTTTAAGACTTTCAATTCGGCTAAACCGCTTCAGTTTTCTGGGTCAGAAGGAGCAACTGGGCTCCTACAGTGTTTCGAGAGTCTCGAGAGTACGTTTCGTCACGTTCAATGCCCGAATGAGCGAAAGGTTGAGTTTGCGTCAAGTGTGTTTTAGAAAAGGGCGCTTACTTGGTGGAATGGTGTGATGAGGGACAGAGGTGCCGACGTGGCAATGGCTCAAACTTGGGAAGAACTTCGCGCACTTATGATGAAGGAGTTTTGTCCTCGTCATGAACTAAGGGCACTGGAAAACGAATTCCACAATCTCAAGCAAGATAGTGGAGAGCACCGTGCCTACATGGACCGATATGAAGAACTGAGCCCGCTGTGTCCCACCATGGTCACGCCTTTGGACAAGGCGATTGAGAAGTACATAGATGGTCTTCCTGATCCCATTCAGGATTTTGTCACCGGCAGCAACCCTACCACGGTTAGACAAGCTATTGAGCTAGCTGCAACTTTGACTGAGTCTCAAGTCAAGAAGGGTAAACTCCACCGCAAGGGTGGCAGGAAACCATCTAACAAGACAGAGAAAAAGAAAGGAAAGAAAGCTGAAACCTCAAAGAAATCTAGGAAGCGTAAGGCTTCCAAGAACTTTTCCGTTGTTGCACAAACCAATCAAACTGCTCCTACCCAACCAGCACAACCATCTGCCAAGAAACAGTATGTTGGTACTGCACCTCTTTGTAACAAGTGCAATTGTCATCATCAACCACATCTTTAGTGTCGTCTTTGCAACAAATGTGGAAAATATGGCCATTTGGCTAACACATGCCGCTCTCCTCCTGCTCCGAATCAAGCGGCACAAAACCCTGCCCAACAGCCAGCAAATCCTGCACGACCTCCTTTTCTGCCTGGGTCTTGCTACAATTGTGGAGATCTGACTCACTACAGGAACAAGTGCCCGAAGTTGGCCAATGCGAACCCGGCTCGTAGACGAGTATACAACATCAATGCCAATGAAGCACGTGCCGACAATGAGGTGGTCAACGGTACGTTCTATGTTAACAACCAACTTGCTTCTATTCTTTTTTATTCGGGTGCCGACAAGAGTTTTGTATCCCTAGCTTTTGAACCTTTTCTTGCAAAGCCTAGAACAAAACTAGGAAAACCCTTGACATTAGAGTTAGCCAGTGGTGAATCCTTTGTACTTGATTCTGTCATTCGAAATTTCCAGTTGAACCTTAACGATCATCTCTTTCCCGTTGACCTCACGCCAACGCAACTTGGGAGTTTCGATGTTATAGTAGGGATGGATTGGTTGACCAAATACCGTGCAGAAGTGGTTTATTTTGACAATATTGTTCGTGTACCTCTTTCGCCTGGTGAAATCTTAGAACTTCGTGGAGAAAAACCCGCTAGTAGCCTCAAGCTAATGTCTAGCACCCAAGCCCATAGATATCTACAAAAGAATTATGTGGCTTTCTTGGCACATGTCGTAGAGGAGAAAGACAAGGGTAAAACTGTACAAGACATCCCCGTCGTTCGGGATTATCCTGAGGTTTTTCCTAAAGACTTACCTGGTTTACCCCCAGCACGTCAAATCGAGTTCCGTATTGACCTTGTACCTGGTGCTAACTCAATTTCTAAATCTCCATACCGTCTTGCACCGTCTGAGATGTAAGAGTTATCGAAGCAGCTGCAGGAGTTATCAGACAAAGGATTTATTCGTCCGAGCTTTTCCCCTTGGGGCGCACCTGTCCTATTTGTAAAGAAGAAGGATGGATCATTCTAAATGTGTATCGATTACCGTGAGCTTAACAAACTCACCATCAAAAATCGATACCCCCTACCTCGCATTGATGATCTCTTTGATCAGCTTCAGGGTGCTACCTGCTTTTCGAAGATGGATCTACGTTCTGGGTATCATCAGCTTCGCGTATCCGAAGAAGATATTCCCAAGACTGCTTTCCGCACACGATACGGCCACTATGAGTTTACTGTTATGCCTTTCGGTTTAACGAATTCTCCTGCCGTCTTCATGGATTTAATGAATAGGGTTTGTAATCCTTATTTAGATAAGTTCATCATCGTCTTCATTGATGACATCTTGATTTATTCCAAGACACGAGCTGACCATGAACAACATCTCCGTCTAACAATGGAACTCCTAAAGAAGGAACAACTTTTCGCTAAATTCTCCAAGTATGAATTTTGGCTTAGGGAAGTTCAATTTTTGGGGCACATTGTCAATGAACAAGGTATACATGTAGATCCCACCAAAATCAGTGCAATTAAGGATTGGGATATACCTACTACTCCTACTGAGGTTCGTTCATTTCTGGGTCTCGCGAGTTATTACCGCCGCTTTATTGCAAACTTCTCCAAGATTGCGGTTCCTCTCACAGCCTTAACTCAAAAGAATAAACCTTTTGAGTGGGGACCCAAACAAGAAGAAGCTTTTCAGACCTTGAAACATAAACTCTGTGATGCTCCTGTCGTATATTGTGACACATCGAATCTAGGCCTTGGTTGTGTTCTCATGCAAAGGAACAAAGTCATAGCCTACGTGTCAAGACAATTGAAAATCCTTGAGAAAAACTACATAACTCATGATCTTGAGTTGGGCGCTGTGGTTTTTGCTCTTAAGATTTGGAGATACTACCTTTACGGAACAAAATGTGTGGTTTTCACAGACCACAAAAGTCTCCAACACATCTTCAATCAGAAAGAACTAAACATGAGGCAACGATGTTGGGTAGAACTTCTAAATGACTACGACTGCGAGATTTGCTACCATCCTGGAAAGGTGAATGTCGTAGCCGATGCGTTAAGTCAAAAAGAAAGAGTCAAGCTTCATTGTGTTCGAGTTCGAACTGATATTCAAACCCGCATCTTTCAAGCTCAACATACTTGTGTTACACAAGGCTTGATGGGTAAAGAATTACCATGTCACATTAAGCCTGAGCTTGAATTGAGAGACTTTGGGATATTCTATTTCATGGGTCGTTTGTGGGTCCCAAGTATAGACAATCTTCGCACCTTGCTTATGGATGAAGCTCATAAGTCTCGTTATTCAATCCATCCAGGTGCAGACAAAATGTATAAGGATCTTCGAACCCAGTTTTGGTGGCCGGGAATGAAGAAAGACATTGCCTTATACATATCAAAATGCCTTGCTTGTCTGAAGGTTAAGGCAGAACATCAACATCCCTCTGGATTATTGGAACAACCAGAGATACCGGTTTGGAAATAGGAAAACATTGCCATGGATCTCATTACCAAACTACCACGCACTAATAGAGGTCATGATGCCATTTGGGTAGTAGTTGATCGTTTGACAAAATCTGCTCACTTCTTGCCAATCCGTGAGGATCTCTCTGCTGACAAGCTCGCCAAGATCTATGTGGATGAAATTGTATCCCGACATGGTGTTCCTTTGAACATCATATCAGACCGAGATGCTTGATTCTCATCTCACTTTTGGAGAACCATGCAATCTGCTATGGGAACCCAACTCAATTTGAGCACAGCTTATCATCCTCAAACGGATGGACAATCTGAAAGAACAATCCAGACATTGGAGGATATGCTTAGAGCTTGTGTGATCGATTTTGGTGGTAGTTGGGATTCGTATCTTCCATTGATCGAATTCTGCTACAATAATAGTTATCACTCCAGCATCAACATGGCTCCTTTCGAAGCTTTATACGGTCGAAAATGTCGTTTGCCGGTCTGCTGGAATGAGATTAGTGAAGCTCAGCTCACTGGACCTGAACTCATTATAGAGACTACAGACAAAGTCAAGAAAATTCGCGACAACCTCTTAACAGCTAGAAGCCGTCAAAAGAGTTACGCGGATAGACGACGCAAGCCCTTGGAATTCAAAGTCGGTGATCTCGTCCTACTCAAGGTATCTCCTTGGAAAGGTGTAATCAGATTTGGGAAGAAAGGAAAACTTGCACCACGATATGTTGGACCATTCAAGATCGTTGAAAGAATCGGAAAAGTAGCCTACAGACTTGAGCTGCCTCCTGAACTTCGAAATGTTCATCCAACTTTCCACGTGTCCAATCTGAAAAAGTGTTTGGCTGATGAAAACCTCCACATCCCCCTTGATGAAATTCGTGTCGACAATACGATGCACTTCGTCGAGAAACCTGTGGAAATATTGGACCATCAAGTCAAGAAACTCAAGTGCAAGCGCATACGGATAGTCAAAGTTCGCTGGGAATCCAAACATGGCCCAGAGTTTACTTGGGAACGAGAGGATCAAATGAAGGCGAAATATCCACACCTTTTCCCACAAGTTTCCTCTAATTAAATTTCGGGACGAAATTTCCAAAAGTAGGGGAGACTATGACATCTGTGTATTTTAATCCTTGTACTATTCCGAAAAACTTTGTATTTAATGAAATATGGTGTTTTAATTTCAATATTTGTTTAATTATTTGTGACATTAACACATTTTCAATCATTGTTCAATTCCGAACTCTCAAACCTGTTCTGGAAGTGAAATCATAAACCGTTACGTATACATAATCAATTTAACGCGACGTACACTCTGGAACTGTGACATAAGCCAAACATACCCTAAATACCCTTTACATAACTTAGAAATAAGTTTCGAAGGATTCGGTATGGCAAAAACATGTTTATTCGAACTAAAGAACTAATTGCGACAAAACTGCGAAACGAACGTTGGTGACCGCCCGGATAATATTTAAATGCTAAAAATATTCTGTTATGATTAAAATTTTATTTTTAATCATGTTCGTGTTGAGAAATAAATTAAAACGCTTAAAAACGTTATTTTTCAAGTTTAAGCGCGTACCGCGTGTTACTGCGCTACACAGTGCTTATATTGCGAAACGCGGACAACGCAGCCAGTCTCAGCAACTGATATTTATTTCAGTAATATTTTGGTGAGTTTATTTTTATAGAATAATAAAAATAATTTAGAATGCCATAAACCGGGATTTAAACGCTAGATAAAATACCCGGTATCCAGTTAAATACATGTTTTTATCTGTTTTTACCATTAAAAATTACATTTAACCCCCCCCCCCATATGATTTTCGGTCACTAGGACCCACCATCCACTCAAAGATTTGATTTTTATTTTATTTGGATTTTGCTTGATTTTAATCTTACAAGATCATTTCACTTCAACACTATACTCCACCTTCTTCCTCTTCCTCTCTCCCAAACCGTAAACACCACCATCACCACCATTTCCAACTTTTCAACTTTGTTCTTCAAGATTTAACTCCATTCCAAGCAAATTTCAAGTTGGTGTGAAAATTCAAAGGAGTTTCCAAGGTGTTTTCAAGTGATTTCAAGCTCCATATCATCAAAATCTCATCCACAAACCCACTTGAATCTTGAAGGTATAAAATTTATGTTTAAATCATACACTTGATTCTTGGTTGTTCTTGATGATTTGGAGTTTCTCTTGAATCTTGGAATTTTTCACAAACTTGAAATCTAAAAAGAAATGGGTCTTGATACAAAATAAAAAATGGGAGTATATATGTGTGTATATATAACCGTATATATATGTAGGTGTATGAGATTTGAGTTTGAGTTGATTTTTGATAAATACTTGTTTAGGATGCTAGCTTGCATGAACAAGATTATGTGCAAAAATGATAGAGATATAAAGGGATGATTGAATCATGAGTTATAATTTGAAATAATGTTAGTATTTTGATATGTAAATGGCCAAAAATTTATTAGACATATTTGAGAATTTTTAAGTTGTTGCTTGTTCTTGAATGGTAGTTAAAATGCAAGTGTTTGATGATTTGTGCATGATATGATGGATGTTCAATTAAATCAGTAAATAAACATGAATAAATTACATGTTTGATGCATTTAAATTCATATGAAATGATGATGATATGATAGTGTGCTTTAGACACCTGTACATAAGAATACATGTTGATTTAAAGCTCGAGAAATGATAAAAAATGATTGTATGACAAAAATGTTTTAGAACAGATTATAAACACTAAAAATAACATTATTTGGTATATTATAATGGCATGAAACTTTGTCCTAGGTTTGATAGCTTTGCATGTTGTACATATAGCTTAGAAAGTGGTAAAATATGTGAAATTTGCATGATTTATGTGCTTTATGTGAGACCTGCACTATCATGAGTATAACCACTATTTTATTCAGTAAATAACATGGGTTATGTTAAAATATCAAGTCGTTACGATTCGGGATGGTTATGGTAACATTTGATGCAAAACTATGCGGTAAAACGGTTAAAAATCGGCTTTTCTGAGAATTTTTATAAAACTGTTTTAGATCAGTAAGTAAACTGATATTTTTGATATAAAAATAAGTATTTTAACTTATATTAAATTTACTTGTTGTTTGGTTAGTCATACGTGACTTCCGGCGCCCAAAAATGTTACCGAATCGCTAAAATTGGTGTTTTTCAACATACACTATAATGGTTGATCATGGGTAAATTTTATGTGTTACAATGTGTTATGTGTTTTATAATATGTGTATGATGACATGTTTATAGTTGACAAGATTATGTGTGTTACGATATTTATTTTATGTCACAATAAGTATATATATTACGACGCGCAAATCGTAGATATATTGCTTATAACATAATGAGGGTCACCAATAAAATCGTTCAAGTCGCAAAGTTTTTAAAATATATATGAACTCATATATATATATATAAATACACCAACATAATCAAAAATAATAACTTTTCGAGAAAATCTCAAAGTTATGTGAAAATTCTAAGTATCGGAGAAAGTTATGTATTTTTGTGGGTTTTTAATTATCAAATCGTTCTTACTTAATTTAGGACGAATAAACAAATTGAGGGATTGTGTTAACATATAAAAAGGCAGCCAAAGGTGAGTACATAGTTCCCCTATTTTACGTTTTCCAAATGTTTTGGGGTGAAGCATATGTGCATAACTTTACTTTCCATTTTCATGGCATTATACATTTTTGTTACATATTACATATAATACATTATTTCAAATACTTTTTTATGGTCTATTGACTTAATATACCTAACATTTGGTTTCAAAGACATTTTACTTGGCATATTGACTTAGTATGCCTATTACATGGTTTTACAAAGACATTTTCATGACATGCTTACATTGAAAAAGACATTTGGTATGTTTAACGGAGTAGTACATTCATTAACATTGATCACGCCGCTCGGTAGTATGTAATAGCGCTATAGGACCTGACAAATCCTGTTCCCGCTTTCTAGGTATTTCGGAAGGGAATGACAAAATCCGAATACATTTTTTGATAAACCTTGATCCTGATAAGGGTTTATCCGACAGTCTCAAGACTTGAATGTATGCGATAGATAAACTACATAAATGTTCATATCAATAAAAGCAATGGTTTTCAAAACATAAATTTTGATTTAGACTTTTGTTTATTCAAAGACTTTGTTTTGTACATGACATTTGATTACATAAGACATTTATTTATACATGACATTATGCATTTGGCTTGAGTAAATACTATTTATTCACCATACAAGACATGGTTTATACTGGACATTTGACATTGGACATTGACATTTAAACAAGACATTTTTTTCATGGTTATTTATAAGTGATTTAAGTAACAAGACGTGTGTAATATGATAAAAGCATGGTGGATACGCCGTTGGTACTCCTATATATAAGTGCTTTTATTATATTGCATAATAGGGTTTAAAGTTAAGTTTTGTATGTGTTATGTCCAGTTCACACGAAGTGGCATGTTAAAGTTCAGTTCACACGAACTGGAACTGGACCAGTTCGCATGAAGTGGTGCTGTCATTCCATACGAACTGACTGGCCTATAAATAGGCATGTTGGGTTTTTCAATTGTAACTTTTTGGAGATTTCTGACACGAAGTGCTGCCAAAATTCTCTCTGTACTAGAACGTCTAATATCAATGGAAAACGTGTTTAAAGTGTATTTCTCTGCTTCTACTCCTATTCTAACATTGATTCACTGTCGTTAGTCTGTTTCCGCCTTTCTAACAACTCAGATTTGACTCAGATTGACTCGTATTGATCGAATCTCGATCCTACAAGAGGTATCAGAGCTCAGGATGAGTTAAATCTGCTGAAATCAGTGTTTTGAATGGTTTAGAACTCTAAACTTCTCCTCTTTCTTGGATTTTTGGACGAATTCACAGACAAAATGGACTGAATTTTGGACATAACATGTAAAACACCATTTTAATCAATCCTTCAAAGTTACAGACCATAATTCACACTAAAACTGATCAAAAAGTGTCAAAAACTTCAATTCGTGTGAAAATGTTGCTCAATTCGTGTGAAATGTGCCAAATCGTTTGAAAGTTTTGCCAAATCGTTTGAAAGCTTTGTCCAATTCGTACGAATTGGATTAGTCTACACAACTTGGGTGCCACTTCGCATGAATTGCAATCTTTTAACTTGTTGACTGTCACTTCGCATGAATTGGACAATCCAGTTCGCTTGAAATTGTCCAGATCATGTGAAACATTCCAGTTCGTTTGAAACATACTCAGTTCGTTTGAAAAGTCCAATCCGTTTGAAAATCCAGATCGTTTGGAAGTCAGTTCGTTTGAAATCAAAATTTTTCAAAACTTAAAATTTTTTTTCTGAAAAATTTTTCAAAGTATAAAATGGACAACGAAGAGTTTTACAACGCATTATTCGGAAGTGGTATGCCTGTTCAATCTCCGGCAAGTATAGCCCAAAATATGAATATGGAGAATGAGCTAGGTACGATGCAAAAACCACTGAAATTGCTCAATATTGAAGATTGTTCGGGGTGGCAAGATAGGTTTCGAACGTGGGTTCAGGCAAATCACTTTGAGTGTTGGCTAAAGATTGAAATGGAATATGTTGTTCCTGGAAATGATGCTGGTATTGCAAAAACAATTCACTCGTTAACTCCGGCTGAACAAGATCAATTTAAAGCCGAGAAGAAGATGGTCAACATATTGCAGCAGGCAATTAAAGAAGACATCTTGGTACTATTACAGCATCAGAATGACGCGCAATCTATTTGGAATGCTCTTAAACTCAAATTCCTTGGGACTGCTGCAATGATCAAAAGCAAAAAGGCACTACTGAAAAAGGAATTCGACATCTTTACTGCTATAAATGGAGAATCAACGAAAGAATTGATTGAGAGGTACTGTCACTTGGTAGTGGAGATGCAGCGTTTGGGTATAGATAAAATAGACGAAGAGTTGGTTGATAAGTTGCCTGACGCATTACCACAAGAAGTGTGGGGTACGTTCTTAATGGTGTTGAAGAACAACTTGGAATATATTGGTTTCAATTTGAGTACGTTCATCGAGAGAATTGAAGCACAAGAGCTTGAAATGAGGAAGATGAGTAAAATGAAATCTGCAAACGTACAGCAAGATGTTCAGCTTTACTACAAAGGAAGCTCATCTGCCACATCTACTCCAAGTCCGAAAATTCAAACGGCTTTCAGTGCAGATTCTACATCGGGAGTACCTCAAAACATGTCTAACAACAGGTTTTCACCGTTTCCAAACTACGAACCAAACCCTAAGGTTCAGAGTTCTCCAGAACAAGTTTCTTCTCAAAGTTCTTCAAGATCAAACAACCAGAGTTATAGTCATGGGATAATGTGCAACATTGCTGTAAATATCAAAAATGGTCAAGATTTTACAAAGACAGCAGCATATAGCACTTCTAGGTTCTGTGCTTGAATCCTACGAGAGTCTAATAGCAGGACGAATTGGTAACTCTGATATGACGAAAGAAGATTACGGTCAAATAGATCCAGAGGAACTAGAACTCATCGATATAAAATGGGGAATGACGAGTCTTGTGAGAAGCGCTCAGAGATTCATGGAAATTTCAGGAAGAAACGGTCTGTTAGGTCCTGATTGTAAACTTGGATTTGACAAATCAAAGGTGACATGCTTCAATTGTAAAGAAAAGGGACACTTCTAGCGTGAATGTCCGAACGGAGAAGTTAACAACCACCAGAATCCATTTACAAATGACTATTACCGACAGGCCATATATCATAAAACCAGTCAAACACCATTCAATCCAAGACCTCAAATCGAGAATAGTCCATCCAAAGAAAAGGCTCTTTTGGTGAATCAGGATGATGAAAAACTTCCAGAGGGTTTCAGTTGGGATAAGTACATTCCTGGAGGAGGCCTTGCAATGATGGCTGAAATTGTTGAAGGGTCGGAACCAGAAATAGTTGAAGAAGTCGGTGAAGTGATGACTGAAGAAAGTTATGCTGAATTAGAAAAGGCTGTAGCAGCAGCTTATTATTATCAGTCTCAACAAGAGGTTATTGTTAATTCATTTAAATCTATAATGTTTCCTCATTTGTTTGATTCTTTTGCAGGTTTCTTTGGAGAACCGACTACGGGTTTCTGCCCACAGTATGAAGTTGAACAAACTCCGGTTCAAGAGATCATTGATGTTTCAAAAGAGATGAATGAAGAGACTTTGAAAGAAATTGCAGACAAAGCTCTCATGGTCAAGCTGCAAGAGGTAGAACAAACATCTCCTAATAACAATGAGACCAAAGAAGCAACTCAGGAGTCAGTATCGGTCAAAAAGGAGTCAATTTTGTCAGAAAATGTGAAGTCCGAGTCCGATGGTAAATCAGAAAATGTGGAGTCCAAATCCAGGAAGAAATTTGAGTCCGAGTCCACAGATATTGGTAAAACAGGAAGTAAAAATGACAAACAAGAAAATGTTTTTGAAAAAGTTGATCAAATTCTTGAAAAACCATGCGAAAACTGTTTAAAACCATGTATGGATTGTCTTGAAAAAGACAAACAGTTTCAAGAGTTGAAAAAGTTTCACGACAAATTAAAATTTGATTTTAATGATGTTAAAGAAGCTTATGACACTCTGTCACGATCAATTAAGGCGATTCACAAAGAGAGTATAGAAAATGATAAAACTGTTAATTTTCTCAAAGCTACGGTCATGGATAAGCAAATGTCGATAAACATACATCTGGACACAATCACATCTCTAAAGAAGGAACTTGAACTGATGCGAATTGAGACAGAAAGAGTCGACAAAAAGCTGACCAGTTATCTTTCATCGTCATATGTGATTGATCAGATCGTTCCTCAACAAACAGATTTCAAAAATGTTCCACCCCCAATGTGGAATCATTACACTCAGAAGTTTCCAGATGGGGTGGAAGAGGCATTGAACCTCAAATTGAGGACAGAGGAGAATGAGTTACCGGAAAGCATAGATGTTACATTCTCTCCGTGTAACACCAACAATGAGTCACAACTTATGAAAACAGTTGTAGACCAAGTGTTGGATGAAGAAAGTGATAACAGTGATTTCGAAATGGTAAAAACTCATTTTGAGAATTCAAGTTCAGATTCTGAAGATGACGGAAACTTTCTTGACAAGTTCATCCCAAAATCAAATAAAGTTGTGGATGACGATTCGATCATTGTGGTTTACACAATGACCGGAACTGACAAACTCTATACTGATTTTGAGTACCTGATTCAGAATGCTAACTTGCAAAATGTTGAAAAAGTTTTTAAACTTGTAAAAATTGATATTTCAGAAGTCAACAACAACGCGTTTCTATCAAAACCGAAAAAATCTTTTGTGAAACAACAACCAAACAACCCGGGAAAGAAAGAATGGGTGGGTAACAATGGTCATAACAAAAGACATGGTAACAATTTCAAAAAGAAAGGTGTCGTTTTGAGAAGAAAATGGCTAAAAAAGATGTTAAACCAAAAGAAAAGTTGAGTGATGTGTTTGTGGCAGGTAAGAATACAGTTGCTGAAAAAGATTATATCTTTAGTCAGAAAGCAGTTGACGATTTCATAGCAGCCAAAAAGTTGAAAGAAGAGACCAACAGATCCACTTTTGTTGAATATGACAAAAGAATCTGTTATCGCTATAATGAAATTGGTCACATGGCGAAACAATGTGTCAAAAAGATCATAAAACCAGTTTTCCAGAAACCAAAACCAAAAATTTCAAAAGATGTTAAGGGAAAATCACCGATGGTATCCCCCGTGCGTATTCTGAAACGTGGTGAACCATTGAAGTCCGAGGACAAACCAAAATCAATTTTTGAAATTGGTGAATCTTCAAAACCTCAAAAGACTTCAAAGGTTTATCTAAAAACAAATACTTTTCAAAGTCAATCATGGGTGGAGAAACCTAAACAATCTTTTGATGAAAAGAAAATGGAAAAGGTTTTAAAATCTGAATCAAAAGTTTTTGCAACCGATATTGAGAAACTTGAGTTTGAATTAGACAAGTTGATTGAAGAATTCCCACCTATCAAGGAGGGAACTCTAAAATCAAAACCAAAACCCGATGTTCCAAATGTTATCTTTAAACTTCCAAAAGTTGACCAAGTAGCTCATGATATTGTATTTGGTAGTGTTCCAAATGTGAAAAAATCTTGGGCATCTTTGTTTAACTAAAATGTTGTTTGATGTGTACAGGGGCTTCCAAGTTCTATCATTTCTAAGTGGATAATGGATAGCGGCGCCTCAAGGCACATGACGGGAATGTTAGCACTACTCTATGATGTCAAATCAATCAATGGAAGATATGTCAGGTTTGTGGGAACTCAAGGTGGAAGAATAGTTGGAGAAGGAATACTTACAAACGGTGTCGTATCTTTTGATAAAGTGAACTACATTGCTGAGTTAGAAGATAATCTGTTGAGTATCTCTCAGATTTGTGATGAGTCGTTCACTGTTCACTTCACAAAAGATGAATGTCTGATTTTCAAACCAGTGTTTAAGATATCTGAAGATATGGTGTTGATGTGCGTTCCTCATGAAAACGATCACTATATACTAGACATGAGTGTTGCAACAACATCGGATAAAAAGGCACAGTGTTTCTAGAGAGAAAGAATGAAACGTTTGACTCTTTGATGAGGCTGCTGGTTCCTGTGTCTGAAACCAGGGAGTTTATTCATTTCAGTATGGATTGGGTTCAAATTCAAATCTAATCAAATCAAATCCTTATGTTTGTGCAGGTGTTCAGGAGTCAATTCAAGTTCAGCATGAATAACGGAACAGCTTGGCACATGAGGAAAAAATCCTGTGTCTGTGGTTTAAAACAGGAAGTGATTGGTTTAAATTGGTAAAAAATTTGAAAGTTAAAAAGGAAAACGCCGAAACCCTTATAGCTGAACAAACACATGATAAAACTAAACTGAAAAATGGTTTCAAAACGTTATAATCAAGTGGTTTGTAAATCATGGGGTGCATGTGAGCTAAACAGAGAATGTGAAGCTGAGGAGGACGGCGATCAGAAGTGATCTGCGTCTTGTTGTCATGTTTTCTGTACAGTTTATTTTCTGCTTTTGATAAAACCAAAAACACAAAAATATGTTTTTGATTTTAGGGGGAGAAAGTTTATAGAAAATACAAAAACATGATAAAATTTCAAAAATGCAAAAACATTGAAAAAGTAAAAAAAAGAGTTTTGTTGTAAAAAAGAGGAAATGATAGTACATCAGTGGACTATCACAACATGCTAAAGAAATGGAAAGTCAAAATGTTTTTAAACGAGTCTCACTAATGATGTGCCAGTAGGCTTCGCACAATTAGTAGATTGAGTTCGAGATATAAACATAACGAATAACTGCTTATTTCGTGGGGAACATCTCTCGGATATATGGGTAACCCCCGAAATCTCGTTTGAAAGACTCTATTTCTGACATACTAGGTCCTTGTACGTCTTGATATCTGGGGTATTATACTAGGACTTCTGATTTTGCGGGAGCAATAGCCTAGTCCTCATATAATACTTTGCACTGCTTTATTCTTAAAGCTCGTCCTCAACATAAAAAATAATGAAACATTGAAAAATGCTAATCATGTGCTGTTGAAAAGTAGATCCCCAAAGGGGACCCACCTAAAGTCGAACCATCATCTCTCTGATTTTGCGGAAGCAATAGCCTGAGCTCTCATGGTCTCGCATTTCACCCCTTACAGATATCATTAGTGTGCACTCACCTGTAAGACTGAATATAGTAGTCTGGATACGGGTGTGACAACCATCAAATTTACATGCATCCGTACAATTAATTAATATTGATTTATGCTTAATGACTGTGCTTAATTACAACTGATGACTTAATCTGCTTTCTGATTTCTATATCATACATACATGTGCATCACATTTCATACTGTCACACCATTTATCACATACAGACTTTAGTGACATAAACGATGCACAAAGCACGGTTAGCATAGTGAGCGGATAACTCAGAAAATGCTGATGATGTTCAGTACATAGACAGACAGTGTTTAAAGACCCAGTATAGGCCAGAGACAAGGTACTACACTAGTATGGAGTGTAGGGAAGCAAGGACCATAAAACTGCGCCACTAGGTGATAGTTTAAGTGCCGGAAAGTGCCTAAAACCCACTAAAAGTGCAGAATTCTGCATATTTCAGCAAAATTCAGCACTTTAACATACTGGTATTATGCAGAAAATTGACTAAATGGTCTTGTATGCTTTCCTAAGTGTCGGGAATTAAAAGTGTCACAAAAGGGTACTTAAAGAACACTAAACGGAATAACTTGACACTTTAACGAACCGGTATCTAACCGAACAACCGGACATTACCCGGAACACCAAAATTTTACTAGAAACATTGTTTAATTATTTTTGGACTAGTTACGATCCCCAAACACCCTAACACACGATATAATGTGTCATACACTTAAAAACACTAGACTTTACACTTAACCTCCAACTAGTTAACATCATTTACCATCAAAGTTACACATAACCCCCCCCCCTCATATCCACGGTTATGAAGATGTGGCCCCCACCCATGATCTTTCTTGATACACCTTGATTCCTTTCTTGATTTTATTTGATTTTATAAGATATTGCTTGGATTTCCTAGATTTTCTTGGATTTTACTTAGATATTATAAGTAACCTCATTCATCATCTTCAACCTACTTCTCCTCTCTCTCCCTACATGCTCACGGCCCAAACACCCTCTTTCTACCTCCACCATTTTCATTCCACTAACAAGCATTTCAAGATCATTCCAAGGTGATAAAAGGTGTTAAATGAAGCTTGAAGCTTGTAGAACTTGAAGAAACTCCATAGCTTGCTTTCACCCACCATTTTCATCATCTTTTTCTCTAGTGATCTTCCCTAGCTTTTGAGCTAGTTGTAAGCTTCTTGTTACTAGTTTTTACTTCTCTTTTTGTTGGTTAAAAGTTGTAGTACATTGTTTAGCACAAGAACACTAAAAGACTTAAACAAGAATCATAAACATAAGCTTACATATGATGGAATTTTGTTGAAATAATGTTGTTTAAGTACATGCATGACACTTGATTGTTATTTACTTGAGATTATGATGTTGATCATCATAAGGAGCTTGCTAGATTGTGATTAAACACATGGTCTAGCAAGTTAGAGGATGATTATGTGTTAACCCAAGAAGATCATCCTCACTTATAAACATGAACTTGAAAATAAGACGATTTCTTGAAAAATAGTAAATAAAGTGAGCTAGTAATTTATTAAATCTAAGATTCAAGAATGATTTTTCCAAGAAAACCAAGTTCAAAATATGATTTTTAGTAGAACTTGATTCTTACTTAAATGTACAATATTTTAGGTGATAAAATAAGTGTAAGAGCACTTTATTTACAAGAAGAGTTCAAAAGAATAATTTTTGTAGAATATGTTTACAAGTTGTAAACACCTAGTTTCTTTAAGAATGAGATTTTTAAAGAAGTAAACACACTTTAGAGGGTAACTAAACCTACTAAACACCCTACCAAGTTACTACGAGTTTTTGTGAAAGTTCAAGTTCAAGATGTCATGTAAATTGTATAGTTTTTACACTTGAGAAGTGTAAGTTGTTTAAAGATTTATTTGTTGATTGTTGGGATGATTTTTGAAAAGAAAATGATATGCTTTAATGGCATGGACACCTCTGTTTTTAGGGGAAACTATGGCAAAATTTTCTAAAAATATAAACAGTTAGAAAAATATTTTCCAACAAGTATTTACAAGTATATTTTGATCATAAGTGTTCGATATAAACTTTGCCATGATTTTTGTAACAAAAATACAAATATTGGAGGTTGGTTTTATAAATAAAAATGGGTAAACATATATATTTAGAATATATATACATATTGATACACTTGTGTGTGATTATTTGAGAAATGGTTATATTATTTTAGGGTAAAATAATGTAACTTAACAAAGTACCATGGAATTTACTATCCGAAATATTACCAAAAATCACAAGGAGTAAATATATAAGTTACACACATAATATTGTGGAACCGAGCGATAGAACGTAACTTACAAAATATTCCAGAAAATACACTCATTTTGGTAAATACTATTTTGGATTTGAAAGAATGAAAGTATGATTTTTACCAAGTTATATCAAATTTTTGGACAGGAGAAAATGTATTATCTTTGGGAAAGTAAAAATATATTTACTTGGGTTTATTAAGAAATATAGTATTTTTGGGAAAATATATATTTTCTTGGGATGTATTGTTTTGAATAAAAATAAGGTTTATATATATATATATATATAGGGAGGAGTTCATGCAAGAACCACCCTTATTGCGAGAACCGCGAGAACCAATGTGAACACAACCTAAAATATCTATAAAAAAAAACTAAAAAAACCTAACCCCCACCCCCCCCCCCCCCCAAAAAAAAAACCTAAACCCCCCTCCCCCACCCCGCAAAAACCTAAACCCCCCCCCCAAGCTAAAATGCTAAACACTAAACCCCTAAAAACCCTAAAAAAATAAAAAAAATCTAAAATTGTTTTTTTAATATTTTTTATGCTTAAATCGCTACTTTTAGTGGCCAAAAAAAATTTTTTTTTTTTGCTTCGAAAAGTAGCGATTTTTATATAAAACATATTAAAAAAAATTGTGTGATTTTTAGCTATTTTTAGGCATTTTTGGTTGTGTTCACATTGGTTCTCGCGGTTCTCGCAATAAGAGGTGGTTCTCGCATGATCTTCTCCCTATATATATATATTTCTAAGTGAGACTTAAAAATATATATTCCTTTGGATTCACGCCGGAATACGACGTCAATACTTGACAAGAATACGAAAATACATGTATAAGATACCCCCATCCTTGGGAAGGAAATATTTGAGAAGAATTGTTCCAAAATATCGTATAACAAATTATTCCAAAACTAAATATAATTTAAAGTTAAAATAATTATTATTTTAGCAAATAATTATAACTTGGAATAATATTGGGGACATAAAAGGAACGTAACTCAAACACATAAATACTAAAATAAGGCACGACCCGTCCGTCTAATAGACATCAGTACATTGTAGGTAGTCGTGTTTGCCGAAAGGAGTTGAGTTACAATTGTGAAGACGCAATACTGTGAGTTCATGTCCCCCTTTTCTCTTAACTGTTTTCAGTTTTATACTTCGGGGGTGGAATACATGTTACAATTATTACAGACATTTTTATACATGGTATGGTTAGCATAAGGAGGGTTTACTGCGCGATCATGTGAGCGGTGGGCATGACACTTAAGGCCATTAATCCTCATTGTAGGACCGAGGGGCATGAGTGATAGATCTATTTGGGTGTAGCGAGCCCCACTCCTGAGTCCGCTAAGTAGACCATGTGGTGACTATGTCTTACAGCCGGAAGCCCGGTGCGAAAACTGCTAGGTTTGAGTCTTCCTGCATCACTTCACACATACCATTGACTTTGCAACCCAGTGGTGATCTCTTTTTCCTTATTGCTACATACTAGGGACTTACATACATACTTACAATGTTTCAAAGGCTTATACATACACACAAACGAACACATGAACTCGCTCAACTTTTGTTGATGTTTTTCAAACTACATGTATTTCAGGGAATTTATAAGTGGATCTGGCGGGAGTTGGAAGTTTTTATGCTGCGTTAAGAATAAAGTTGTCATCCATGGTCTTTGATTTGTTTAATGTGTCTTATTCCTGGACGAGACACGTCATCCAAACCTTGGTGTTATTCAATATCTTTTGACGAGTCCTTAATGAGCTCATAAACAATTTGTACGGTTTGTAAAACTTGAATTTGAAGTCTGCAATGTTGTTATGTTTTAAACTTATTTAATGAATGACAAACCTACGGTTTTTATCATATAGTTGATGTTATGATTGAATGCAATGATATTAAGAAAGTCACACCATAATCATGCTTCCGCAAAAGTCAGGGTGTGACAGCTTGGTATCAGAGCTTCGATCGTAGCGAACTAGGATTCCTTCTCGAGCCTAGACTACGATCATTAGGGCTCTCACAAAAACGTTTTTACGAACATGTTTTCATTGCATACACAAAACGTCCAGATCCGGGGAACAAACATTTTTACAAACAAAAGGCACAATAACACATTTCAAAGGGCTATGTTTATAGTTCAGTCTTAGAGACTGAGGGAGTTCAGCCTTAGAGACTGAGGGAATTGATTTTTAGAGACCAGGGAGGTTCAGTCTTAGAGACTGGGGAGGTTCACTCTTAGGGACTGGGTGTTTAGTCTTACAGACTGGGTATTTAGTCTTACAGACTGGGTGTTTAGTCTTAGAGACTGGGTATTTTAGTCTAAGAGACTGGGTATTTCAGTCTGAGAGACTAGGTATGTAGTCTGGGAGGCTGGGTAGATTAGTCTGGGAGACTAGGAAGGATAGAAAGTTTCAGGAAGAATAATGTGAGTAGATGACTACATGATAAATTACTTTTGTTTGCATATGCTAATTGCTAGTAATTACTATGGATATACATGCTATGACTATTATGTACCGACACACATGTCACCTTGATTAGAAAGCGAGTTGTCAGACATTGATAACCCTACGGCCACCGCCACAGATAATGGGATTACATCCATGCTGGAAATATTTTCGTCAGACACTGAGAGTGATCCTGATATGCTGACCAAAGACAAGGACGACTTTCAACAGTCCGCACTACCAGATTTTGGCGACGATTTACCCTTGCTGATGGCTTCTCCGATAAGAATCCTCCTGTCACTCTTGTTTCAGTCCATGACCACTCCATCACTGGTCATCCCGATGGTGAACACACCATGGCTCCGATCCTCGACAATACGCCTCATGTGGACATTCCTTCCGAAGGTTGGCTACTGAACGAATAATTGATGATAACGTTGACATATTATTGATGGTCCTTCTGATAACACCCATGATGATGGAAAGTTAGACGAGAACGTTGTTACTAATTTCACTTTTTGAGACCCCTGTTAACAAGCTATCCTCTGATCCTAGCATGCATTCGATTTCAGACTCCTTTGAGTCTATGACATCTGCAGTCTTACAGACAGCCGGATTACAGCTTTCTACTACGGACGCGGACAACGACACCGTTACGACTGCTGCACTATCACTTGCCTGAGGCACCACATCGTTATACGACCCAGAGCCTGTTCCTGAGCTAGCTTCTGCACCTTTTTGGGTCAGCCTGATGATACGCCTAATGACCTTGAGCCGATTCCTGATCCTAACCATGTTCCTTTTGGTTTACCTGACAACGCACCTCTTATACCTGACCCAATACCTGCACCTGATGATCTTCTCTTTTGTTGAGACATATGTTTTTGCACCCACAACCGCTGATGTTGCTCCTCTTCCCCTATGGAAACCGACGTCCATTGCACTGGCACGCCTATCGCTTTCTTTTAGGACCTACCCGCACCCCGGGAAGGTACTCCAGGTCAGCACCCGCGTAACGACCCCTTTTTGCTACAGCAGCATTTTCCACGATCTCACAGGCCGCACCGCTTGCTACTTTCACCTCTACATCGCTGGACGAGCCACTTCAACGGTTCCTATACTACACTATGCTGATTTTAGACCCCTGCCACCCCTCACATTATGGAGGCTATACACAGAATGAGTTGCTCCTGTTACACCGACTACAGTTTGAGTATATAAGTCGCAGAATGTTGGAGCTTGAGCTGACACCACGTCCTCCACCCTGTCTATTACCAGTATTCTTTGATCCTTCGCATTCACCGAAGGTTCCGTTTTGCACGCTCGCCTGCTGCTATTACACCTTTCCCAGGTTTTTGATGCTCGTTTCTTTACTGTCGAGCGACAGATCAGTTAATTACTTCGACGTATACACAAGCTCGAGGAGGAATTCACGCATGTTAGCAGTTTACTTTTCTTTCCTCCTCCACCTCAGTCACTAGTATAGTTGATTTCTGGATTATGCGGATTGCATTACATTTGGGTAAAGACGCTAATGATAAGCCGAGATTGTGGAGACTTGTGAAGACCACATCTGACTACGTAATTTTGATACACTGATATACTTATTGGACAAGGGTAGGGTAACCCTGTGTCCCTTTTGATGCGATACATTTTGTAAGACAATGCAATTGTGGTCGGAGAATAATGAGGGTCCAATCATCATTAAACATGCGACAAAACTTTTTGGCCAATAACCAATGAAAGCTCAGTCGCTATATCTTCGTTAAGCACGTTATTGATCTATATGTGTGTGCTATAATTATAATGCTACGTGCTTGCTTGCTACGCTCTCATCAAACTTAATTTCCAAATTACTTGGTTATGCTATGAATATGTTATTGCTGAATTGGTTGATATGATAATCTAATATGTGTGTGTACATATGACCCTCAAAACAACTATATGCGCTCCCTGAACAAATAAGACCTGACTTAACCAATCTTCTCCTTAGAAGATGTCGATACAAGGGAACGTCGATACCAACAACCCTCCGCCAACAACAACGGCAGAACTACAAGAGCGCATCTCACAGGCCATTGCGCAGCTCGAGGCCCTTCGCCCCGAACACGGCGGAGGTACCTCAGGAGATAATCCACCCAACGGCTGCACCTACGAGCAATTCTTGAACCACAAACCTCGAGAATTCGATGGCACTGGGGGTGCCTTAGCCTTCTTGCACTGGGTTGAGAAGACGGATTCTGTTTTACGGTTGAGCAAATGTGCCCCAGAACATCAGGTCACATACATAGCTGGACTATTTGTAGATGGGGCTCTGTCTTGGTGGAACCTTCATGTTCAGACAATAGGCGAGACCGCTGCGTATGCCTTGACATGGGAGGAACTAAAAGAACTGATGCGGAAGAGATATTGCTCGATGGAAGAAGTCAAGAAATTGGAGACTGAACTGTGGAACTTGAAAATAGAAGGACCAAAGATAGCTGAGTATGTGCAGAGATTTAACGATTTATCACAAGTTGCTACGCTCCTGGTGGGACCAGATTTTAAGAAAGTCGAACGTTTCATAGGGGGATTGGCACCCCAAATTCTAAGCCTGGTAACAACATCTAAACCTTCAACGATCACTGAGGTTATCGATATAAGCGTGGCACTCACTGAAGAAGCGGTTAGACTAGGAAAATTTTCCACTACGGAAGAGAAAGAGGAGACTCCTGTAGAGTCATCTGGAGATAACTAAAGAAAGCTTGTAAATTTCAAGAAGGTTACTCGGGTGAGTGACAAGAAGAAGGCCAAAAAGGGAAAAGACTACATGGGTATCCTACCTAAGTGCGACAATTGTCTACGTTATCATGTCGGGCGATGTAAATATGGAAAATGTGATAACTGTGGCAAGAGGGGGCATCCTAAAGAAACTTGTAGGCAAGATGCTGAACATAGTAATGGAAGCCAAGATGGTAGCAAGAATCACGGAAGAAACAATGACAATGACAATTATCAAGGCAGAACGAGTGACAGACAGAAACGTGCTCAAGGTTGTTTTAACTGTGAAATCAAAAGGCATTTCAGAAAATATTGCCCTAAAAACGATCAGGCACGAGAATGAAAGCTCAACACCGGAGCAAGGGAGACACGCCAGGACTTCAAGCGTGAATATCGGTACATCCCATATTACTCAATGTTATGCATATGTGCTGCCCGATACTGTCGTAAATTTTAAGCTTCGCATCTCTAGAGTTTGAGAATATACTTGGTTTAGTAGCAAGTAAGTTAGATAACCCGCACTCGATAGAACTAGCTAAGGGGAAGCTAGTGGAAGCCAACGCAGTAACTAGAAACGGCAAGATAGAACCCGGAGAGCGTAAGTTTACGTTTGCTCTACTGCCAGTTGAGTTGGGAAGCTTCGACAAGTTAATTGGGATGGATTAGTTGCCAAGCGATCGAGCGGAGATTGATATCCGCATCCCGACGGCGAATGAGGGAACGATCATGACTCATGAAGCAGGATACGCCTCTACAATTTACCAATTGCTTGAAGGCACGAAAATTGTTGCGAATAGGATGTGTTGTTTTCTTGGCTCATGTCGGGGACAAGGGAGCCAAAGAACCAAAACTCGAAGATATCCCTGTGGTAAGGAAATATCCTGAAGATTTCCCCGAAGGCTTGCCAGAATCATCTCCTCAATGACTAGTCGAATTTCGCATCAATTTGATTCCAGGTGTCGCGCCTGTAGTCGATGCACCTTAGCGACTTACACCTTCGGAGATGCAAGGATTGCCAGTGTAACTGTCACACCCCGACCACGTAAAAACAACAAAACGTGGCGGAATCGTCGGGGAGTGTTGTAACAGAATCATTGTTTCATAACACATGGAAAATTGAAATTTCGTTTTACTGATTAAGAGAGTTTCAATGCTTAACAAACAAGAAATATAACATAATTAACTAGTCTTGCATCTTTTATTGTTGCTAAAGTCCAAGTCTGCCTAGGTGTATCTTGATAAATCCTACGCATCAATTCCTGAAACACATGTGAAAATAGGTACGTCAACATAAAAATGCCTGTGAGATACATAGGTTTTGTGAAAATAGGATTCATGACTTGAGTATAAAGAAATGTTTAAATAAAGTTAGTCATGAACCTTGTGAATTGTTTTGTTTTATAAGTTATTTGAAAAGCAATAAAGTCAGATGATATGTATAAATAAAAGAATAAAATAAGGTTAAACCAAGTAAAATGAGTTGTATAAAATAAAGTGTTTTGTAAACCAAAGTCTTGTGAAAAATATGTTGTTTGTGTAAAATGTATAAGTCCAAATTGAATGATCTAAATAACGCTACGACATGTAGTACAATACAAGCACTTTTGTATAGGAAGTACCAGCGGCGTATCCACCATGCTTTTATCATATTACACGTTGCCTCGTTACTTAATTCACTTACCCAAACAACCACCAAGATGAAATGTTTAACAATTGTAGAAATGTTTATGTATGGTCAAATATGGTTCACACAGTTCAACAGTTTCAAACGGTTCATATGATCAAATGGTTACAACGGTTCACATAGTCAAATAGTTACAACGGTTCACATAGTCAGATAGTTACAACGGGTCAATATGTAATATAATGTGTTCATATGCTGGATGAGCATATGCAACAAAATGCAATGTAAAACAATGTGTCCATATGTCGAGTAAACATATGCAACTAATGTAATGTAAATCAAAGTGCCCAGTCAACATACATAGCAGAAATGTAAAGTAAAACAATGTACTAAGTATGCTAAGTTAACATACGAAGCAGAAAAGTCATGTAAATCAATGTACTAAGTATGCCAAGTAAACATACATAGTAAAACAATGTAATGTAAATCATGTACTATAAATGTACTAACGAACATAGCAAGTATATGATGTGAAAACATGAAAAGCATGAAAGTAACAAGTAGGCACATGTGTTTCACCCTAAAACAGTTTGAAAACAGTAAAAGAGGGGTCTATGTACTCACAGTAGTGTGTCTTGAATCGAATCTCAAACTCTGTCCGCTACACGACAACCTACAACGTACTAATGTCTATTAGACGAGCGGGCCGTGCCTTGGCTTAGAGTTTAGTATTTTGGGTCACGTTTCTTATATTGTTCCGTGTGATAATTATTTGTCAAAATAGCTAATGTTTTAACTTAATCATATGTCATGTTGGGATATTTGTCCGTTCCATGTTCTAGTAAACTCTTGTCTAGAAAAGATTTACTAAGTGTTGGATTTTCGGAAAATCTCGCCATGATCTCCTTTGTAAATGGAGGTGTCCATGCTTAATATCATATCATTTTCTTTTACATATATCCCGTAGATTGTTCTCAATTAAGCAACCCGACATTTAGACATGCAAAGCATTACTTATGTTGTTTCAGCTTTATTAATCAAAACTGGACTGTTTTCGAGGATTTTTATAAAATAGTTAACCTTCTCCAAAAATTTCCAAATTTTTACAGAATGTTTCGTACGATCCAAATTTTATTATGTAAAAATATCGGGGTCCAGTTCATCACCAATATTTTATAGAAATTTATTTACCCGACTGCAATCAGATTTGTTACTTTCTGATTGCAGTCTACGGAATAATTCACTAAAAATTAATCGTAAGTCCGATTGATGAAATTCTAGTTGGAGGATCACGGCGACAACAGTGACCACCTACAGTTAAAATCCCATGAGCTGATTCTACTCAGGTTTCAAGTTATGACTCCGAATACAACACACTTTTTCTGCAGTAAAAACACAGCTTGAGCTGCTGTCCAAAAACAGTCCTTTAAAAATAGTAAACGACGTCGAAAAATTACGATTCCAGTGCCACATGATCGGTTGTTCAAAAATACATAATTTAGGCTTCAGAAAATCAGTTTTTCGATTTATAATGGTCCAGTTACAGCATGTTGAACTCGGCTGAAAATGTAAATCAGCATGTTTCTTGTTCATATTTCTTGTTTAAACTTTTTAGTGTTCTTGTAAATTTCGTTATACTACATATCTTGACTAAGAACAAAATGAAGCAAGGTGTAAGACTTACTACTAGCACAAAGCTAGGGTAGAAATTCTAGTGTGAAGATGATGGGAAGCTTGAATCACTTGAGAACACATTGGGATCGCCTCTAGATCTTCACGCTAACTTAAAAATGGCTAGAAATGGTGATGAACATGAAGAACAAGAGTTTGAAGATTTGAAAATGGTGAGAGAGAGAGATGGGGATGGTTGGGAGAGGAGGGAGAGAGGTGATTGTTGAGTGAAGTGTTGTGTGAAGTATGGTGTGTATATATAGGCAAAAATCTAGACAAGATCTTACAACTTCCAAAGAAATCAAATAGAATCCAAGAAAATCAAGAAGTATCAAAGTAAATCTTGGCAAAATATTTGGTGGGGTCCACCTACTTGTGACCGAAAATTTAGGTGGGGGAGGGGGTCCATGTGCAACTTTTTATATAAACATGCCATATGTAGGCTAAAACGGTGTTTAACTGGATACCGGGTATTTTATCTAGCGTTTAAATCCCGGTTTATGGCGTTCTAAATTTTTTTTATTATTCTATAAAAATAAACTTGCCAAAATATTACTGAAATAAATTTCAGTTGCCAGGACTGGCTGCGTTGTCTGTGCTTTGCAGTAGAAGCACTGTGTCGCGCAGAAACACGCGGTACTCGCTTAAACTTGAAAAATAACGTCTTTAGGCGTTTTAATTTATTTTTCAACATGGACCTGATTAAAATAAAATGTTAATTATAACGGAATATTTTTGGGATTTAACTATTATCCGGGCGGTCACCAACGTTCGTTTCGTAGTTTTGTCGTAATTAGTTCTTTAGTTCGAATAAACATGATTTCGGCATACCAAACCTTCCGAAACTTATTTCTAAGTAATGTAAGGGTTATTTAAGGTATGTTAAGCCTATGTCACTGTTCCGGAGTGTTTGTTGCATTAAACTGGTTATATTTACGCATCAGATCACGTATAACCTTCCAGAAAGCGATTTAAAGCTCGAAATCGAACAAGAATTGATATGTGGAAACGATACACATATTTTTACAAATCCCAAGTTTGAAACACAATATTTCATTGATTTGGTATTTGTTTGACGGGCGCAGTGACACAGGTGTCACAGTAACCTCAGAAGTTGATAGAGAAGGAAGATAACAGAGCAAGATTCCCTTTTGGGTAACCCCAATTCTGCTCGTCAAAAGGAAGGACGATGATTTTCAAATGAGCATCAACTACCAGGAGCCGAACGAGCTAACCCACAAGAGTCGGTGACTCTTGCTAAGGATTAACGAATTATTTAACTAACTGTGAGGATCCAACTACTATTACACGACTGATCGATGGTCGAGTGTCATTAGCTGTGAATTCAGGAAGAAAGTATACCAAGAGAAATTGTGGGATGATAATTTGTTTTTAAACATACACAAAAATGGTGTTTCCTATACAATGCACAAAACAATTTTACAAAGAAAACGAAACTTTGTGAATCTAGAAAACTTGTACTTAGGACCTTTGGGAACCCAGGTCCAAACTCGTAAAGGTTGACACTTAGGAACCACATCTGTTAACCCGAGCAAACGCCATTATCCTGGCATATTTGCCATTTCAGTTAACAAAACAAAAAGTACATAAATTTCTTTTGTTGAAATCTTCACTTTCGCTTCTAGCAAGTAGAGGTTTGCATCTCTACTCCTCTAATGGTGGTTGCATCGCGCCAATTTTCTTCGCTGAGAGCGAACACACAATTGCTTCAATACTTGGTTATTTCTCCATTCTAACGAGTACTCATTGTTTCATTACTTGGAAACTTATAGGTTACGCATGCACCTTTGCTACGCATGTGGGTTTATTTCGAATAAACGCTTCATTGAAGTACAAATACTATTTTGCTAATGCTAACCATTGGTTTGTGATTCGAATGACCTACATTATTGTAATTGTTGGCTCTTTTGTTATCAAGTCAACACACTTTCTTGAAACTTCTTTTCTTTCAAGTTACATTCATGGTTTATTTTTGTAACCATACTGAGATTCCCCTTATTGGTACATACGTTTATTGTCGGGCTACGCTAAAACCAGGATCAATTGCTTGAACTTATCCATTTCGCATGTTCGTTTTGAGACGCTGTATGATGTATTGGGGACATCATATTCAAATACTCTTGCAAAGGTTCTTTTGTTTCGAGTCGTAGTGGACTTGATTGGCCTACGACTCCACTAAATGGTTTGTTAATTTCGATACTTTACGGTGATACTTTTATGAAATTGAAGCTTGCGCTAATTTGGTTACTCAGTTCATACACGTATTTAATTATTTATTTACTAATTTGCTCTAAATCCGTCTTGTTTATCACGATTAAAGCAGTCTCAACACAGTTGTGTGTTAAGGCAATGATACATAGATTCATTTCATAAGCACAATGTACCTCCTAACGATTCTTTCATTGTCAATCGAATACCTTGCGGTACTTAATACTTCTTTACCTTCGATCAAAAAACAGTGGCTTTTTTATGTTCCGTATTTAACTAAAAACCTTATGACATTGTGTAAGTCAAATCTACAGATTGTCTTAGTACACTTTCAATTGATTTCAGGTACGGTGAACTTGTTCAGTCACCACTATTATTGAATCTCGTCATTATGACACCTTGTGGTGTCATTAGCTTGTGCTAATCATGGTCAACTGTTTCACACAAAACTACATATACTTTTGTTTGACTTATCATCTAAACATTTCTGATACAACTACGAATTAAGACAATGATACACCAGATTCGCTTGTACTTCATTCGGTGCATTTTTGCAATTCGAGAATGACAACACACAAATCCTTACCATTTACTTATTCGAAAGTTGACAGGTCATTTTCATCTCCAAGTTGTTGATTTTGAGTTCATATAGCGAATGCCATGGTTTGTGAAAATTTGCATACTATGACAAATCGTTTGAGAACCCTATTGGTCAAAACTCCTCTTTTGTGGAACCCCTGTAACTGGATTACACAAGACAATACGTCAATACGTCTTGTATCTTTGACAGCAAATCCTGAAACACATACTTTTTAACTGCTGGGTTCTGATTAGAGTAAGATATCTTTGGATTCGCCTGAATTGAATAGGTTTTGATTCGGTTTTGGGTTACCTACCTCTGTATTATTCATACACATACATGCACAATGTAACCCTAAGGAGTTAAGGTAGTACAAATTTCGAGGACGAAATTTTCTTAACAGGGGGAGAATGTGACAACCTTCAAATTTGCGTGCATCTGTATAATTAATTAATATTGATTTATGCTTTATGATTGTGCTTAATTACAACTGATGACTTAAACTGCTTTCTGATTTCTATATCATACATACATGTGCATCACATTTCAAACTGTCACACCATTTATCACATACATACTTTAGTGACATAAACGATGCACAAAGCACGGTTAGCATAGTGAGCGGATAACTCAGAAAATGATGACGATGTTCAGTACATAGACAGACAGTGTTTAAAGACCCAGTATGGGCCAGAGACAAGGTACTACACTAGTATGGAGTGTAGGGAAGCAAGGACCATAAAACTGCGTCACTAGGTGATAGTTTAAGTGCCGAAAAGTGCCTAAAACCCACTAAAAGTGCAGAATTCTGCATATTTCAGCAAAATTCAGCACTTTAACATACTGGTATTATGCAGAAAATTAACTAAATGGTCATGTATGCTTTCCTAAGTGTCGGGAATTAAAAGTGTCACAAAAGGTGTACTTAAAGAACACTAAACGGAATAACTTGACACTTTAACGAACCGGTATCTAACCGAACAACTAGACATTACCCGGAACACCAAAATTTTAATAGAAACATTGTTTAATTATTTTTGGACTAGTTACGATCCCCGAACACTCTAACACACTATATAATGTGTCATACACTTAAAAACACTAGACTTTATACTTAACCTCCAACTAGTTAATATCATTTACCATCAAAGTTACACATAACCCCCCCCCCCCCCTCATATCCACGGTTATGAAGATGTGCCCCCCACCCATGATCTTTCTTGATACACCTTGATTCCTTTCTTGATTTTATTTGATTTTATAAGATATTGCTTGGATTTCCTAGATTTGCTTGGATTTTACTTAGATATTATAAGTAACCTCATTCATCATCTTCAACCCACTTCTCCTCTCTCTCCCTCCATGCTCACGGCCCAAACACCCTCTTTCTACCTCCACCATTTTCATTCCACTAAGAAGCATTTCAAAATCATTCCAAGGTGATAGAAGGTGTTGTATGAAGCTTGAAGCTTGTAGAACTTGAAGAAACTCCATAGCTTGCTTTCACCGACCATTTTCATCATCTTTTTCTCTAGTGATCTTCCCTAGCTTTTGAGCTAGTTGTAAGCTTCTTGTTACTAGTTTTTACTTCTCTTTTTGTTGGTTAAAAGTTGTAGTATATTGTTTATCCCAAGAACACTAAAAGACTTAAACAAGAATCATAAACATAAGCTTACATATGATGGAATTTTGTTGAAATAATGTTGTTTAAGTACATGCATGACACTTGATTGTTCTTTACTTGAGATTATGATGTTGATCATCATAAGGAGCTTGCTAGATAGTGATTAAACACGTAATCTAGCAAGTTAGAGGATGATTATGTGTTAACCCAAGAAGATCATCCTCACTTATAAACATGAACTTGAAAATAAGACGATTTCTTGAAAAATAGTAAATAAAGTGAGCTAGTAATTTATTAAATCTAAGATTCATGAATGATTTTTCCAAGAAAACCAAGTTAAAATATGATTTTTAGTAGAACTTGATTCTTACTTAAATGTACAATATTTTTGGTGATAAAATAAGTGTAAGAGCACTCTATTTACAAGAAGAGTTCAAAAGAATAATTGTAGGATAGTTCGACTGATCCGAATGAGTCGATTAGAGAAGTTTTGATCTATTTCAGGTGCGGAAAACAAGAAATAGACTTAGTAACAGTTGGATCTTCACTTAATTCACTGATTGTATTGATTAGACGTTGTTTACAATCAATCTTCACACCGGCAGAGCTTCGGCATGGAATACATGGACTGCCTATCTGATTTCTCTCATAAGCACCTATATATAGTGTTTGAGATTTCGCTCCAAGGACCACATGTCCATATGAGCGAAATCACCAATTGCCAAATAAGCGAAATCACCCTATGACCCTATGTGCGAAATCAGTCATAATATACAATTCTATATCACGTGCATCTATTTTGTCTTATATGAAATCAACATAATTTGTCTTCAAGCGAATCTCAAATCTGATTTCATGTTTGCATGTTGTCTTCACGTGATATTGTTTCCATGATGTAAGTGATGATGTCATCATGACATCATGCTTGAACAACTTCGCAACGAACCCGAGACTCGACATAAGACGAAGACGACAGATGAATGCACCAACAATAATTTTTGTAGAATATGTTTACAAGTTGTAAACACCTAGTTTCTTTAAGAATGAGATTTTTAAAGAAGTAAACACACTTTAGAGGGTAACTAAACCTACTAAACACCCTACCAAGTTACTACGAGTTTTTGTGAAAGTTCAAGTTCATGATGTCATGTAAATTGTATAGTTTTTACACTTGAGAAGTGTAAGTTGTTTAAAGATTTATTTGTTGATTGTTGGGATGATTTTTGAAAAGAAAATGATATGCTTTAATGGCATGGACACCTCCGTTTTCAGGGGAAACTATGGCAAAATTTTCTAAAAATATAAACACTTAGAAAAATATTTTCTAACAAGTATTTACAAGTATATTTTGATCATAAGTGTTCGATATAAACTTTGCCATGATTTTTGTAACAAAAATACAAATATTGGAGGTTGGTTTTATAAATAAAAATGGGTAAACATATATATTTAGAATATATATACATATTGATACACTTGTGTGTGATTATTTGAGAAATGGTTATATTATTTTAGGGTAAAATAATATAACTTAACAAAGTACCATGGAATTTACTATCCGAAATATTACCAAAAATCACAAGGAGTAAATATATAAGTTACACACATAATATTGTGGAACCGAATGATAGAACGTAACTTACAAAATATTCCGGAAAATACACTCATTTTGGTAAATACTATTTTGGATATGAAAGAATGAAAGTATGATTTTTACCAAGTTATATCATATTTTTGGACAGGAGAAAATGTATTATCTTTTGGAAAGTAAAAATATATTTAGTTGGGTTTATTAAGAAATATAGTATTTTTGGGAAAATATATATTTTCTTGGGATGTATTGTTTTGAATAAAAATAAGGTTTATATATATATATATATATATGTATATATATATTTCTAAGTGAGACTTAAAAATATATATTCCTTTGGATTCACGCCGGAATACGACGCCAATACTTAACAAGAATACGAAAATACATGTATAAGATACCCCCATCCTTGGGAAGGAAATACTTGAGAAGAATTGTTACAAAATATCGTATAACAAATTATTCCAAAACTAAATATAATTTAAAGTTAAAATAATTATTATTTTAGCAAATAATTATAACTTGGAATAATATTGGGGACATAAAAGGAACGTAACTCAAACACGTAAATACTAAAACAATGCACGACCCGTCCGTCTAATAGACATCAGTACATTGTAGGTAGTCGTGTTTGCCGAAAGGATTTGAGTTACAATTGTGAAGACACAATACTATGAGTTCATGTCCCCCTTTTCTCTTAACTTTTTTCAGTTTTATACTTCGGGGGTGGAATACATGTTAAAATTATTACAGACATTTTTATACATGGTATGGTTAGCTTAAGGAGGGTTTACTGCGCAATCATGTGAGTGGTGGGCATGACACTTAAGGCCATTAATCCTCATTCTAGGAACGAGGGGCATGAGTGATAGATCTATTTGGGTGTAGCGAGCCCCACTCCTGAGTCCGCTGAGTGGACCATGTAGTAACTATGTCTTACAGCCGGAAGCCCGGTGCGAAATCTGCTAGGTTTGAGTCTTCCTGCATCACTTCACACATACCATTGGCTTTGCAACCCAGTGGTGATCTCTTTTTCCTTATTTCTAGATACCAGGGACTTACATACATACTTACAATGTTTCAAAGGCTTATACATACACACAAACGAACACATGAACTCGCTCAACTTTTGTTGATGTTTTTCAAACTACATGTATTTTAAGGAATTTATAAGTGGATCTGACGGGCGTTGGAAGTTTTTATGTTGCCTTAAGAATAAAGCTGTCATCCATGGTCTTTGATTTGGTTAATGTGTCTTATTCCTGGACGAGATACGTCATCCAAACCTTGGTGTTATTTAATATCTTTTGACGAGTCCTTAATGAACTCATAAACAATTTGTACTGTTTGTAAAACTTGAATTTGAAGTCTGCAATGTTGTTATGTTTTAAACTTATTTAATGGATGACAAACCTACAGCTTTTATCATATAGTTGATGTTATGATTGAATGAAATGATATTAAGAAAGTCACACCATAATCACGCTTCCGCAAAAGTCAGGGTGTGACAACGTGAGTATATTCTGAGGTGGTACACGTGAATAAGTTCAGTTCTTAAAACATCTAATCTCGTATCTTGAACCAACTGAAACTTGTGTAGAGGTTTAAGTGGACAACAATACTAACAATCAGAAGTGAATTTGTTTTACACTTAAAGTTAAATCAAGATCAACGGTGTTGGTGATATGTCTCAAAAACTGATATGATCCTCTTACGCAAACTCACAAAAAGATGTCTGTAAATATGTTTGTACAGTTTACTGTTTCTTAAATCCAAAAATATTTCATGTTTGTTTAGCAAAATATTGTAAAATCCAAAAGATTTGTATTTTTATCTTATTTTTGACAACAGACGTTGGGGATCTGATGATCAAAGTCTCACAATGCTAAACATGTTGGATCATGGGGTTGGATAAGAGAATGTTTGAGAAAGTGTTGGTAATTGCTCAAAATGTTTAAAAGTTCATTAATTTGAACTTAATTTGTTTCAAAATGTCAGCGAGATCAAAAATTGGTCGGCCAAGGTCATTAACTTGGACTTGGCAAGCTAAATAGTTGACAAGGGTCATTAACTTGGACTTGGTTAACTATGTGTGATGGTTAAAATTAAAAAGTAAAAAAAAATCAAAAACAGTTTGTGAAGTCTCCAAGGTCATTAAGTTGGACTTGGATGATTGACTGAGAGGGTTTTGGATTCTTAAATGGTTAAAATCTGTTGAAAAGAGCTAGATTTTGTTGTTAAATTCTTAAAATTGTCAAATCTTTATAGTATTTTGATTGGGAGAGAGAGTAGCATATATTGAAAGAGCCAGGTCTTTAATCCTGGACATTCAAAATGATTTTTCTCATAAATGTTTGAGATTTGCAGATAAAAGTTCCAGATTACGATCCCGATAGCCGAGTCTAAGGGGGATTCTGAAGACGAGCTCGACGCAAGGGGGAGCTTGTAACCCAAAAGCAAGGTGTCGATCCCAAAAACACGGATGCTTAACGAAAGGGGGAGCCTGAGGAAAGCTTTGTTGAAAAAGCTGAAACAAAGAGGAGAAGTTCAAGTCTTTGTGAAAGAAAGTTTTGAAAACAGGCAGACTGAAGACTGCGGCAATATCCAAGGGGGAGTTTGTTGGTGCATAATGTCTATCGCCTACGTCATCAGTCTAGGTCGTGTCGTGTACGTGTAATAGGGTTTAAAGTTAAGTTTTGTATGTGTTATGTCTAGTTCACACGAAGTGGCATGTTAAAGTTCAGTTCACACGAACTCGAACTTGACCAGTTCGCATGAAGTGGTGCTGTCATTCCATACGAACTGGCTGGCCTATAAATAGGCATGTTGGGTTTTTCAATTGTAACTTTTGGAGATTTCTGACACGAAGTGCTGCCAAAATTCTCTCTGTACTAGAACGTCTAATATCAATGGAAAACGTGTTTAAAGTGTATTTCTCTGCTTCTACTCCTATTCTAACATTGATTCACTGTTGTTAGTTTGTTTCTGCCTTTCTAACAACTCAGATTTGACTCAGATTGACTCGTATTGATCGAATCTCGATCCTATAGTTGAGGACCCCACTGATCTTTCTAGAGTGATTTTGTTGCCACTTTTGTCAGTTATTTTAACTTCTTGGCCATCCTTGTTGGTGGGTATGAATTCAACATTGGTTTGAAAAGATTCATTTGCAGCAGTGTTTTCAATTTGGTCATGTTTTCTGAACCCTACACCAAATTTTACATTGCTTTTGATCTGATTTTCAAGCATAACTTCATAACCTTTGCAGGATTCTACCCATTTTTCACATGTAATTTGGGTGGATTCCAACTCCATTTTACAGGCCTGATATTTTTCTATCATAGTCTGAAGTTGGTCCTTGGTTATGCTATGCTCATGTTTGAGGCTGCAAATCTCTTTTTCTTTTTCTGATAATTTGTTTTTCAATTCTTTTAAAGATTTTTCAAATTGTACTTCATCATTTAACAATCTATCTCTAAGGTTTTCATTCACCTCCTTGATGTTTGCAAATGCTATGATGCGTTTGTCTGAACAAAGCTTTTTAAGAACCTGGGGTGATACCTCAGTTGCAGCCATCATGGCACAATCACAGACATGTTCACTTTCTTCTGGCTTCTTCTCTTCTTTTTCACCTTGCTTCTTCTCATCTTCTTCAACAGACCAGGGGTCAAACAGTGGTTCCAACAGGGGTTCTGAATTTTCTCCCAACAGTAGTTCACCAACAACAGCAGTAACCACTGATTCAGCAACTGTATCCACTGTTTCTTCATTTGACTGTCCTTCTTCAGTTTCCAGCGCTTCTGGTATAGACTCTAATGCTACAAAACAGAAATCATCACTAGAAGCTACTCCAGTAGGCTACTCCAGTCAACAAAGCCTTGGGTGAAAAAGTTTTGTTGTTCTGGTTGAACAACTGTTGGTGTAGCTTGTTGAGGTGCAACTAGTTGCACCTCAACCTGAGGAGCTGGGGCCTGGACATACTGTATCTGAGGAATAGTGGTTTGGACATAGTGAACAGGAACAGGGGTTGCAGGGTGTGCATAGTGAGCAGTGTTTATATGAGCAGCAGGGGCATATTGGGAATAATGCACAGTGGTTTGGTTATTTTGTGGTCTAGGGTTAGAGCTAGGATGTGTTATGATTGGTCAACTAGTTTGACTCCTGCACTCTCTAGCAAACCGACCTAACCTATTACACTTGTTGCATTTTATCTTTGATTTATCCAACCCTACTTTTAGATTCCCATGTAACCCTGGAAATTTTTCTACCTGTCCTTTTGTAAAACTTGCTGGTTTCAACACTCAGCAGTGCAAGTTGGTGCAATATGTCCATTTCTTCTAAATCAGTTGGATCAAAATGCTGAAGATCACTGAGTTCAAAAGAGAGATTGTCAGAAATCTGGTTTTCACTACTAGCTTTGAAAGCATAGTTGTTTGAGTAAGAATCAGAGTTATTAAAAGCTCCACCAGGAGTTATATCAATGTAATGATCATAACCCTGATCCTTACTACTACCAGATTCCTCTTGACTCATAAGTGTTGTGCTACCAAATGTATAGTCATCAGCAACTTCCCTGACTCTTGTAACTTCTTTTTCTGGTTCAACTCCCTTTCATAGGTCAGGAGCCTACCATGAAGTTGAGTCAGTGTTAACTCTTCGAACCCAACTGAATTTCTGGTTACAAAAGCAATTGTGTCCCATTTTTCAGGAAGTTACCTTAAAAACCTGATGTTTAGAGTTGATTTGGTAAATTCAGTGTTAACAAGTTTTAGTTCACTTATGAGACAGCTAAAACGTTCAAAATGTTGTGTTAATGACTCGCCCTTGACGTGACAAAAGGTTTTATACTGTTGATTCAAAACTTCTCTATTGTTTTCAATTACTTCTTCAGTACCACCAAATTGTTCCTTAAGTGCATCCCACAATTCCTTAGCATTGTTACAGTGTAACAGCCCAACATATATTTTTTTTGGGAGTGCGAATGCAACGATGCTAAATGCCTTGGCATCCAGTTCAATTTTCTGAAAATCCTGTTCAGTATAGTTCTCAGTTTTTCTTAGGAACCATGACTTTTAGATCCTCAGCACTCGGCACCATTGGAATATGTGGTCCAAAGACAACCGATCGCCAACACCCTGTGTTTTGTTGAGCTAAGATGTGACCCATCCTACGCTGCCAGATGTTGTACTCAGATCTGACCAACATAGGTGCTTTGAAGAGAGAACCGGTGTTCATTGTGTTATCCTGTGATTGTAACATCATTCTGGTTGTTTTTCAGGAACTGAATAATCAACTTTGTATGTGATTATCCCTTACTCTGTTTTTCAACTAAAAATGAACAATCGAATGTATCAACGAAATTGAGCTGAACTTTTACGTCAAAATGATTGTTAAATCAAATTTGACTGTCCTAGCTCAGATACCAATTGTTAGGATCTGGCTTTCTTTTGATTGTGTTTGTTTAATAAGAATGAAGATGAAACAGAGATAAATTGCAGCGGAATTAAATGGAATAAACTTTCAACACACAATCAATGGAAGAATAAGTTTCAGCAAACATGTTTGACATATAATCGAATGATTGTATTTATTACTGTCACACCCCGACCACGTAGAACATACAAAACGTGGTGGAAATGTCGGGGAGTGTTGTAACAGAATTAATTGTTTCAAATCCATGGCAATTGAAGTTTCGTTTTATTAATCAAACATGAAAGTTTACATTGTTTTAAACAGAAACAAAGAGTATATAACATAAATTAACTAGTTCTTGTCTCGTTTTAAGTCACTAAGGCACAGGTCCGCCTAAGTATGTCTTGATAGTCCTATGCATCATCTCCTGAAAACACATGTGAAAATAGGTACGTCAGCATAAAAATGCCTGTGAGATACATAGGTTTTGTGAAAATAGGATTCATGACTTATGTTTGAGAAAATGTTTAGTCATGAACCTTGTAATTTGCTTTGTCTTGTAAATCGTTTGAAAAACAATGAGTTCAGATGATATGTATAGATAAAAGAATAATGTATGGTTAAACGAATAACCATGTAAAATGAGTTTGTATAAGATAAGTTGTTTGTAAATCAATGTCTTGTGAAAAGTATGTTATTTGTATAGAATGTTATATGTCTCAAATTGAAATGATTCAAATGACGCTACGATATGTAATACCATACAAACACTTATATATAGGAAGTACCAGCGGTGTGTCCACCATGCTTGTATCATATTACACACGCCTCGTTACTTAAATCACTTACTCAAACCAAACTATCAAGATGAAATGTTTATGTTTAATCAAATGTCTATTGTCAAATGTAAATCATGTTAATGGATACAAACGGTTCAACAGTTACAAATGGTTCACGTAGTCAAATAGTTACAAACGGTTCAACAGTTACGAACGGTTCACACGGTTACAAACGGTTCAAAATGTAATATAATGTGTTCATATGCTGGATGAGCACATGCAACTAGATGCAATGTAAAACAATGTACTAAGTATGCACACAATGGGCATACATAGCATGAAATGTAATGTAAAGTGATGTACTAAGTACGCACACAATGGGCATACATAGCATGTAATGTAAAACGATGTACTAAGTACGCACATAATGGGCATACATAGCATGAAATGTAATGTAAAACAATGTACTAAGTACACACACAATGGGCATACATAGCATGAAATGTAATGAAATCATGTACTCTAATGTACTAACGAACATAGCAGGTATATGATGTGAAAACATGGAAAGCATGAAAGTAACAAGTAGGCACATGTGTTTCACCCCAAAACAGTTTGGAAAACAGTAAAAGAGGGGTCTATGTACCCACTTGAGATTGCTTAGTAGTCCTTGAGTAACAACCAAACAATGCTAGAGATCACGGATATCAAACGGCACCTAATATAGGTAACTATGTTAATAAACCGGACCTAAATCGGAGGATTTAGATAGAATGAGGGTTTGTAAACCAAACGAGTATGGAGACTCGTGTCATATGGTTTAACAAACCCTACATACTAAATGAAACCTATCCTAATTGCTTACGACCCATTACGACCCGTTTAGGTAGCTTATGCTACTTTAACGCGTTGTTCGCGTGAAACGCGTTCGGAACGTCTAACTAGTCCTATGACAAGTGTTATATGCCTAAACATGTTACATAATCAGTTATGTGACAAAAGTTTAGGTTACATATGCTTAATTACCGATTACACATGAAAAGGGTATTTTGGTAATTTACCTAAGGCATATATACTACCTATCATACAACTACTTAACGAAGCGACCATAAGGTATAACCTCGGAAGGTTATTCCCTACCTACTATGGTCTCCTAATGTATTTGGTCGGATCCTAATGATCGACCAAATTGGTCGGGTTCGAAGGTATAAGCGATTTATTAGATCGCTTACCCTTACGACCCTAGACAACGTGGTAATCAGTAGGCATAGTCCCAAGGGACTATAACCATCGTGATTACAATCACGTTGCGAAGTTCAAACGAACTTCGCATTGACCATAAACTGGTCAACGCAGAAAGTCAAACAAAGTTTGACTTTCAGACTTGAAAAGACTCGAAAAGCAATAAAAGAACGAAGGAATACTTACGAAGGGTCCCCGAATGCTAATCGTGATTCAAGTAGCTCAGGTATGAAACAAAGGTTTCAACTTAGAGCTCCTCAAATCAGATTCTAGTGAGTTTGAAGCAAATGGGGGTGGGGTATTTATAGTTTTCGGGTAACCGTTAAGATCGTTTCTCGAATATCGTGATCGAATCTAAGGCGTACACTTGTTGGAATGTTATGGTGCCTCAATTTGCTCACCACCATAAGAAATCAACATGTGGAAAGGGATTTGGGAGTGCAAAACAGATGCAAACAGGCTGTTAAACAATGAATCTGGTCTGGGAGGCTGACGCGGGCCATGTAAGGATGTACACAAACCTTACGCGGGCCGCATGGCCTGTCTGATCAGCAAACATCTTTCAGAATTGACAGTTTTGGTCCCTGTTGTGTTTAAGGCCATTTCTGACACTTCTAAGGCCCGTAAAGCCAACTTTAAGGCCCTAACATGATGCCTAAACATTGTGGACATGAAACATGCTCAAAAATATCTCAGATGTTGGTTCGTTTGGCCGTACAATCGCGATGTTCGCTTAATTACGACGGAATGCGCATAAGCGCGAAAAATGATCCAAATGACGCGACGAATCGATTTTTCTCATGCCAAACACTAAAATAAAATATTTTAGTGCTTACATAAATTTTTGGATGTCCGGAGGTATTCAGAACGTAAGTTATGCGCGAAAATGCAAACTTGTACACTTTTTGACGCTTTTAGTCCCTGAATGACCCAAAAGTTTATTTTAGCACACCGAACACCTCAAAGCCTATTTCTAAGCTATGTAAAGGATATTTATGGTATGTTTAACTTATGGTCATGTTCCGGAATGTCTGTTACAGTTCAAATTGGCATACTTTCGCAGTTTGTCAAATTTAGTCCCTGTAAGCGATTTAACTTGATTTGGCCATACCAAAGCCTTCAAAACTTATTTCTAAGTTATGTAAAGGTTATTTAAGGTATGTTAAGACTATTTCACTATTCCGGAGTGTTTGTTGCATTAAACTGGTTATATTTACGCATTAGTGCGCGTATAACCTTCCAGAAAGCGATTTAGAGCTTGAAATCGAACAAGAGTTGATATGTGCAAAAGATACACATATTTATACAAGTCCAAAGTATGAAATACAATATTTCATTGGTTTGGCATTTGTTTGATGGTTGCAGTGACCCAGGTGTTACAGTCTCCCCTACTTTAGGAAATTTCGTCCCGAAATTTATTCGTAGGAGTCTATTTGTGACTTTGTGTCAAATAACCATCAGACATATGTAAGGCATAATCCTGTCATTTCCTTAACGGACATTCTTCAGAACGAAAATGAATAGACGGAGTCATTTTCCTCAACGAGTATTCTTCAGAAGCGGAAATGAAGGAATAAACAAACGGGGATTCATTTCCTCAACGGAAAATCTTCAGAAACGTAAAATGAACTTACGGAGTCATTTTCAACGGGTGCTTCATCAGAAATGGAAATGAAAAGGATAGACAAACGGATATTCATTTCCTCAACGGACAATCTTCATAAACGAAAATGAACAAACGGAGTCATTTTCAACGGGTGCTTCCTCAGAAATGGAAATGAAAAGGATAGACAAACGGATATTCATTTCCTCAACGGACAATCTTCAGAAACGAAAATGAACAAACGGATTCATTTTCAACGGGTGCTTCCTCAGAAACGGAAATGAATAGAGTTAACTTCTAGGCACATGACAAAGCTCGCTGTGGTTTCTGTGCACTGAATTTCATAATTATGTATGCATCCATAATTACGTAATTCCTTGCATTGTCCGCACAGTTTGTCTTGTAATGTTTAGGGGAGGAAAATCAACCCTGTGATGAGTGTGACTAGACTACCATAAGGTCCTTTTAATTAGATCAACAAATGATCCTTTTAATTAGGCCACCAAGGAGTCCTTTCAGCTATCTCATCACATGATATTCCTAACCAGATTTTTGGATCAATCTGTTTAACTAGATCACTCAAGTGGTCTAATTATGGAATAGTACAATATAATCCAAAGGTCTTTACTATTACGTAAAAGCCCATTGAGGATTTAATATAATACCTTTGGATATCCTACTATGAATTCCTTATACGAAGATATGGAAGGTTCTACGAGGATTTGGATAACAAAACTTGGATTACACAAAAACATAAAAGGGAACACATAAGCACATAATCACATAGTTGTTTAATTTGATTATTAATTTGTTATTAACTTGTTATCGATTGAAAATGGATGTGGAAACCAGTCGATGGACTTCAATGTCCTCTGGGATCTATCTGAAGAGATAGGATGATCTCCCAAAATTCGATTTTGTTTACAAGGAATCACCACATTTGAATTAAGGTATACAACAATTAAGGATTTACGGAATATCCTTAGGTACCCCATTAAGGAGTGGTTATTCGTCTCATGTTGTAACTTGCGCCTTGTACTTTGTTTCCTTAGAATAAACGGGTACTTAGGAATTTCGTGGAAAACGCAAGAGATCATAAGATGAAATATTTTGGGGGTAGTTTGCTTTTCAAGGAATACGATTCCTTGATTGTCGGTATTGTAAGGGATATGTTGTTTATACATACAACTACATAAATACATTGCAATGTAAATAAAAGATTTATTTATAAACAACGATAACAACTGTTTCTTGGACCTTGACAACAAAAGAAAATAATACATAAGACGTGATTATTTCTAAACGATGTTGTCTTCTAGTCAGTCAGATGCTCATCCCTGTGCTGGATTTGCATTAGTAAGCTTTGGGCAATTTCTTCGGAAATGACCCATCTCGCCACAGTTGAAGCAAGAACCTGGTAGAAAACGACCTTGAGCAGGATTGTTGCCGGTTTGGTTTGGTGCAGCTGTAGCTGGGCAGACTCTTGTTGTATGGCCTATAAGTCCACAAGTTTGGCATTTGCGGCACTTTACATTGGCATGATGATGGAGGCTACATTGGTTGCATAAGGGTGCAGTTCCATTGTATGGCTTCCTAGCAGGGGGTTGAGCTGGTTGGTTGGGGACGGCTTGATCATTGTGAGTAACATGGCGAAGTTCTGAGAAGCCTTTCGCTTCTTTGACTTCTTAGGGGATCCAGTCTGTTCATCCATGGTCTTTGATTCCTCGATTTGTTTCGATTCCTCAACCGATTTCTTGTCACCCTTTCGCAAAAGCTTATGTTTCCTGATCTGAGATTCAGTCAAGGTTGCAGCTAGCTCAATGGCCTGCCTAACCGTAGTGGGGTTACTACCAGTAACAATGTCCTGAACTGAGTCAGGGAGACCATCAATGTATTTTTCGGTCGCCTAATCCAGAGGCGTAACCATGGTAGGACACAACAGGCTCAGCTCCTCATATCGATCAGTGTAGGCTCGATGTTCCCCGCTGTCTTGTTTAAGATCGTCAAATTCCCTTTCCAATGCCCTGATCTCGTGATGAGGACAGAATTCCTTCATCATCAGTGCTCGAAGTTCTCCCCAAGTTTGGGCCAGTGCCACTTCGGCACCCCTATCTCTCACCACACCGTTCCACCACGTCAAAGCTCGTTTCTCAAAGACACTAGATGCGAAATCTACCTTTCGCTCGTTTGGACATTGAACATGTCTGAAGGTGCTCTCTAGACTCTCAAACCATTGCAGAAGTGCAATCACTCCTTGAGATCCAGAAAACTTTGATGGCTTAGCTGAGTTGAACGTCTTGAAGCTGCAGGGGGCATTATTGTTGTTGAGGGCTTGGTTACATTGGGCAACGATGTTCGGGATTGCAGCAGTTATTTGCTGTGTAATGATAGTTGCCAGATCTTCAATAGATACCGGATTTTCGCGTCGAGGAGGCATTCTAAAAGAGGAAACATGAAATGAAATGAGTGAGAGAATTAGACGAAAAGAATGAGATGAACAAATCTGATGAAAGCAAGGATAGTGGTCATTTGTTTGTTACTACAAAGCAACAAACGACCCCGGTGATTAATCAAAGTAAATGGATCAAAAATAATGTATCGCGAAGACATGCTCGCCTATAAGTGAACACTCATCCCAAGAATTCCCAGGTAAGCACAACTGGTCTCGCGTCTGATGAGATATATACGAAGTGCTTGCCTAGACAGAAAACCCATAATACAGGCATTCACCCTTCCAGTTTGCACGTGTTCACATTATTTAAAACCCAAAACCTTGACGAGATTTTGAAACTAAAAAGGGTTCAAAACCATATAACAGAGGGTTCAAAACCTTACAATAGAGGGTTCAAAACCTAGTAATCAAACATCCTAGAACAGATGATTAGTTTTCAAAACGGTTTTGAAATTTATGTTCTTGTTGTGGTCGTCACCTAAGGATAGGTGACAGTATTGTTTCATGACTAAACGCAAGTAAACTCGCATTATGGTCCTAAGAAGGTTATAGACTAGGTCAAAGCATTACTAATAACCTAATTCCCTATAACCATTGGCTCTGATACCATCTTTTCTGTCACACCCCGACCACGTAGAACATACAAAACGTGGCGGAAATGTCGGGGAGTGTTGTAACAGAATTAATTGTTTCAAATCCATGGCAATTGAAGTTTTGTTTTATTAATCAAACATGAAAGTTTACATTGTTTTAAACAGAAACAAAGAGTTTATAACATAAATTAACTAGTTCTTGTCTCGTTTTAAGTCACTAAGGCACAGGTCCGCCTAAGTATGTCTTGATAGTCCTATGCATCATCTCCTGAAAACACATGTGAAAATAGGTACGTCAGCATAAAAATGCCTGTGAGATACATAGGTTTTGTGAAAATAGGATTCATGACTTATGTTTGAGAAAATGTTTAGTCATGAACCTTGTAATTTGCTTTGTCTTGTAAATCGTTTGAAAAACAATGAGTTCAGATGATATGTATAGATAAAAGAATAATGTATGGTTAAATGAATAACCATGTAAAATGAGTTTGTATAAGATAAGTTGTTTGTAAATCAATGTCTTGTGAAAAGTATGTTATTTGTATAGAATGTTATATGTCTCAAATTGAAATGATTCAAATGACGCTACGATATGTAATACCATACAAACACTTATATATAGGAAGTACCAGCGGCGTGTCCACCATGCTTGTATCATATTACACACGCCTCGTTACTTAAATCACTTACTCAAACCAAACTATCAAGATGAAATGTTTATGTTTAATCAAATGTCTATTGTCAAATGTAAATCATGTCAATGGATACAAACGGTTCAACAGTTACAAACGGTTCACATAGTCTAATAGTTACAAACGGTTCAACAGTTACGAACGGTTCACACGGTTCAACGGTTACAAACTGTTCAAAATGTAATATAATGTGTTCATATGCTGGATGAGCACATGCAACTAGATGCAATGTAAAACAATGTACTAAGTATGCACACAATGGGCATACATAGCATGAAATGTAATGTAAAGTGATGTACTAAGTACGCACACAATGGGCATACATAGCATGTAATGTAAAACGATGTACTAAGTACGCACACAATGGGCATACATAGCATGAAATGTAATGTAAAACAATGTACTAAGTACACACACAATGGGCATACATAGCATGAAATGTAATGAAATCATGTACTATAATGTACTAACGAACATAGCAGGTATATGATGTGAAAACATGGAAAGCATGAAAGTAACAAGTAGGCACATGTGTTTCACCCCAAAACAGTTTGGAAAACAGTAAAAGAGGGGTCTATGTACTCACTTGAGATTGCTTAGTAGTCCTTGAGTAACAACCAAATAATGCTAGAGATCACGGATATCAAACGGCACCTAATATAGGTAACTATGTTAATAAACCGGACCTAAATCGGAGGATTTAGATAGAATGAGGGTTTGTAAACCAAATGAGTATGGAGACTCGTGTCATATGGTTTAACAAAGCCTACATACTAAATGAAACCTATCCTAATTGCTTACGACCCATTACGACCCGTTTAGGTAGCTTATGCTACTTTAACGCGTCGTTCGCGTGAAACGCGTTCGGAACGTCTAACTAGTCCTATGACAAGTGTTATATGCCTAAACATGTTACATAATCAGTTATGTGACAAAAGTTTAGGTTACATATGCTTAATTACCGATTACACATGAAAAGGGTATTTTGGTAATTTACCTAAGGCATATATACTACCTATCATACACCTACTTAACGAAGTGACCATAAGGTATAACCTCGGAAGGTTATTCCCTACATACTATGGTCTCCTAATGTATTTGGTCGGATCCTAATGATCGACCAAATGGGTCGGGTTCGAAGGTATAAGCGATTTATTAGATCGCTTACCCTTACGACCCTAGACAACGTGGTAGTCAGTAGGCATAGTCCCAAGGGACTATAACCATCGTGATTAGAATCACGTTGCGAAGTTCAAATGAACTTCGCATTGACCATAAACTGGTCAACGCAGAAAGTCAAACAAATTTTGACTTTCAGACTCAAAAAGCAATAAAAGAACGAAGGAATACTTACGAAGGGTCCCCGAATGCTAATCGTGATTCAAGTAGCTCAGGTATGAAACAAAGGTTTCAACTTAGAGCTCCTCAAATCAGATTCTAGTGAGTTTGAAGCAAATGGGGGTGGGGTATTTATAGTTTTCGGGTAACCGTTAAGATCGTTTCTCGAATATCGTGATCGAATCTAAGGCGTACACTTGTTGGAATGTTATGGTGCCTCAATTTGCTCACCACCATAAGAAATCAACATGTGGAAAGGGATTTGGGAGTGCAAAACAGCTGCAAACAGGCTGTTAAACATTGAATCTGGTCTGGGAGGCTGACGCGGGCCATGTAAGGATGTACACAAACCTTACGCGGGCCGCATGGCCTGTCTGATCAGCAAACATCTTTCAGAATTGATAGTTTTGGTCCCTGTTGTGTTTAAGGCCATTTCCGACACTTCTAAGGCCCGTAAAGCCAACTTTAAGGCCCTAAAATGATGCCTAAACATTGTGTACATGAAACATGCTCAAAAATATCTCATATGTCGGTTCGTTCGGCCGTACGATCGCGATGTTCGCTTAATTACGACGGAATGCGCATAAGCGCGAAAAACGATCCAAATGACGCGACGAATGGATTTTTCTCATGCCAAACACTAAAATAAAATATTTTAGTACTTACATAAATTTTTGGATGTCCGGAGGTATTCAGAACGTAAGTTATGCGCGAAAATGCAAACTTGTGCACTTTTTGACGCTTTTAGTCCCTGAATGACCCAAAAGTTTATTTTAGCACACCGAACACCTCAAAGCCTATTTCTAAGCTATGTAAAGGATATTTATGGTATGTTTAACTTATGGTCATGTTCCGGAATGTCTGTTACAGTTCAAATTGGCATACTTTCGCAGTTTGTCAAATTTAGTCCCTGTAAGCGATTTAACTTGATTTTGCCATACCAAAGCCTTCAAAACTTATTTCTAAGTTATGTAAAGGTTATTTAAGGTATGTTAAGCCTATTTCACTATTCCGGAGTGTTTGTTGCATTAAACTGGTTATATTTACGCATTAGTGCGCGTATAACCTTCCAGAAAGCGATTTAGAGCTTGAAATCGAACAAGAGTTGATATGTGCAAAAGATACACATATTTATACAAGTCCAAAGTATGAAATACAATATTTCATTGGTTTGGAATTTGTTTGATGGTTGCAGTGACCCAGGTGTTACAATTACAATACTCAATTACATTGCATGTATGCACATAATCTCCCCCTCAGCCTGAGCTCACTTGATTGTTTGTATAGAATGAATTGGTGATGAAGAGAGATAATAGAACAGTACAGGGTACTGTTCTATTTATAGTACAGAACAACCACTGAGCATCTTTGGTTGACGTCACCATGAAAGTGACATCTAACCTCCTAACAACCTACAACCACTAACTATTACAACTACTGATAACTAAATAACTGATTACAAGTATAATACAAAGAATAAAGTAAACTACTGATTCTCCATTCCACTATTGTAGCTTCAGCAGTGCTTTAGGTCTTCAACAGTACTTGAGTTGCATTAGTAGATTGGGCATCAGTGCTTTATCTTCAACAGTCTTTCTATATCAGCAGTAGTTGTGAAGAGCAGTACTTTGAGGTCATCAGATGTTAGGGCCACTTTCAAGGGGAAAGATCTGTTACAACCAACTGCTTATTGTGAATCCACTTATCTGAACCAGTTTTGGCTTTATCAACTGTTCCTTTGTAGGGTTCAATCCCAACAGCGTAGTTTGATCATTTGTTAACTTAATGCTTACCATTTCGTCAATTTTAGTGTTAGTGTTTAACTCTTTTAAAAACTTAGCATGAGTGGGTACTAAACAATGATTTTCAAAAGAAGGCGACAAGAGATTAATTTCTTGAAAATTAGACTCTTCTTGAATTTTAACGTTATCGGACTCACCTTTTTCATTGTTTACCTCATGTGTCGGTTTTTCACTTACTTGTTCTTCCATTTTTACCTCTTCAACTATCTCTTCTTTATTACGTGTTAATTATTCCTTACGCGGGATTCCTCTTCCCTTGCGCGGGCTTCTTTTATATAGCACTCGATAGTTTAATGTGTTCTATTATCTTTTCGGCTATGGAAGTGATAGAATAAGGATCATCAAAGCTTGAGTTCGGAAGTTCGATCCTCGGTTCCTCATAATACTCATATGAAGTAGATGGTTCACACCATTGTTCCTCATTGTAAGTATATGATGAATAAGGGTCGTAACTTGGTTCTTCATAATACTCATATGAGGTGGGTTGTTCACTCCATGGTACCTCATAGTAAGTATATGAAGGTGAAGGCTCATATCTTGGCTCCTCAAAGTATGAGTATGAAGGCTCATACCTCGGTTCATCAAAATATGAGTATGAGGGAGAAGGTTCATACCTTGGTTCTTCATAGGATGTGTATGAAGTGGATGGCTCGTACCTAGGCTCCTCATAGTAGGTGTATGAAGGGGATGGTTCAAAGAGGTCACAATATTGTACCGAATGAGGATTACCATAAATGGTTCAATACTCTTCCCTATAATTATCCTGCTTGTAGTGGTAGTTGTAATCTCCTGAGTATTGATCCATAAGAATCACTCAGCAGACCACAACAGAGTCTCGGAACCAGAAAACAAAAATAAAAACGGAAACAGAGGCTGGACACGGCCTCGTTTCAGTGAGCACGACCCCGTGTTCAGGTTCTGTATCTGGGCGTCTTAAAAATGTAACTGGTTTTGTGCAGCACGGGGGTGTGTTCAGCGAGCACGACCCCGTGTTTAGACTCTGTATCTGGGAGTTTTGTAAAAATTATGCAGCATGGGGGCATGTTCAGCGAGCACGACTCCGTGTTCAGACTATTGTAATGCAAAAACTACCTAAAAATGTAAAAATGTGCGTTCGGTTTAAAAAAGGTTTTGAAACCTGATTAGGCCGTCGATTTTAAGCTTTCTTAAAATCCTTGTGTCCCCGGCAATGGCGCCAAAAAACTTGATGCGTGTGTAGTGTGATATATTTTTATTAATATTTTAAGCCCTTTTTTAACACATTAGTCAAGTTTTAAATTTATAAAACACGATATTCTACTAACACTAAACACACATATGGGCAAGTGCACCCTTCGTGAGCGTAGTATAGCGTTGGTAAGATACCGAGGTCATCCAAGGACACAAGAGTTTTTAGTACCGGTTTATTCTCAACGTCTAATCAAATCAAAATTTTTAGAAAAGGTTTTAAACGTGAAAATTAAAACTAAAATGCTGAAAAATAAAAATAAAATAAAACAGATAGACAAGATGAATCACTTGGATCTGACTCGCCTTTAATGTAACCTTTGATGATTTCCGCACTTTTGCACTTTTTAAGAGATTATCTTAGTTATAGTAGTAGGCCCCTCTTTTGAAGGTGACGTTACCCTCAACCCAGTGGTTTGAGTCAGCAAGGATACAATCCCAAAGGGTCGAAATATTGAAAGATAATTAATTATGTTATTAATGCGTAATGTGGTAGGCCCCTCTTTTGAAGGCGACGTTACCCTCGGCTAAGTGGTTTGAGTCAGCAGGGATACAATCCCAAGTAGCCGGGTTAATGTATTAACAGTAGTTTACATATGAGGGGATCAAGCCATTCGCACCCTCGGCATCCAATACCAGTGGGTATTGAAGGTGGTCCTAGTAAGCTTGACCCAGGTCCTTGCAGGATCTATACACTGAACAAGGCAAGAACCTTACTAAACCATTCCCTTAACCCCCGACCAGGTAGCCAACATATCTCTATATAGACTGTAGAGATATGAATGGTGAAAATATTTTACTTTATATAGACAGTAAAGTAATGCCAAGACACCATGAACAAATGATAAAGAAATTTCACCTTCAACATAAGAAACTAGTTATTAAAGACATTAATACAAAACCAAATAAAAAGTGCGAAAAGATTAAAAATAAAAAATATTACATTAAATGCTTGTCTTCACCAAGTGATGTAAGAGGCTTAGCCAAACATGGCCTTTCTCTTTCTTCATTAATTACAATTGTCTGCATTAGGCTCCACATGCCCCCGTGTTTGCTGGGCATGGCCCCGTGTGCAGAAGCGTATCTGTACTATCAAGATTTGCAAGATTCTGCGAATCTTAACGTTGAACATGGCCCGTGTTGAGCTGGGCACGCCCCCGTGCTGGGAATAGAAGCTTCTACAACTTTGTCATTTTCTGCAGATACCTGACCACGCCCCCGTGTCCGCTGGGCACGGGGTCGTGGTCAGCCTTCTGTTTCTTGTTTTTGCTTGGGAAGATGATGTCGAGGGGTCAGGCATGCCATGTTTATTCCTTTTCTTTGTATTTATGTTAGTTTTTGCTGCATATTTATTCCTTTTATTCATTTAAGCTCATTTGGTCCTTAAAATACAAAAGGAAGACAAAAGCAAACTTTTTCCAACATTAGTAATAAAAAAGGGTTAGTTTTATGCCTCATTTGATGTAATTTATATGTTGCATTTTACACACATCAACACTCCGCAATAGAATGGAGTAGCAGAGAGGAAAAACCGCACACTGATAGAGACAGCACGAACAATGTTGGCCGACTCAAAGCATTCTGTGAATTTTTTGGGGAGAAGCCATATCTGCTACTTGCTATACTCCGAGTCAGGTTTTGACTGTGAAGAAGCATAACAAAACGTTTTTTGAGCTGCTCAACAATAGAAAACCAAATCTCGAATATCTGGAGCCGTTTGGGTCACCCTGAACGGTTTTGGATCCTGATGGAAAGTTTGGTTCTAAGAGTTTGGAGGGAATCTTTGTGGGTTATTCTAGTCCATTTAGACGAGTATTTGTTCCGAATCTTGGAAAGATTATTGAAGCTCAACACATGGAATGTAAGGGTTATTCTATGCCTCCACAGAAACCCGGTGACTCATGGCGATTCAACTATGAAAAGTTGTGGGAGTCATTTGATCTTCCTGAAGAGCCAGAGTTTATTGATCAGATAAATCTATATTGGGAGTACAAAGCTTCCCAGATGAACAAATGGCCAACCAAGTCATCCAAGCATCAACAGAATACAAATGATCATGAAGCCGGTCCCAGTCAAAGTGGTCACAGTGATTCAGATTTGCAGCAAACTCAGATAACTTCAGAACAGGAGCCTGCTCAAGAAAATCAGACAACAGTGTTTGATGAATCAGAGTCTAACTTGGATAACCCGACTTTCGATCGAGGTGATTCAGAACCTGAGGGGGAGCAGATCCAGTCATCAGATCAGACAAATCAAGTCAATGAGCAAGTTGCAGATCAAAATGTTACTAATTTGGAAAGCGAGGTGAATGTTCCTGGTGAAATTATGCCGAGGACTCTATCATATCACCCCGAGGAGTTGATCATTGGAGAGGTGCAGTCAGGAGTTAGAACCAGACATCAAATTGATCAAGGCTTTGCTTGTTTTTATACTAAAATTGCACCGTTACAAAATGATTTTTCACTCAGTTGCTTTATTTCATAGGTTGAACCGAGAACGTACAAAGAGGCACTGGCAGAGGAGTCATGGGTTAACGCTATGCAAGAAGAGCTAGGTCAGTTTGAAAAGCTTGGTGTGTGGAAGCTGGTGGATATTCCTGATGGTCACAGAAAGATTAACATGAACTGGGTGTTTAAATGCAAGCGAGATAATAGGGGAGTGATCGTGCGCAACAAATCTCGCCTGGTCATTCATGGTTTCAGTCAACAGGAGGGGATAGACTTCACAGAAGTTTATGCTCCAGTTGCCAGACTCGAAGCCATGCGAATCTTTCTCGCATTCGCTTCATGGAAAGGGTTTAAAGTCTATCAGCTAGATGTTAAGTCAGCGTTCCTGTATGTCAAAGTGAAAGAGGAAGTCTACGTCGGTCAGCCACCGGGCTTCACCGATCCGATTCACGAAGATAAAGTCTACCTCTTTGACAAAGCATTGTACGGATTGCACCAGGCCCCGAGAGCCTGGTATGAGACACTGTCTCAACATTTGCTATCCAACGGCTTTATTCGAGGAAAGATGGATGTCAATATTTTCACAAAGGAGGTCGCTGGACATTTTCTGATCGTGCAAATATATGTTGATGATATTATTTTCGGGTCCACAAACGAGGAACTCAGCAAATAATTCGAGAACGTGATGAAGCAGAAGTTTGAGATGTCGTCAATGGGTGAGATGAAGTTTTTCCTTGGGCTACAAGTTGATCAACTGCCAGAGGGGATCTTCATACATCAAACAAAGTATGTCCACGATGTTCTAGAGAAATTCGGGATGTCAGAAACTGCACCTATCTCCACCCCGTTAGCAACTAATCATGGAATCAATATTGATCTCACCAGAGAGAAGGTCGACGAGACGCTATACCGTTTGATGATTGGTTTGCTGATGTACCTCACTACATCTTGGCCCGATATAATGTACCCGACCTGCCTCGCGGCCCGTTATCAGTCGAGTCCAAGATCTTCGCATATGGTCATTGTCAAGCGGATTCTACGCTACCTGAGAGGAACTCCAAGTTTGGGGTTGTGGTATCCAAAAGACGGTGATTTCAGACTGGAAGGTTACTCTGACTCTGATTTCGGATGCTGCAAACTAAATTCAAAGTCTACTACAGCAGGATGCCAGTTTTTCGGACCACGTCTAGTGACTTGGCAATGTAAGAAGCAGTCTACCATCGCACTTTCAACGTGTGAAGCAGAGTATGTTTCTGCAAGCAGTTGCTGCTCTTTGATTCTGTGGATCCAACAGCAGATGAGGGATTACAGTTTGCAATTTCTTACTACTCCTATTTTTATTGATAATGAGGCAGCAATCAACATAACTAAAAACCTAGTACATCACGCTAAAACAAAACATACTGAAATTCGACATCACTTTATCCGAGATTGTTTCGAGAAGAAGTTGATTAGAATTGAAAAAATCCACACTGATGAACAAAAAGCTGACTTGCACACAAAACCGTTTGATAAATCACGTTTTCAATATTTGTTAAAACTAAATGGTATGAAGCTTTTGTCGTCAGGGGGAGCAATTGTTGGCGTTGATGAGCATTTCAAAGCAGAGGACGTTGGGAAGCAATCTGCTCTGGTTTGTCAACTTCTTAGATGTTTTGGTATTTAGGGGGAGATAGTTTTATACAGAAAATACAAAAACATTAAAAAATTGTAAAAATACAAAAACAATAGAAAATTGCAAAATGTACAAAACAATAGAAAACCCAAAAAGAGTTAGTGTAAAAAGAGGAAATGATAGTTGTGACAATTGTCAATTTTCCATGTAATTCCGTACATGTTAAGCAATAATTTATGCTTTAATGACTGTACTTGATCTGAATTAATGACATGAATGCTTTCTGATTGTTGTCATATACATACAAGTGCATCACATATTGCATGATTTCATATCACTATTTCATGCAACACATTATGATTCAAGAGTTACACTAGTAGAGTGTGTAGGAAAATAAGGATCATAAAACTGACTTCCTAGTGATAGTTTAAGTGCCGGAAAGTGCCTAAAACTCACACAAACTGCAGAATTCTGCAATTTTCAACAAAAATCAGCATTTTAACAACACAATATTATGCAGAATTATGGTTTAATGGTCCAGAATACCTTCCTAGGTGTCGGGAATCAAAACTGTCACAAAAGGGAACATAAAGCACACTAAACTGTGTAATTTAGCACCTTAACGAACCAGTAACAAACTGAACAATCGGACACTACCCGAAACACCAAATTTTCACTAGAAGCATTGTTTTATCATTTCCGAGTTAGTAATGGTCACCGAACATCACAACCCCTCTTATAAGCATATAACATCTAAAGACACTAAACACTTCACTTAGATTCTAACTAAACAACCTAACTTATCATCACAATCTAACCACATACCCCCCCCCCCCTTGGCGACGGTTTTGATGGGTGGACCCACCCATGATTTTCTAGTAATTGTTTAATTGATATGTTATTGGTCCATGAAACACATTACACAAAGGTTAAGCTTATGTTGGATGTTCAAGTTTATAAAGCACAAGATCATTCCCTAACTTCATTTCACAAACACTTCACCACTCCATCTCTCTCCCTCCTTCTCCCTCTCGGCCGTGAACAACCACACACACCACCACCACTTTCATTTCATGTCCATTCCAAGGTGTTACTAAGGTTCTAGGAACTTGATTAAGGAGCTTGGAGCCATTGGAGCTTGAAGGACCTTTCTCTAGAGCTTTTATCCACCTAGTTTAACATCTTCATCATCTTTGATCTCTTCCCTAGCCTTATGCTAGTAGTAAGACTCTTGTAACTTGTATTTACTTCTTATTTTGATGGTTAAAAGATTATGTTAATGGTTAAACATGAAGATCATGAAGAAACAAGAAGATGAAACCTAACATAAAGCTTAACAACATAAAATCTAAGTTGATTTAGTGTATATGTATATCTTGATTGTTGATTTCTTGTGATTATGATGTTAATCATCATAAGAAGCTTGCTAGATTGTAATTAAACACATTATCTAGCAAGTGAGAGGATGAATCTTGTAGAAATCTAAATGATCATCCTTTATGTGAACATGAACTTGAAGAATAAAGTTGTTTTTGTGTAAGATGATGATGGATACATGTATTAAGTCTTGTAAATAGATGATTTCAAAACTAATTTTCTCAAGAAACTAAGGTTACTTGCAAAATTTACAAGATCATGAATTTTAAAGAAACTAATCATATTTTTCGTGTTAAATCAAGACTAGAAGCATGTTTGTAACAAGAAAAATACAAGAGAATTATTTTTAGAAAAATCAACTTGTAAGTTGTAAAAGACTAAATTTTACAAGAAAGTGATTTATGAACAAAGAACCATGTTTTAAAGGGTAACTAAACCTACTAAATAACATGCTAATTTACTACAAGTTTTTACAAAATTTCAAATTCATGAGGGAGTGTAAATTGTAAGATTTTGGCTCATGGTAAGTCTTGAATGATTTATTGATGATTGATGATGATTTTAAAAGAAAATGATATGCTTGTTAAAGCATGGAAACCTCCATTTTTAAGGGGAAACTATGGCAAAAATTTTCTAGAATTTAAACACTTAGAAAAATATTTTTAAACAAGTGTTTGTAAGTAAATTTTAACCATGGTTTTTCATATAAAATTTGCCATAATTTTTATTACAAAAATTACAAATGTTGGAGGTTGTTTTTGATAAATAAAAGTGACTAAGTATATATTTAGGAAAATATATATTTAGATGTCACAATTTGTGTGATTAATTGTATATTATGTGTATTAGTTATATTATTTTAGGGCTTGAAAATAATATAACTTACCAAAAAACCAAAAATTGTAACACAAAATATTACCAAAATTCCAAGAAAACAAATATGTAATTTATACCCGAATATTGGACAAACCGAACACGGAAGTATGGACTGCACTTACATATTCCGGAAATAGAATTATATTTTGACAAATGAGTTAAACGGCATTTTGGAAACCATAGAAACGGAAATTATGATTTTTACAAGTATTACAAAAATATATCATATTTTTACCAAGTAGAAAATATATTATTTTGAATGGAGAAAAATAAATATATTTTCTTGAACAATTAGAAAAATACATTATTTTTGAAGAAAATATATTTTCTTAAAGAAATTAAGAATATATTATTTTGGGTGAAAAATGGATTTATAAATATTTTCTAAGGTAGTCTTAAAAATATATTATTTTTGAGATTTATATGAAAATATAATTATTTTGCCAAGGAAGATTTATGTATATTTTTCTATAAAAGATTTCTTAAAATATATATTTTAAGAATACAAATTGGTGATTTCATTTGATTAAAAATAATATTCCGGAAAATTAAATACAAAAATTAAGTATAAGAATACTTAATAAATACAATAAAAATACGTATTTTTGTATGTACGAATACACACCAGAATACATCACCGAAACTTGGCAAAATACACGAGTCTAAAAAAATATAAGTATAAGTATACCCATCCTTGGGGAAATATTCATGGAAGGATTACAAGGCAAAATAAGTTAGAAATATATTATTTTAACTAATTTTCCAAATAAATGTTAAATATAATTTAAGTTAAAATATTATCATTTTAACGAATAATTATATACTTTGGAACAATATAATGTACATCAAGATGTAACTCAAAGTATGATTAAGTCATAGTAACTAAAACTGAGAGTCGTTACACGACCTAGCCGTCTAATAAAACATAGCACGTGTGTAGGTAGTTGCACGACTTCGGGACAGGATCTTTGAGTTACACCAGTTTACAGGACACAAGATAGCGAGTTCATGTCCTCCCCTTTTCTTTAACTGTTTTCGGTTTATAACTTCGGGGGTGAAATACATGTTTCAATGTTTCCAATATTCAAATGCTTCAATGCTATGGTTTAGCTAAGGAATGAACTGTTAGATCACGTGGATGATGTAGTATCTCTCTTAAGTGCCATTAATCTAGTTTAAGACCGAGGGGCATGAGTGGTAGATCTATCTGGGTGTAGCGAGCCCCACCCATGGGTCCTTGTGTGGCCGCATGTGGTGACTATGTCGTTCCCGTTGGATGGACCGGAGGAAATCCGCTAGGTTTGAGCACCTCCTACGCACCACACATATTAAGGTCCTTGCAAAACATTAATGGTCTGTTCATAGACGCTTTCATACCGGTTATCATAGTAATTCTCTCAAATGTTTACAAGTTATTACGAGCTCACATACAAAACACATGAACTCGCTCAACTTTTGTTGATGTTTTAAAATTAAATGTATTTCAGGAAATTGATAATGGATCTGGCGGGCGTTCAAAGTTTTCAAGTTGCGTTTACAAGAAATGATGTCATCCGAGCTTTTGAAGGGTCTAACTTGAATGTTTTATTTCAGATAAAACAAACAAGTCAAAGCCTTGGTTATTATGTGTCTTTTATTAAAAGTCCTTTATTGGAACTTGTCTTATTAAAATGGCTTGTATGTTAAACTCAAAGTATTTTTTTGGTATTAAACAAATGTGGGTTGTATTATTTTGAACTATATTTATGGATGAACATCGTGGTTTTAATCATTTAGTTGTTTGGTGTAATTGAATGCAATGATATTAAGCAAGTCACGCATAATACGCTTCCGCAAAAGTCAGGGTGTGATAATAGTAAATCAGCTAGACTGTCATAGTACGCTAAAGATTAGTAAAGATTAAAAGTGTTAAACGGTCTCACTGATGATGTGTCGATAGGTTTTTACACATTTAGTAAGCTGTTTTCGGGATATAAACCTAAAATCTATATCTTACTTATTTCGTGGGGAACATCTCTCGGATATATAGGTAACCCCTGAAATCTTGTTTGAAAGATTGCCTGTTTCTGAGATACGAGGTCTATATACTTAGTGATATCAGGGGTATTATACTAGGAGTTCTGATATTGCGGAAGCAATGGCCTAGTCCTTGTATAATACTTCATGTGCTCTAAAATTAAATCTTTCCCTCAGCATAAGAATTGATAAATATCGAAAGATGTGAATTAAGTGCTGTTGTAAAGAAGATCCCTAAGTGGGACACACCTCAAAGTCGAGCCATCATCTCTCTGTCTAAAGGGAAGTTCTAACCTGAGCTCTCATGGTCTCGCACTACCATGAAAAAAGATATCATTATAGTATATTCACCTGTAAGACTGAATATGGGGAATCTGGATACGAGAGTATATTCTGAGGTGGGACACGCGAATAAGTTAAGTTCTTAAAACACTAAATATGTATCCTGAATCAGTTGAACTTTGTGTGAGAATTTAAGTGGATCAGTATGTCGACAATCTAGGTGAATCGTTTAAAACTTAATGTGAAATAAGCTCAACGGTGCTAGTGACACATCGGTAGCTGATATGATCCTCTAACACAGCTCACAAAAATATACTTGTAAATAGTTTCCTGTTATTTGATTTCAGCATAAACCCTAAAAAAATTTCAGTGTGTTTTGACATAAACTTTCTAAAATTCAAAAAGATTTTATTTTTGCTTTAGTTTTGATAAACCATTGTTGAGAGATGATCTTTAGAATCTCAGATGCGATGTAGAGAAATTTTTTGCTGAACTACTGGGTTGGGAGCTAATCTGAATATTTGGAAATCTTCAAAAGTCAAATAAGTTCATTAAATTGAAACTTTTATCTTTCAGAAAAGGTTGAAAGTTTGTTTAAAAATGTCAGTTGGTTCGAATCGGGTCAACCAAGGTCATTAACTTGGACTTGGTCGACAATCGAGTAACCAGGGTCATTAACTTGGACCTGGATACTTGAGTGGATGTCCAAAACTGATAAAATTGAAAAAGTTTGAAAATTTGAAATTTTGGTTTGGAATGTCACCCAAGCGGATGACCATCCGAATGGATGCATCCCCTATAAATAGTCATTCGACATTCATAAGTTTCATTCGATCGATTGACCATCCGACACTCTGCCAAAATTTTCTCTCGATTTCATACGTTGATTCTGAGCCATTTTCTTGCCGAATCTCTTACATAGGCTTGTTGGTTTGCACATCATTCACTATGGTGAAGGTAAGTTCCCCTGATTTCAACGTTTTATATGTGTTTTTGATGTTTAAACATGTCTACGGTGCCGACAGTGACTTTTACATAGATCTAGGCTTTGATTGTTGGTTTTTCATGAAATTGTTCGTAGATCCTGATTAATCGGCCTTAGATTTAAGTGTTTACCGGTCCAATTTCATCATAACATGCCTTGATTTGAACTTAGATCCATTTGACAGTCTGAACAGCCGACATGCTATTTCTTTAGATCTAAGGAAAATTAGAGTGTTTTTGAAGAAATTGCACATAGGGGTTTTCTTAATCAGTGATAGTTTTAAGAGAAATTGTGTTCAATTTTGTAAAAACATGAAAATTTTGAATTGATGCGTTTGAGTGTTCATAACTGTTATTCATTATCACTCGGATGACCATCCGAGCGGATGACTGATGTGTTCAAAATGCAACATATAAATTTCATCAATTGTGTCATAAAACTAACCCTTTTTAGTACTAATGTTGGAAAAAGTGTGCTTTTGTCTTCCTTTTGTATTTTCAGGATGAAATGAGCTCAAATTTACAAAAGAAGCAAAAAGACATCAAAATCTAACATAAATACAAGAAAAGGAACAAGACGTGACATGCCCGACCCCATGACAGCATCTTCCCAAGCAAAACAAGACAACAGAAGACTGAACACTCCCCGTGCTCAGCCAGCACGGGGGCGTGCCCAAGTGTCAGCAGAAAAGACAAAGTGGTAGAAGCTTCTATTGCCCACCATGGGGTCGTGCTCAGCGGACACGGGGCCGTGGTCAACTATAAGATTCGCACAATCTAGCAAATCTTCATAGTACAAAGATTCTTCTGCACCACGGGGTCGTGCTCAGCGGACACGGGGGCGTGGTCAACTAAAAAGACAAAACTGCATTAAATGAAGAAAGAGAAGGATGTGGACACGGGGCCGTGCCCGAGCTTCTGTTCAGCCTATAAATAGAAGTGCTTGGCTCAAGCTCAAACCATCCCTTGGCACACCACCTCTCTCACACTTCACCCACCACCCACCACCACCATAACACCATCATCCACCACCATCATCCATTGTCCATCGTAGAGTGTGTGAGTCGTCTCGGGATCCAAGATTGATCGTAAGAGTTCTTGACAATCAAGGCCATGTTTTCCTAAGTCTCTTACATCACTTGGTGAAGACAAAGTGTCTAGTGTAATACTTTTTATTTCTAATCTTTTCGCACTTTTTACTTGGTTTGTATTAATGACTTTAATAACTAGTTGCTTGTGTTTAAGGTGATCTTTCCTTATCGTTTGTCCGTGGTGTCTTGGCATTATTTTACTGTCTATATAAAATAAAAGATTTTCACCATTCATATCTCCACGGTCTATATGGAGGTATGTTGGCTACCTGGTCGGGGGTTAAGGGAACGGTTTGGTAAAGGTCTTGCCATTGTTCAGCGTTTAGAGGTCCTGCAATGGACCTGGGTCAAATTTAGTAGGACCTCCTTCAATACTTAACGGTATTGGATGGCGGGGGTCCAAACTCTTTGATCCCCTCATAAGTTAACTACTATTAATACTATAACCCGGCTATTTAGGACTGTATCCCTGCTGACTCAGACTACTTAGTCGAGGGTAACGTCACCTCCAAAAGAGGGGCCTACCATAATTTGCATTAATAACTTAATTAATTATCTTCCAATAATCCACCCTTTTAGGATTGTATCCTTGCTGACTCAAACTACTGGGGTGAGGGTAACGTCGCCTTCAAAAGAGGGGCCTACTACAATAACTAAGATAATCTCTTAAAATAGTGCAAAAGTGCGGAAATAATCAAAGGTTACACTAGATACGAGTCGGAACCAAGTGATTCATCTTGTCTATCTGTTTTTCTTTTTATTTTTATTTTTCAGCATTTTAGTTAGTTTTTATTTTTCTTAGTTAAAACATTTTTCTAAACTTTTTGATTTGATTAGACGTTGAGGATAAACCGGTACTAAAAGCTCTTGTGTCCTTGGACGACCTCGGTATCTTACCAACACTATACTACGCTCACGATGGGTGCACTTGCCCATATGTGTGTCTAGTGTTAGTAAATATCGTGTTTTATAAATTTAAAACTTGACTAAAAAGTGTTAAAGGGGCTTAAAATATACACCGAATATATATAACACTCGACTACGCATCAATAACCATCCGAACCATTTCACTATCATGTTCTTGAGTGCTTAACAGTTCTCGCTCGGAGGACCATCTGATCAGATGACCATCTGGACCATCATGCAATCAAGTTCATGATTGCCATTCGATCGATTGACCATCTGGACCATGTTACATTCATGCTTATGTTGCCATCCCGTCGAATGGTCATTCGGACCATTTGTCATTCGAACCATTTACCTGTCAGACCATATCCATCCGAGCGGATGACCATCCGGTCGGATGGCCATTTGACAACTTGTCATTCGAATGAAGTGCACAGTGTAAAGTGTTAGAAAAATTTTTCAAGTGTTTTGAAAATTTTTCACTGTCTACTATGTGTCTTGATAAGCGTGCATATCCTGATAATGAAAATTTTGCAAGCAAGGGCTTCTGATTTCCATAAAAAAACACAATATATGTTGTGTGCTGGATGAGAATTATCCAATATTGATCCGTTTAAAGACCTAGTGCTATTTTTTAAGGAGAGTAGGATCTTTAAGGCATTGACAGATAGGCATAAGTGCTACAGTTCACATGTTAGATTCTTTTGGAGTGCTGCACATTATGTGGAGGATGAGAAGGCGATACACTCAGCTGTGAGGATCAAGGACGAGAACGATAAAGATGTTGATCTACCAGTGAAGATCACAGTGGGTGATATTAGAAAAATGTTGAACTTGCAGGATAAAGATGAAGATCCTATTATTGGGTCGGAAATATTGTGCAAAGGTTTTTGGCTAAGGATGGGATATACAGGATTCATAAATGATAAAGATTACACGAAGTCAATGTTCTGTAGACCTTACAAATTCTTGGTGCACTGTGTGATTCATGCCTTAGGGCATAGGAAGGGTGCATACGGCGAAGCTTCGGATTACATCATGAATATCATTTCACGCTTAGTGCTCAACAGACCATACAACATTTCTCAAGTAATTTTCAATCACATGCTGGACAATATAAAAGGTGAAAGATATGTCCAATATCCGAGGTTTGTACAGATGTTGATAGATGATCAAATTCCAAATTTGTTGAAGGATGCTAGTGATGAACTACCATTGGATCACATGGACAGTGAAACATTGAAACGTTTGGATGTGTATAGAGAAGTGAAACCGGAAGATATACTGAAGTATAGGCAGAAGTTTGCAAAGATAAAGAAGTCAGATTACGTAGCTCCAGAGGGTGATAGATGGAGACATGATGATAGTAATTCGGATAATGAAACAGATGGAATGAAGCTGCTTGTGCTTAAGAAGACTCGTTGGTGGTTTGTGAGAGATGAAAAGAGGAAGAGAAATCCAAAAGTGACAACACCGAAAGTTGTGATAAAGGGTAAAACAAAGAAGCATGAATCACCAGAAAGGTTGGTAGATATTTCATTTGAATATTTTTTTGCAAATGTTAATATTTGTATTAAAGAAACAAAGAAGAAGAAATCACCACCACACCTGGTCTATGAGCCTGTAATTCCTCCAACAGAACTGATCAATAAAGGAGTCGATCTACTCAAGATGTCTTTTGCTGATTATGAGAAGTTATCTACTGCACAAGGTGCTCAAGATGCGGCAAAGACAATGGAAAATGTTGAAGCTGGTGGAGAAAATCTGAAAGAAAAGTTTGTTGAAGGAGAGGTGCATACGGATTCCAGCGAGACAGAAAGTGATATTGATCCTACGAAGATAACACCTACTTCTTATGTAGGTGGAAAGTACCAGCTGAAGAAGTCTCCAAAGAAGAAGAAAGCATCAGATGAGGAGGATGCTACTTATGTTCCAACACCGGTTGAAAAAGAGAATCTCAAAAAGAAAGGTATTCGTAAGCGCAAGGCACGTCCAACGGGTGATCTTCCAAGAAGAATTAAAGCTAGAAAAGATACAATATGTATTCCTCAACAAGATTCAGAATTTGAAAGAGTTGAAAGTGCTGAAGTGGAGATTACTAGAGTTAGAAAGTCAACACCTCCACCTTCACCTATTAATAAAACAATTCATATTTCTGAAGATCGTGAAAAGACTCCAGATCAGCCACCAAAGACAGTGGAAGAGCCAACATCAGCAACAAAGAAACCACAAACTTCACAAAGCTCAAGCCACGAGTTTCCAAAAGTTCCTACTGATCTTCCATCTGATTTTGGAGATTGGTTCAATGATGGAAAGACTAATGCACTGACGAGGAAAGTAAGTATTCTGGAGAAAGCGAAAGCTGAAGCTGAAGCAGAGCTCAAAGCTACTAAAGAAACGCTGAAAGATGTTGAAACTGAAAACGTTGCTTTAAATAATGAAGTTGAAGAGTTGTCAGATGTGGTTGAACAGCTAGCTGAGAAGATCATGGAGGTTAATGCTCAGTACAAAGCGATGGATGAGTCTCACAAGACATTGACAGAGTTAGTTGGTGATCTGCATACATCTACTTCAAGTGAAAATGAAGTTCTGAAGAAAGAAGTAGAAGCGTTGAGAGCAGATAAGGTGATCAAAGATGAACAACTCAGCATGTTGTACACTGTGATAGAAAACAAGCTTAGAATCATTGTTTAAGCAGTTTACGACGAGATAGAAATCCAAAGAGTCGAGGCTCGGAGGATAGAAAGAAAGAAAAAGATTGCTAAAGAGGCTACAGAGAAAAGAAAGGGTCTTGTGATAGATAATGAAGAAATTCTTGGTTCATCTAGCCAACAAGAACAACCAAAGCCTGATGATGAGGTAAATGCTTCTAATGTTGAAACTACTATTAATGATGTTGAGATGAAAGAAGCAGAGGTAGAGGTTGAGGCAGATGTCGTAGTAAACCTTGCTATTATACCTGCTGGAGAAGTTAAAGATATGCTTCACAGTGAGTTTGCTAGTCTTAGAAAGATTGAGGTCGAACGTCGTCGTCTGAAGGCTAGAATGAATAAGTATAAAGATGTTGATGATGATAAAGAGTTGGATGAAATGTTTGGTGATGAAGATGAAGATGAAGATAAAGATGATGATGACCAAGACGACAAAGATAAAAAGGATGATAAAGATGATAACAATGATGATGATGATCAAGGTGCAAGTGGTTTGTTGATTGCAAAGCCTTCAGGTCCTAGTTCTATTGAAGATTTCTTAAACGATGAGCTGAACGAACAACGTGAAGAAGATCAACATCATGGGGAGTCATCATCTGGAACCAAACATGCCAATATTGATGAGGTATTCCTTACCCTTCCTAAAGTTATTTATTTGCATCATACAGAGGAAGAGGGGTGGTTAGTTGAAAACTGGACAAGGGAGTCCATGTTAGAAGAGTTAGATATGGATGATGATATATTTAAGTTTGATATTGAGGAGGAGATTCCACCGACTCCTGATAGGGAGTATACTTTCAAGTTCGTGAATGAAGCTGATAATTTCAATGATGTAATCATTGAAGAATGATCATATTCTGATGAAGACACCTCGTTTCACTATTTTGGGTTAGATGATGATTTTTCTACTTTCAATGAACTTTTCCAATCACACAACGAAGATGAAGTTAGAAGGAAAGTTGTGGAAAAGATTGCTACTAAAGGTGTTCCTGAAACTATTTCTAAAGAAGATCTTATGGAAGAAAAGAAGAGATGGTTCAGAGTTATGCCTAAAGAGAGAAAGTTTAAACGACCGCTACAATTCTTTACAAGACATCCAGATAAATCTGTTTGTGATATTCTATCGTGGGGTTACTTGGAAGATCTTAAGGTTTACGCGATCAAAAGAGAGTTTGGGGTACAATACTTTGAATTCCTATCTGATATAAAGACCTTACCTTGGTGGGATATGGAGGAACTGGTGTAGACCAAGAATATCAAGCAGTACTATTATGGTCCCGAGGTTAAATGTCACGAGCAGAAGTTGTGGGATTATATAAAGTTGCAAGCAAAGTCTAACTTTCCTGATTGGAAGCCACACCAACCAAAGCAGATTGTGAAGATTGATCCTCTCACTGGTGAGAAAGATATCACGCTAAAGATCAGACGTCCTAGGTGTTTGAAGAATATGCCGCTACGTGCAACGGAGCAAGACTTTTATAAAGACTTTAAAGGTTAGATTTTCAACCCTGGTACTTCAGAAGCGGTGATCACATTGTTGGATGCAAAGACAGGAGATTGGAGGCACATACATGTGTTAGATCCTATGTGGTTGGTGAATTGCTCAAAGAAAGACATCGAATGCTTATTCTTCAACAAGATCATGTACAATGAACCTGATAAGGTACAAGCTCAACATTGTCAGAAGTTAGTGAACGTTTACTTTGCTAAAGATATCAATTCTGGAAGATACTGAGAGTCGAAGTTCAAAGATCTTGAGTTGGAAGAATTCTTGAAGATAGAGCGTCGAAGTGAAAGGATGAAAGAGGTTAGAGCTAAAGCTGCTACAAGCGCTAGTTGGAAGTTGAAATGGCCTGTAACTGATCAGACACCTATTGAATCTCAAAAGAAGAAGATACCAAGGTGGTCTAAAGCCAAAGATGGTGATCCAGAGTACAGGAAATGGTGGATTAACACTGGAAGACCTCTAAGGCAGAAAATGTTGGAAGAAAGGAAAGAAGAGAGGAGGAGGAAAGCAAGAGATAAAAGACGTAACAGGAAGGCCCACTAAAGACTATACAGGAAGAAAGATTGTAGCTAGATCCAAGGGGGGAGTCTGTAGATGCATAATGTATGTAGCTTTCGTCTGTATTTAGTCTATATAAACCTGTTTGTTGTCTTTGTATAGTTTTGTATATGTTATATATCGAATCCGGGACGAAACGGAAGTTAACATGTTTTGTAAAGTCCATCCGGATGGATGGAGTCCATCCAATTGGATGGTCATACTCATCCCGGCGGATGATCATCCGAACGAATAATCATCCGAACGGTATGTGGTTTCTCCCGGATGGAGCGCGCCTATAAATAGGAGGTTTTGGTTCTCATTTGAGACATTAAGTTCTGACTCCTCTGGCGAGGCTTTTGCAATTTCTCTCTAGAACTCTGTACGATTCAACATATTTAATGAGAATGAATGCTTTGAAAGGTGTCTACGTTGTTGATCTTTCTCCTACATCACAATTGGATTCCGCACAATTTGTGACAACCCGAATTTTCAAGGTCTTTCTTCGACACACTATTGTTTCGCAATTGTGTTTGCATAACTTGTTTGCCTTGTAATTGTGCACGTTTGTTATATGCTTGAGATGTTTGTTTGAAATGTTGTGTTATTATTTAATATACGAGGAATGTGTTTAAGGTGCTTAGTTATATAAACTTGTGAACTGGTTAAGAGTTAGGAACCTTCTCGACGAAACAGTTAGAGTTTCACCACACCTCACTCGACGAAACCTTGGAGTTTCGTCATGTCCATCATGATGAAACCTAGAGTTTCATCGCCTCCCTTTGAAGTTTCGTAGGTATGGGCTTCCGGCCCATATAAGAATCAGTTATATATCTCTTGTGCGCACAATTTCACGTAATATCACAACCGGCGAAACCCTAGACTTCCTTTTCTCTCCGTTGCACTTGACGGCAGTTATTATTCATCATTCCTCTCGAAGTTCTTGCTTATCTCATCCTGCAACAAGTTAGTATATGAATAGATTACCCGATTTGATCTGCTTGATTCATGGTCTATGATTGTTGTGTGTTAATGGTGATCTATTGTGAACATGGGGATTTATTAGAAACTGTGCTATCATGTGATATCAATTAGGGTTTGGTATTAGGCTATTAGATGTGTAATGATTGGTATATTTTCATGCTTGTGTTATGATTCGACTAGTCTGTATTATGGATTAATGGAATGATAGATTGATGTTGGATGATGTATGATCAATATATAATATGTTTTAATGTTTGATGAAGCTATTACTCAATTTGATTCAAATGATACTAGCCGTATGATAGTAATGATGTTATGATTATGTGAATTGTTAATGTGTTATTTGAGAATTGGTTGATGATGGTGTTGAAACCGTCGCTAATGATTAGGGTTCTAGGAGAATGAGAAACTGAAACAACGTAAATCTGTAACTGTTTCATCAATTATTGAGGGGTGACAAAACATCATGTGTGACGAAACCCTATAGGTTTCGCTACATTGCACTACGACGAAACCCCATAGGTTTCGCCATATTACATCTTGACGAAACTCCATATGTTTGGTCGCCTGGAGTTTAGCCGACCAGTGTATGATTCTCAACAGACTGTGTTTAACTTGTGTATGAAACCTGAATTCTCACTACTTGACTGTTTGTGGTATTTATCATGATCGAGGAAGTATGAATTTGCATGCGAAACATAAATATGAACTGTGTATTTGATTGAGTAGTATAACTGTTATGTGTTAATCGATGATCACTACTTTACATGCACACCATGATTTTAAATTACACGAAAACAATGCAAACATAAACTGACTGTGTATACGTGAATACCATAGGCTTTTACTGAATAAGTTTGAACGAATAGCTAGTCATACCGAGCAAAACAAGGTGAGTTCACCCTTTCTATAAGGCATGGGATTCCCGGTGGTTTGGGAATGGGTTAAGAAACTAAAACGGAACCCCCATATTCTGCTTGGGCAGAGTATGTACCTCCATCCTCGTTGAGAAGGATGACAACATTTAACCTGCGTATTCTCCTTGAGTAGTTTACGTACTTCCGTCCTCAGTTGGAAGGATGACAATACATAACTTACTAGACAAAACTCTATCATTAAGTCCCTCATTTTTATATCGACTTAATCGTCGGGCCAATAGCGAGCGGGTCATTAGTTAAATAGCGCTATTAGGTTTGACAAGCCTCACACTGTGCCACAGAGGACGGGAGTGGACTAATGGATCTGGACACTTAGTCAATGATGATAGACATTGACGTAGGGCACAACTTTTTCAGTCAGTTGTTGATATGGTAACAGTCTAGTGGTTACTGGGGTAGCCCCCACTGGTTATGGTTTGGGAAAAACAACGAACTGGATAACTTATGGATTTGAATTAACTCATGGTTTTTGGAACAACTATAAAATGGACAACCAACTGTGAACTCGCTCAACTTTGTTGTTGACTCGTTGTTACATGCCTTGAAGGTCGTTAGATGTTTAGCTGGAGCTTGCATGGAAGCAGTAGTCGTTGTGGGACATGGACTGTTGAGTTCCATGTTAACATTTGAACTATTAAACTTGTGCTTGGGTTTTTAAACTTTATGCTTCCGCTGAATCATTTAAACTTTACTTTTTGTTTGTGACACCAATTATATTGTTTGGGATGGATTTTTATTTACTTATTTATATTGTTCAATATGATTGGTGGCTTGATCCTGGTCAGTCACGCCTCCTGCGGTGATACTCCGCTTGTGGATTTTGGGGGTGTGACCGATTGGTATCAGAGCCATTGGTTATAGTGAACTTGGATTTAAAAAGGGGAAAAGCTTTTTGGCAAAACCAGACTATAACCTGTATAGTGCTCAACGATCCACAACGACGCTTTGCTCCACGTGCAAGACTCAACACTATAGGTGGTATGGTTTATATTTGTATTGCCTGTCTATTAGTTTGCATAATGCATTGTTCGTGGTATGTTTAGTCAACGTAACGAAAGTTGTTTGAAACCCTGTGTGCTTACTCTCTTCTGTCATCCCACACTTATGCACTTTCGCGACACTTCTCTCACTTGTGCTTTCTTTGATGTGAAGATCATGAGTGGACGTCTGAATTTGACTTAAGCCCAGCTGACGGCTCTAATCAACGAACGAGTTGCTGAGGCGCTCGCAGCAGCCCCTGCAGGAGGTATAACCTGCCATTCCAACCTATCCTAGGATGTTAGATCCTACTCTCATGAACTAACTCTCGTGCTTAACCTTGTCTTTTCTTTCCCACGCAACAGGTCAACATGCTCAGCCACCCGTATGCACGTTCAAGATTTTCATGGATTGCTGACCCAGTACCTTCAACGGTGTAGAAGGAGTTGTAGGTCTTCTCCACTGGTTCGAGAAGATCGAATCCGTTTTTGAGATGTGTGAATGCCCTGAGGCTCGTAGGGTGAAATTTGCTACTGGAACACTCGAAGGTGCTGCGTTAACTTGGTGGAATGCGCAAGTACAAATGCTAGGGTTGGAAGCTGCTAATGCCACCCCATGGAACGACTTCAAAGATCTGATCAAAGAGGAGTACTGTCATCGCGATGACATTCACAAGCTGGAAGTAGAGTTTTATAATTTGAAGATGACGAGGTCTGAAATAGAGGCGTATACGAAGAGATCGAACGAATTGGCTGCATTGTGTCCTATTATGGTGGACCCTCCTATCAAACGTATCGAGCTGTACCACAAGGTTCTAGTGCCAGAGATTCAGAGCCATGTGACTGCGGCTAACCTTGGTACCATCCAGCAAGTCATACGGCTAGCCCATCGCCTCAATGACCAGGCAGTTGAGTAGAACAAGTTGCCTAAGCGTATTAGTGCTACCACTACTTCAGATGCACCTAGCGATAACAAGCGCAAATGGGATGGAAATTCAAGCAAAGGTTCTACTTCTGTTCCGTCTCAGTCTCAGCAGCGAATGACTGACGACTATAAGATCCCCAATCAGCAGTCTTCTGGGAATCAGGGTCAGAGTGGGTACAAGGGAAATCACCCTAAGTGCAATCGATGTAACTTGCACCACAGCGGGCCGTGCAACAAGGGTCGTTGTCAGAGATGTAATAAGCTTGGTCACGCAGCCAAGGAATACAGGAGCCCCTATCCTGCGAATCAGAATCGTCAACAGCAGCTACAAGCTTCACAGAACCAGCAGCAGCAGCAACAACAACAGGGTAATAAGGGATGTTTTCATTGTGGTGCTGAGGGTCACTTCAAGAGACACTGTCCACAGCTGAACCAGAATCAGAACAACAACAACAACCAGGGAAATGGGAACAACAATGGGGGTAACAATGATGGCAATGGTGCCAAGGGATGTGTTTTCGTGATTGGTCAGGGTGATGCAAGGAACGATCCTAACGTTGTGACGGGTAAGTTTCTACTGGATGACTTCTATGTTTCTGTTTTATTCGATTCGGGTGTCGATACTAGTTATGTGTCCATAAAAGTTAGTCAGATGCTTAAGCGTACCCCAATTCCCTTAAACACCAAGCATGTTGTAGAACTAGCAAATGGTAAAAATCTTGAGGCCACACACATAGTTAAGGGTTGTAATCTTGTTCTTGCTAATCAGACCTTCTCTATCGACCTCATTCCTATCGTTCTGGGTAGCTTCGACGTTGTCATTGGGATGGATTGGTTATCTAAACATCAAGCAGAAATTCTTTGCAAGGAGAAAATTGTCCGCATCCCTCGTTCTGGTGAAGAACCTCTTGTGATTCGTGGTGACAAGTGTGGTGCAGTAGTAGGCATCATATCCTTCCATAAGGCCCAGAAGTGTTTGCGAAAGGGCCATGCAGCTATCCTAGCCCTCGTTACTGACACATCAACGAAAGAGAACAAGATAGAAGGCCTTCCGATCATACGCGACTTTCCTGAGGTATTTCCTGAGGAATTACCTGGTCTTCCACCTCATCATCAAGTCGAATTTCAAATTGAGCTAGCCCCTGGAGCAGCACCCATAGCTCGTGCATCTTATCGTTTAGCTCCATCAGAACTAGAAGAATTGTCCACACAACTGCAAGAGCTCTTGGACAAGGGTTTTATCCATCCTAGCTCATCACCTTGGGGAGCTCCAGTCTTGTTTGTGAAGAAGAAAGATGGTACCTTCAGAATGTGTATTGACTACCGTGAACTTAACAAGGTGACCGTGAAGAATCGTTATCCTCTCCCGCGTATTGACGACTTGTTCGACCAGTTGCAAGGGTCGAGCTTCTACTCTAAGATTGATCTGAGATTGGGCTATCATCAACTGAGAGTCAGAGACGAGGATATCTCCAAGACAGCATTCAGAACTCGTTATGGACACTACGAGTTTCTAGTTATGCCTTTCGGATTGACAAACGAACCTGCGGTCTTCATGGATCTCATGAACCGAGTGTGCAAACCTTACCTGGATAAGTTCGTTATTGTTTTCATTGACGACATCCTGATCTATTCTAAGAGTCAGGAGGAACACGAGCATCATCTGCGTGTTATTCTGGAACTTCTTCGAGCAGAGCAGCTTTATGCTAAGTTTTCGAAATGCGACTTTTGGCTTCATGAAGTCCATTTTCTAGGCCACGTGGTAAACGGGGATGGGATTCATGTGGATCCATCCAAGGTTGACTCGATCATGAACTGGCCTGCACCTCATACGCCAACTGAAATCCGCTAATTCTTGGGATTGGCGGGTTACTACAGAAGATTTATCAAGGATTTCTCAAAGATTGCGCAACCTCTCACTTCACTAACTCAGAAGGGTGTCACCTATCGTTGGGGTGATGCACAGGAATCTGCGTTTCAGCACTTAAAGGAGAGATTATGTAGCGCACCTATTCTCTCGTTACCTGAAGGCACAGACGATTTTGTGGTTTACTTTGACGCGTCAATTCAAGGACTTGGTTGTGTATTGATGCAACGTGAAAAAGTCATTGCTTATGCATCACGCCAACTTAAAGTTCACGAAAGGAACTACACTACCCACTATCTGGAGCTGGGAGCTGTTGTTTTCGCACTCAAGATATGGAGGCATTACCTGTATGGTACCAAGTGCACCATTTACACCGATCACAGGAGTCTCCAGCATATCTTCGAACAGAAGGAGTCGAACATGCGACAGCATCGGTGGGTTGAACTTCTGCATGACTATGAGTGCGCGATCAAGTACCATCCGGGCAAAGCCAATGTTGTGGCTGACACCCTCAGTCGAAAGGAGACTAAACCTAAGCGTGTATGTGCGTTACAGCTTACCATCCACTCTAGTCTTCCCGCTTAGATACGAGATGCTCAGATTGAAGCATTGAAAGTAGAAAACATCAGGGTCGAGTCCCTGCGAGGATCGAAGAAATGGTTAGAACAAAAGGAAGACGGTGCTTATTACGTAACACGGCGCATCTGGGTTCCACTTTATGGAAACTTACGCGAGCTTGTGATGGATAAAGCACACAAGTCTCGATACTCGGTACATCCTGGTTCGCATAAGATGTACCACGATCTCAAGACTACGTACTGGTGGCCCCACATGAAAGCCAACATAGCAACCTATGTTAGTAAATGCTTGACTTGTGCGAGAGTCAAAATCGAGTACCAGAAACCATCAGGCCTACTTCAACAACCAGAGATCCCAACCTGGAAATGGGAGCAAATTTCCATGGACTTCGTCACTTGCCTACCTAGATCTCAGCAAGGACATGATACCATTTGGGTGATCGTGGATCGACTGACCAAGTCTGCACATTTTCTGGCTATCAAGGAAACGGATAAGTTTTCTACTCTAGCAGACATCTACCTAAAGGAAGTAGTTTCGAGGCACGGGGTGCCAACCTCCATCATTTCTGATCGTGACTCACGTTTTACATCTGAATTGTGGCAAGCGATGCACAAGTCCTTTGGCCCTCGATTAGATATGAGCACGGCGTATCATCCACAGACGGATGGGCAGTCTGAACGCACCATCCAAACCCTTGAAGGCATGATTCGGGCATGTGTAATCGACTTTGGTAACGGTTGGGAAAGACACCTCCCGTTAGTGGAGTTTTCATATAACAACAGTTACCACACCAGCATCCAGGATGCTCCGTTCGAGGCATTGTACGGACGGAAGTGTCAATCACCCCTTTGTTGGGCAGAGGTTGGCGACAACCAAATCACTGGCCCAGAACTCGTCGTAGACACAACAGAGAAGATTGCTCAGATACGACAACGAATGGCGGCAGCTCGTGACCGTCAGAAAAGCTATGCTGATAAGCGAAGGAAACCACTCGAGTTCCAGGTTGGGGATCGAGTACTACTTAAAGTCTCACCTTGGAAAGGTGTAGTTCGTTTTGGTAAACGAGGCAAACTCAACCCGCGATATGTCGGACCCTTCAAAATCACAGAGAAAATAGGCAAGGTGGCCTACAAACTGAACCTACCTAAAGAACTCAGCGGAGTTCACAATGTATTCCACGTGTCAAATCTGAAGAAGTGTCTATCAGATGAGACCCTCATAGTTCCTCTCAAGGAACTCACTATCGACGATCAGGTGAGATTCGTTGAAGAACCTGTAGAGATTACAGACCGAGACGTTAAGGTTCTCAAGCGCACCAGAATACCTCTTTTTCGAGTTCGTTGGAACTCCCGTCGTGGCCCAGAGTTCACCTGGGAACGAGAAGACCAAATGAAACACAAGTACCCCCAGTTGTTCGAGAAAAGTGCAACCACTACTGAGGCTGAAGCTACTGTGGAATTTCAGGACGAAATTCCAAACTAACGGGGGGATGATGTGACACCCCAGGAAAACCAAGAAACCACGCAACCTAACTAGCTTCCTCTGTAACCACGTGCTAAATTTCGGGACGTAATTTCTTTCAAGTTGGGGATGATGTGACAACCCGAATTTTCAAGGTCTTTCCTCGACACACTATTGTTTCGCAATTGTGTTTACATAACTTGTTTGCCTTGTAATTGTGCACGTTTGTTATATGCTTGAGATGTTTGTTTGAAATGTTGTGTTATTATTTAATATACGAGGAATGTGTTTAAGGTGCTTAGTTATATAAACTTGTGAACTGGTTAAAAGTTAGGAACCTTCTCGACGAAATAGTTAGAGTTTCACCACACCTCACTCGACGAAACCTTGGAGTTTCGTCATGTCCATCATGACGAAACCTAGAGTTTCGTCGCCTACCTTTGAAGTTTCGTAGGTATGGGCTTTCAGCCCATAAAAGAATCAGTTATATATCTCTTGTGCACACAACTTCACGTAAAATCACAACCGGCGAAACCCTAGACTTCCTTTTCTCTCCTTTGCACTTGACGGCGGTTATTATTCATCATTCCTCTCGAAGTTCTTGCTTATCTCATCCTGCAACCGGTTAGTATATGAATAGATTACCCGATTTGATCTGCTTGATTCATGGTCTATGATTGTTGTGTGTTAATGGTGATCTATTGTGAACATAGGGATTTATTAGAAACTGTGCTATCATGTGATATCAATTAGGGTTTGGTATTTGGTTGTTAGATGTGTAATGATTGGTATATTTTCATGCTTGTGTTATGATTTGACTAGTCTGTATTATGGATTAATTGCATGATAGATTGATGTTGGATAATGTATGATCAATATATAATGTGTTTTAAAGTTTGATGAAGCTATTACTCGATTTGATTCAAATGATACTAGCCGTATGATAGTAATGATGTTATGATTATGTGAACTGTTAATGTGTTATTTGAGAATTGGTTGATGATGGTGTCGAAACCGTCGCTGATGATTAGGGTTCTAGGAGAATGAGAAACCGAAACAACGTAAATCTGTAAGTGTTTCATCAATTATTGAGGGGTGACGAAACATCATGTGTGACGAAACCCTATAGGTTTCGCCACATTGCACTATGACGAAACCCCATAGGTTTCGCCATATTACATCTCGACGAAACTCCATATGTTTGGTCGCCTGGAGTTTCGCCGACCAGTGTATGATTCTCAACAGACTGTGTTTAACTTGTGTATGAAACCTGAATTCTCACTACTTGACTGTTTGTGGTATTGATCATGATCGAGGAAGTATGAATTTGCATGCGAAACATAAATATGAACTGTGTATTTGATTGAGTAGTATAACTGTTATGTGTTAATCGATGATCACTACTTTGCATGCACACCATGATTTTAAATAACACGAAAACAATGCAAACATAAACTGACTGTGTATACGTGAATACCATAGGCTTTGACTGAATAAGTTTGAACGAATAGCTAGTCATACCGAGCAAACCAAGGTTAGTTCACCCTTTCTATAAGGCATGGGATTCCCGGTGGTTTGGGAATGGGTTAAGAAACTAAAACGGAACCCCCATATTCTTCTTGGGTAGAGTATGTACCTCCATCCTCGTTGAGAAGGATGACAACATTTAACCTGCGTATTCTCCTTGGGTAGTTTACGTACTTCCGTCCTCAGTTGGAAGGACGACAACATATAACTTACTAGACAAAACTATATCATTAATTCCCTCATTTTTATATCGACTTAATCGCCGGGCCAATGGCGAGCGGGTCATTAGTTAAATAGCGCTATTAGGTTTGACAAGCCTCACACCGTGCCGCAGAGGACGGGACTGTACTAATGGATCTGGGCACTTAGTCAATGATGATAGACATTGACGTAGGGCACAACTTTTTCAGTCAGTTGTCGATATGGTAACGGTCTAGTGGTTACATGGGGTAGCCCCCACTGGTTATGGTTTAGGAAAAACAACGAACTAGATAACTTATGGATTTGAATTTACTCATGGTTTTTGGAACAACTATAAAATGGACAACCAACTGTGAACTCGCTCAACTTTGTTGTTGACTCGTTGTTACATGCCTTGAAGGTCGTTAGATGTTTAGCTGGAGCTTGCATGGAAGCAGGAGTCGTTGTGGGACATGGACTGTTGAGTTCCAAGTTAACATTTGAACTATTAAACTTGTGCTTGGGTTTTTAAACTTTATGCTTCCGCTGAATCATTTAAACTTTACTTTTTGTTTGTGACACCAATTTTATTGTTTGGGTTGGATTTTTATTTACTTATTTATATTGTTCAATATGATTGGATGCTTGATCCTGGTCAGTCACGCCTCCTGCGGTGATACTCCGCTTGTGGATTTTGGGGGTGTGACACAATTGTGGTGATTGCAAATCTGACCTGAGCGAGTTCATTCAAACCGAATTCTAGGTCCTCACAGGATTCAAGCTTTTTGCACCTCTCCCGTGGTGGGTAATGTCCGCTCTGACTCGTAAGGTGTTACTGGGCTTGAACCAGGTTCTCGCAGGATCTATACACTGAACGAGATATATAATTACCCAAACCACCCTTCTAACCCCCTTCCAGGCAATTAACATGCTTTATAAAGACCGTAAAGACGTGAATATGTTGAATCAACGAACATATGAAAAATGATTGAGTAAATTCGCGTTCAATATAAAAAAAATATCTATGAACGTCATTAATACATACCCAATTAAAAGTAGCCAAAGATTGGAAATCATAAAAGAAAATACATAACAGAAAAGTCTTCACCAAGTGATGTAAGAATTTAGCCAAGCATGGCCTTTGTTTGACAAAGATTCTTACAATCAATCTTGGTGTAGGATCGATTTATCGACCGAGTGAGTCAATTCAGAGTCAATACACACTATTTGAAAGGCGGAATCAATCAAACAGAGTAGAATTAGCAAGGACGGAGTAGAAAACAGAAAAGTATCACTTTTAACAATTGTTTCTCATTAATAATTCACGTGGAAAACTGGCAAGAGTTCGGTACAATACTTCTGATTCCGTGCCTAAATGAGAAACACACTACCTATTTATAAGGTTTCTAATTCCGCTCCAAATGACACCTTTGTCATTTCGGGCGGAATCACTAACTTTGTATACGAGTGGAATCACCTACATTTCAATTCTATTTCAAGTATTGACTTTTGTTTTCATGTGACTCATTCATATGATGCAATAGGTGATGTCATCGTTATGATGTCATCATTAATGATGATGACATCAATCTTGATCAGAACCGCTACGTAACCGAGACTCGATATAAAACGCAATCTTCAGGCTCTTTCACAATCTGAGACTCGAACTAAGATGAAGTCGACAGACAACTGCACTAACAGACTCCCCCTTGAATGTTGACGGAATCTTCGGTGAGAGTCTTCATCATAACGACTCTTCAATCTTGATCGATCTCCTTTCTTTCATAGCATGTACCAGGATCTTCTCTTTGGCTCTAACCTCGTCAAACTCCCCCTTTCATCATGCTGGGATCGCCGTCTGGAATTAGTTATCACCTTGAGATCACATCCTGGCTTTAATTCTGTTCAGTTTATATCCTGCACACATTTTCTCATCAAAAACATAAGTTTTTACTTAAAACAATAAGAAAAACTTACTGGAAATAGTTACATCAAGTTCAAATTAATGACCCTGATTAACTAAACTCAATTTCTTTCTTAAATCAAATTTTTTTAATTCAATACACACACTCCCAAACCAGTTCATCATGTTCAGCACTCGGAATTTGGAAAATCAGCTCTCCAACATCAGTTGTCGAAAATCTTTTTGAATTTTTCAAACTTTATGCTAAAACACACCAAAAATCTTTTTGTATTTTTTATAACAAAGGAATGCAGTAAACAAATATTTACATACAATATTTTTGTGAGTTCATGCAAGAGGATCATATCAATTCATGAGACAAATCACTAGCACCATTAAGCTTTAATCATTTTAAGTTCCAAACGATTCACATAGATTGACGATATAGTTGTCCTCTTAAACTCAATCTAAAAACTTTCAATCTGCTTACCGATACATTAAGGTATATTAATTTTGCACTAAATTCTTATGGACCCCACGATCTCAGCATATCCCCTCATCATGCAATACACTGACTCAAGTAATGCCTTTAAACTTTCATCAACTGTGATATGTGCAAAAACAAAGCAGAATGTTTAAACATTAACAATCAGGTCGATACTTCCGTATACGCAGAGAAAGTCCAATGTTTAAACAAAATAAGAAAAATAAAAATAAGTTGAAGTTGTTTAGGCTTTAACCACCAGGTCGATACTCCCGTATACGCAGAGGTGATCCAAAGCTTAAACGAAACACCAAAGAAAATAAAGCAGAACATTTAGGCAATAACATCCAGGTCGATACTCACGTATACGCAGAGGATGTCCAATGCTTAAACAAAATAAAGAAATAAAACAAGTATAATCTTTGCAAAATAAAATGCACAATCACAGCGATTTTTCAGCAAAGTTGTGAAAGTTCACAAACTTAACCAGTTTTATGTCTTTCGACAATCAGCGATTACCGAGTAGGCACACAATCAAGAAGGACAAAACTAAGTACTATGCTTTTGACCATGTTTTCCACTAGAACTAGGCTTTTTCATTTAAGTTTGTATCGTTATCGCAAATCTACTAGTCTAGCTGAGCCTACCGTCACATCTTTAGTAAGATCGTTTATCACATTTTATCTCTCCAATTCTTTAGCATGCTGTGACAGTCTAACTGATCTACTATCATTTCCTCTTTTTACAACAAAACTCATTTTTTCATTTTTCAATGTTTTTGGAATTTTCAAATTTTCAAATTTTTTTATAATTTTTACTCCCCCTAAAATCAAAATATGTCTCAATTTTGATTTTCTGGGAAAATTTGAAAACCAACTGTACAAAATAAACTGACAACATGATGAGAATTACTTCAATTCTCCATTCGCTTGGCTTGAACAATCAGAACTCCCCCTGACAACAAAACATTTTCCCATGGTGATTTCAAAACACTTAAGTTTGTTTTAATCAAAATGGTTTTTCCGGAAAATAAGTTTTGTGAGTCATTTCTCAAACATGGGGATCTTTCATCACCTTGTTTTCTTTAACCACTTGTAAAAACTAACATTTTTAAGATCAATCCTAAAACATCACTTGTAGAATATCAAGTACAATTTAATGTCCCTGATTTACCACTTTTTAAATTGAAATCACTTTCGTGAATTTCTCAAGAAATGTGCCGATACCTGCTCCACACTTACCAACCTGGGAGCTCCGGCAAGTCAGGTTTTTCTATTTAAACAGATTCACCCAAGCCTGATTATCCTTGGGTGATTTTGAATTCTTGTTCAACAATGGTGGAAAATTTGCATCATCCATTCTTAAACCAGAATTCTCAACTTTTACCTCAACACAAGGCTCTTCTGGTTTTACCATGCCAGAATCATTGCCTGAATGTGGCTTGTCTGACTTTGATGAGCCAGATTCATCGCCGACATATGACTCGTTTGTTTCCGAAGAAACAAATTCATTGCCACAAACTTTCTTCTTCTTCTTTCCCTCTTTCGTCCTCAGATTTGTATCTGATGAATGCGTTTTGCTTGATTTGTCATTCTTTGGCGAGCAAGACGATTTATCAGAACTTTTATCTGTTTTACCAGTTGTATCCAAGGACAAAATCCTTTCAAGATATTCTCTCGCTTTTTTCCTCAGGCTGTCTTTCTGCCCTTGAGAAAGCTTAACTTTCTTTTCTTGAACTTTCTGTTCTTGAACTTTAGATTCTTGAACTTTCAGTTCTTTGGGCTTGACATTGACTGGTTTCTTCATTGCTATTTTCTGAGATTCAGCCCTCGATCTTCCCTTTGATCTCATTGGGAAATCTCTGGCAATGTGACCTATGATATTGCAGTTAAAGCACCTCCTCGTCTCAAAACTCCAACTCTGGCAGTTAACAGCAATGTGTCCTTGATAACCGCATCTGTAACACATTCTGTTATCGTACCAATCACCACTTCCAGTCCAAACATTCAGATCATAGCATTGTTTGGCTTGGTGATAATCATTTCTCCTCCTAAAAGCTGGATTTGGCTTTGAAGCACTGTGGTCAAACCTGCACCACTCATTACCAACTATTTTTGAGTTTTGATTTTTCAATTTTTGTGGTTTTTTATTGCGATTGGATGATTGAACTGATGAGCTTTTATTCTTGTTTTGACCATTTTCTGAATTTTTAATTTTTTGTTTCTGTTCCACTTTCTTCTTCAAAGGTTTTTGCGTAGAGCATTCACCCTTTTCAGTCGATTGCAGAACAGTTTCTTGAAATTTTTCTTTTAATTTCAAAAATATTTTCTTTTTCTCATTTTCAGCATCAGACTCTGACTCAGACTCATCTGCTGAATAAAACTCTTCATTTTCATCATCGGTTTTCTCATCACAATCTTCAACTTTGACTTTGTCAAAGTTTGTGACATTGTCACTTATTGGAACAGAATTAATCGGTTTTGGACAGGGGAACTCAAATGAAGTCACAAAACCTTTCAATTTCTTTTCAAGTTCATCAATTTTGTTCCTTGAATTCTTATTTTCATTTTCAAGCTGAGATATTCTCTCAAAATGAGACTTAATTGTTTTTTCATTTTCAATTTTAATGTTTTCAAGAATAGACTTTTCATTTTCCAAAACTTTTAACTGTTCATGAAATTTAGTTTCATTTGCTTTCAAATTTTTGTTCTCCAATTTTATCCAGAAATCTTCATCTTCTGAAGATTTCTTTTTGCTTTCAAAATCTTGTTCTTTCTCTTTCAAAACCTTGTTTTCTAATGTCAAACTGTTCAAATCATTTAACAGTTTGTCATTTTCAGATTTCAACCTCTCATAATTTTCCTGCAAAACAAGAATCTGTTTGTCAGCAGATTTCTTTTCATCCTTCATAACTGAAATCTCTTCAGTCTGTTCCTCTCCCACTTGGACACCTTTACTCTTGCTCTTCTTTAATATTGATTTTCCACTTTGACTTTTCTTCTTCTCAGCATTTCTCTCCATCTGTTCTTTAAGTTTCTCAATGAATTGACAAATTGTCAATCTAGAGTATTCTCTAGTTCTTTTTAAATCCAAAAGATATGTACCCCACTCTTGTTGAGGTATGGCATTGGCCAATCTTTCAACCCATTCATTTGGACTTTTCTGAATACCCTTCTCAGACATTGAGCGAACAAGATGGCTATACCTCTCAATAATAGTCTTTGTACTTTCTCCTGGACAACCTGAAAACGAATCAAATTCTTTCTTTAATACATGTATTCTATTAATTGTTTCACTAGTCATATTAAAGAAATTTATGTCCATGATTCAAAAACACGTTTATCAAGACAATCCCGTTAAGCAAAATATCAAGTCCAAGCTAGATCGTCTTTCAAACAAAATACTAAACACTTAAAATTTTGATTGGGCCGATCAATCAATGGACAGTATTGGACCGAGATTAAATGAACTTTGAAATGATTAATACTCAATGATGATTGGGCCGCAACGTCTGTATGATATTGAAACTTGGGCCTATTAAAACGATTCACAAAAGTATTAGATGATTGGACCAACACTTGATTGTGGCCGACAAGTTTGATATTACTTCACATGCACATGAACCGATTCCTTGATGTATCTAATCACATGTAAATCTTGATCTTATAAATGTTCAAAAAATTGTAGACTTCACATGCAAACATATACAGACTCACATGTGTCTGACACACAATCACTTAGCCGACAACTTTATACATTCACATACTATTCTTGAACCAAGCATTCACGTGACAAACTGACAACTTTTTTTAAAGTTTTCCACAACCCGATACACTTTCACGTGAAATGAAATCAACACGAAATAAAATTTTAATGTTTCAAGCAAAATCAAAATGATGATTCGAGCGGAATCACGCTTTTCAGGCAGAGTTAGGTAGTCCCTCGAGCGGAATCATAGATTCGAATTAAAAATCTGATTTCGCTCCTAATTCTCGAGCGGAATAAGAATTTTTTGATGAAAAATCTGATTTCGCTCTAAAATCAAGTATAAACTCAAACTATCTCGTTCGAGCGGAATCAGGTTTTATGCCATTTTTTACCACTTTTAAGTCGAATTTTAAGCTGATACTTTCAAGGATTTGTTAAAAGTTACTTTTACACAATATGTCAAAAACTCAGTCCATTTTGTCTGTCCAAACGTTCAGAAATCCAAAAAGTGTAGGAAAAATGTACTAATTCACGCGTATTGGCTCATCACTAGCTCTGATACCAATTGTAGGATCGATTTATCGACCGAGTGAGTCAATTCAGAGTCAATACACACTGTTTGAAAGGCGGAATCAATCAAACAGAGTAGAATTAGCAAGAACGGAGTAGAAAACAGAAAAGTATCACTTTTAACAATTGTTTCTCATTAATAATTCACGTGGAAAACTGGCAAGAGTTCGGTACAATACTTCTGATTCCGTGCCTAAATGAGAAACACACTACCTATTTATAAGGTTACTAATTCCGCTCCAAATGACACCTTTGTCATTTCAGGCGGAATCACTAACTTTGTATATGAGCAGAATCACCTACATTTCAATTCTATTTCAAGTATTGACTTTTGTTTTCATGTGACTCATTCATATGATGCAATAGGTGATGTCATCGTTATGATGTCATCATTAATGATGATGACATCAATCTTGATCAGAACCGCTACGTAACCGAGACTCGATATAAAACGCAGTCTTCAGACTCTTTCACAATCTGAGACTCGAACTAAGATGAAGTCGACAGATAACTGCACTAACACTTGGATCCCAAGACTACACACACACTCTAAAGATGGAAAATGGATGATGGTGTTGTAGTGGTGGTGGAGTGGTGACAGGTGAGAGAGAAGTGGTTTGCCAAGGGATGAGTTGAAGTGGAACCAAGCACTCCTATTTATAGCTGTAAACAGAAGCTTCAGCACGGTCCATGCCCGCCTGGCATGGCCCCATGCCCATCTCTCTCTCTCTCTCTCATCCTTATTAACTTCTTGTCAGACATTGTACTAACACGGCCCCGTGTGTCAACGGCACGACCCGTGGCCAAAGTACTTGCTGTACTATCGCAGATTCTTCAAATCTTTGAGTTGACCACGCCCCGTGTTAGCTTAGCACGGCCCCGTGTTGGCTGCCATTTTTGTCTTTTGCAGTTGTCTTTTTCTTCTGCCCAGTATCCACCCTTGGACACGGCCCGTGTCAGGTGGACACGGCCCCGTGTCAGCCTTCTGTTCTTGTTATTTTGTGGTTTGGATGTGAGTCGGAACTTGGCGAACTCCGGCAATTCCTTCTTCTTTACATTTATGTTGGATTTTACTGTCTTTTTGCTCATTTTGCTAATTAAACTCTTTTATCCCTGAAAATATAAAAGGAAAGAAAACACGAGTTTTTTTCAACATTAGTACTAAAAAAGGGTTGCTTATACGCCGTATTTGACATAATTTATATGTTGTATTTTGATTACATCAATAGGCCAGCAGGTTTTTACACATTCGTAAATTGATTTCGAGATATAAACTTAAACCAATAACTTTCTTATTTCATGGGGAACACCTCTCGGATATATGGACTTAGTATTCCAAAATTTCGTTTGAGAGGTTGTCTGATTCTGAGATATTAGGTCTTTATACTTATTGATATCTGGGGTATTATACTTGGTCTTCTGATTTTACGTCAGCAATGGCATAGACCTCGTATAATTCCTTTGCGCTTAAAACATCCCCCCCCCCCCCCCGCATGAAAATTGAGAAAATATCGAAAGATATATATCAAGTGTAGTGGTAAAGAGATTCCTAAGTGGAACACACCTTAAGTCGAGCCATCATCTCTTTGACTGAACGGAAGTTCTAACCGGAACCCTCAAGGTCTCGCACTAACCCGAAGACAGATATCAATTAGGTATATTCACCTATAAGACTGAATCTATGGAATCTTGATGCGGAAGTATATTCTGAGGTGGGACACGCGATTAAGTTAGTTCTTAAAGCATTAATCTCGTATCTTGAATCAATTGAAATTTGTGTGAAAATTTAAGTGGATCAGTATACTGACAATCTAAGTGAATCATTTAGAACTTAAAGTTTATATAGATCAACGGTGCTAGTGATGTGTCATAAACTGATATGATCCTCTGACGCAACCTCAACAAAAACGTGTCTGTAAATATTTCATTGTTACATTTTATTTCAGACAAAATCACAAAAAGATTTTAAGTATGTTTTAGCATAAACTTTGTAAAATACAAAAAGATTTTCATTCACTTTATGTTTCGACAATCGATGTTTGAAAGATGAGTTTCAAAATCTTAGTATGCTGAACATGTCTTAGAAAATAACAAGTTCATTAATTTGAAACTTGAGGTTTTTTTATCGAAGAAACCAAAAATAGTTTGTGAGTCTCCAAGGTCATTAATTTGGACTTGGTAGATAATCAGATAGATGAAGGTCATTAAATTGAACTTGATTATCTGTGAGGGTTTATGATAGTTGGATGCTTTAATGTCAAATATAAAGTTAGTTGATAAGGGGAGAAGAGTCAGGTTTTGATCCTGAACCCACAAATTCCGTGGTTTTAATGTCAAATATTTATGTTTTAGAGCCAAGTTATCAATCCTGGAAATCTCAAATAAGTTTTAATTGTCAAATAAATTCAGAGAAATCCAGGTTTTTTATTACTAAAATCGAAATTCTTACAAATGGTTTGAATTGTCAAATTATCAAATTAGGCCAGGTTGAGATCCTGAAAGCTCAAAGCAAAGGGAAGTCTGGAAAGAGAATTTGACGAAAGGGGGAACTGACAAATCAGGATGTAAAGAGGAGTCTATGGTTTTGAAGTGTCAAAGCTTCTTGAAGAATCAGAGTTGATAAAGACTAGCTACGAGATTGACTGCAACAATATCCAAGGGGGAGTCTATGAGTGCATATGTCTATCGCTTCCATCAATCACGTATCATAGCTAACAGATGAGACAAGACAAGGTTGATCAGTGTTTAAAAGTATAACATTCATATACACAACCTAGGTTCGCACGGATGGACATGATATCGGTCCGCATGAACCTATGCGCAGATTTAGGGTTTATCACATGCTGATCCGCATATAGTAGGTCCGAGCGAACCAAGGTGCGTCCGTGAATAGTTATGCGCGGATGGACTTCTATGTTGAGCTGATATGCGCGAACCAGGAACATCTATAAATAGGAGTGTCTTGTTCATTTGTAATGGTACATCTTTGACTAGAAAGGGGAAACTCTGTAAAAGTGATTTCGTAGTTTTGTATTGTTAATAAATCAATAGAAATCATCTTAAATTTAGTTGTTCTTGTTCAATCCAGTCTCGTACTTGGATTCTGCACAAGATACGAGATCTACGCAATCAACGGAACATCGGAATCGATCCAAACACGTTCTCTCACTCTCCATTGTAACCAGAGTAAAAGGTTACTATAAACATAGTGACATATACATAAGGGTCACCCATATTAAGTGTCATATTGTATACTTTAACATCTACAATATATATGAACCATCAAATGTAAACATCATTTTCATGAAACAAAAGTAATTATATGAAACCTCGAAGTACATAATTATAAAAGGCAAAAGGTATAATCAGTTAACAATCTCATGGTCAGAATTTTATACCTCAAGTTAACAATCTCAAAATTTATCCTCTTGCTTTCCTTTCCAGCACGATTAAACACATCCAAGTCGGTAGTAGATACGACATAACCTATTATATCACACCCCAACCGATGGCGGAATCATCGTGGCATGGCACTGAGCGAAACAGATTGTTCACGAGAATCCATAACAACTATTAAGTGAAAATATATTTAACGTTCATGTCCCATACCAAAAAAATATAAAGCATAAACAATTATTACAGATAATTGTCTCAGAAACAAAATAAGTTGTTCCGACAACTCAGATTTATTTAGTTTTTTTCTAGACTCCCTAGCTGGTTCGTCATAGCACAGCAAGCAAAGCATCCTAATTAACCTGTCACATACGTTAAAATAAAGTCAATACACAGAGTGTAAAGGTGAGTACACAAGTTTGCATAGCATATAGTATAGCGAAAGCGTTTACGCATAACCAGCATGTAACACGTAGAAATGTGAAGCAAGTAAGCTATCGACAATGAAGAACGCAACCGACATGACTGCGAGTTATAGATTGCGCAATGCATTATCACCACGGTGACCATGTGAAGTAAAACCCTTAACAACCCCTATCCACGACAAGTGCTGAGTCCAAACTATAGTACTATCGTTGCTAAGGTGTCAGGCAAACAATCACTGTGTAAACATAACATACAAGCATTCATCGAGTCACGTATAACATGCGAGAGCGGTTAGCATTAAAAGTATTTTTGTTGCGTGTTCGATGTGATTTGATATAGTAACGTATGTAACACCCAAAAGTGCGTTAAAAGAAAATGGGTTCGAGTATACTCACAGTATGTGTTTAGTAAATAAACATAGCCTTGGATTGAAGGGAGCGCTTGGAGATTAGCCTGAGTACAGAACGATAGCGTAAGCGTTGAACAGCATGTAAACTGTGAGCTGAGCGTCGAATGGTGAGTCGAGCGGATGGCCATCCGGATGGATGACCATTCGGACGGTTGGTCATTAGATCGGGTGAGTGTGTTTGTTGTTGGGATTGAACCCTATCATAGGAACAATTGATTAGGGCCAAAACCGGATCAGAGTAGTGGATCCAAAATAAGCAGATGTTATGTTTTCATTCTCTCCCCTTGAAAGTGGTTTCAACATCTGATGGCCTCCATCCACTGATCCTTTACATCAACTGCTGACTTACAACTGCTGATCATGTTAAATACTGATGAAGACTAAAGCCCTGTTTAATCAATCTACTGCTATGGGTCAAGCACTGCTGAAGATATCAAGTACTGCTGGAGTCACAACAGTGGAAGGATAAAGCAGTAGTTTAGTTGTTCATATGTAATGTATTGTTATCAGTAGTTAGCATAGCAGTGTTTGTATAGATCAGTTGTTTAGAGTTTGTTAGGAGGTTAGATGTCACTTTCATGGTGATGTGAGTAAAGATGCCACAGTGGTTTGTCCGTGCCTATAAATAGAACAGTACCCTGTACTGTTCTATTAGCTCTTCACAAATCTTCTTCCTGTACGAACAAACACTGTGAGCTCAGGCTGAGGGGGAGTTTGTTACATGCATGCATTGTAATCGTTGTTGAAATAAATTCAATCATTCGGTTCTATGTTGAAAATGTTGGTTAAAAGCAATTCTACTGTTTGATTGTGTGCAAAGTTTAATTCCATTTATATTCCGCTGCATTACTTGTTCATTGTTCATCTTAACTCAAACGTAAAACACAATCAATCCAAACTCAGATCCTAACATTTGTAAATCATTTTGACACTTTGAAGTTTTCATTGTAGCATTTTGGAAAATGAGAAGTATCTCTAGATGTCAAGTCATTCGATCGGATGGTCATCCGGACGGATGGCCATTCGATCGGATGGCTATTCGACTGAAAGTGTGATATTCTTTGATGTTTTGATTAAATTGCTTAAGTGTTGGAAGTTACAAAGAACAAGTCACCTGGTCGAATAGTCATTCGATCGGACGGTCATCCGATCGGATGGCTATTCGATTGGGTGATCTGATGTTTTGAAAAACTTGAGAAAGTTTTCTAAGTTAAAAGTTTTAACGGAGACGGTCGTGATGACGTGTCAAACAATGGGAACCCACACCAAGTCCATCTCAGCCGATCGGATGGGAATCACCCCATTCGATCAGACTTAACTGTTCTTGATGGAATTTCCATGTTCAACCCGCGAATCGGTCGTCTCTTCGGTGGAAATCCGTTCCCTGACCGGATCTCAACTAGAGAATGAGTAGAGAGCCTGAATGAGCCTAGATTCCGTCGGTTTTGAGTATGAGAGTGTAAATGAGTTGAAAGAAAGTTTGAAAACATCTACCAACTGTTTTAATCTTGTTGTGATTTGTGTAAAATAGTGTAGAAATCCTTTAGATCTGACCAATTCTTGATGAGATGATGCCATTCAACAGCATAAGAACCCGTGATGACGTCACCTTCAAGTAGTCCAATCAGGTGATTTCGTGGTGAAAATGTAAGATTTGATGGAGAAGATGATGAGAAAGTGTGTATTGATGATAGAAGTACAAGATTTAGGAAGAAAACTTACGGAAATAGCCTTGAATCGAGTGAAATGTGCTTGAGAACGAGCTGAGAGCGTGTTGGTCGGATAGAGCTGTCACATCAGTGAACAGTGATGTGACAGGTGGATATTTATAGTGTGAGAGAGGGCTTAAGGCGGTGGAAGCGAGGATCGGATGGTCAGCCGATCGGATGGCCATCCGATCGGATGGTCATCCGGGTGGATGATCATTCAACCGAACAGTCATTCGATCAGGCGACTGGTGCGAGTTAGTTTTCCGACTTTCGTTTCGTGCGTTGAGCGTTGCGTTGTGTTTAAGCGAGTTGCGAGTAAGCGTTACGATAGCATTAAACAAGTAGTTACACAAATAACATAACACATAAAAAGCATAAAAGTAAATCTGCGTTTTGAGTTGCGATGCGATAGAGTTGTGATTGCGTTGCGATTGCGTTTGCGAATAACATCCCAAAACATATGTAAAGCACACACAAGTAAAGCACATAATAACACACATAGAACAATACCAGTAACTGCGTTTCGAGTTTGCGTTGCGATAGCGATAGTATCAATTAGATGTGATTGTCGTGTTTTGAAAATGCGTTTAGAATGCGTTTGGTTTATCGCATTGTTACTTCACTTATTAGAAAATCATAGTTTAAAAATATCGTCTAAAATAGTTAACATTTTGATTACTACGATGGATTAGACTAATAAGCAATAATTAAGCAAGAATTGACAGATCTAAATGATAACACATCTTGACTTTGACTTTGACTTGCAAAGTCGGGTTATTACACATTACATCTAAAAACGCAAACAAAGTTAACATTAACATCATTAATGACCAAGTGTACTTAGTTAGCTTTAATGCAAAACACAAAATAAATACTAACCAACTGTTGATTCAACAACAACATCGTGATTTATTATACGATGAAAATCAACCAACTGAAAACCATATAAAGGTCCTTCGAAATCTTCACAGCGTTTGACATTTGTTTGATGGTAGAAGATGAGCTTATACAAATGCTTGATGACAGGAAACTTGTCGTTCATCTCACCAACACCAAACTTGCTAAGAACGACTGCATTGCCTTCCTCAAGCTGGTTTTCAAACACAGACATCAACACCTTCTTTATAGTGGCCTGAATCTAATCGCCCTAAATAAAATAGAAGATCTATTATGTAGCAGTATAAACTAAAACATACAAAAAATAAAGATAAGTACTTTTAATAATCAAAATACCTTCTCATCCATCAAAATCATGTCAATCTGGTAGGCTTGCTTCCACAAACATAATATTCGCACCTTCAACTTCCATGTATCTTTCTCTGCAGAGATTTGCCCAATATAACATATTGCATCATTATCCATTGTTGGTACGATGCAAGTACAATAATCGTTGAGATTTTAAGAATAAAAAAGAGGTAAAAGAAGAGAGATGATGATGATGAAGTATTTAAAGGAGAGTGGATATATGCTGCATTTCTCCATATGCCGTTTAGATCTCTAGGGAAAAGAGGGCGTGCAAAAGAACCATAGTTTAAAAGCAGAAATTAATTTTTTTAATTTATTTTTCTTTTATTTATTGTTTTAAAATCAGAAAATAGATGATATCATGGATTTAAAATTTGACATCAGTCTTAATCCCTATTTTATTAGATAAAAAGATATAAAGCAAATGTGATAGACATACATGTAATTTTACATTGCATACAACTTTCGAAGCAAAATTAACAAATAAGTAAAAGATATTTTAGAGGGATATAATAGTAAATAACATTAATTTCTATGACACTCACAAAAGATACGATTTTTCTTTGCAATCTGAAATTCATTTCCATCTTTAACCTTGTTCTTCTGTATTTGTCCTTGTTTGAGAAGCCAACGACCCTAAATTCATCATTTATTCAATTAATGTCAGTAATTGTGAAATCCTTCGTCATCCAACAAGCAAAAACAAAGACTTGATAAGATTGTAAGGAGTGAGATGTTGGTTGGGGTGGGGGATGCCCTTCAACGCTAGCTGCTCCACTTTGGGGTGGTGTTGGTTAGGTTGGGGCATGGCGTTGCCCCTTTAGCGTGGTATTTAGACTGGCGTGTGAAGGGGGGCGGGTGACTTGACTGACTTTGGTTGGCTAGTTCAATATAGTTGGCTACTTTAATTAAAAAAATTCACATGGCTGACTACGCCAAGCTAAGCCACGCTACACCACACTCCTCATTATGCAGGGTAGAGTACCAATGAGTTTGATTCAATCGGTTTGGATTGCAATATGCTCGAAGGTATTTGTTCTACATATTCAGTTTCTCAAAAGCTTCAAATCAGTACTCGTTTCTGATGCTTAGGCATGATTAGGGTTTTTTTTTTTATAATGAATTTTGTTTTTTTTTTTATTATGAGTTTGTGGTTGATTATGTTATTATTGAGTTCATGATTTGGATTGGAATATACTCGACGAAGGCACTTTGTTCAAGAATTTAATTTTTTTTTACAAGTGCCACTAAGAGGTGCGATTGTAGACTCATGCGTATGAGTCGAAGACAAAGGAAGACAGAATTTCAATACAGAAGTATGTTATTTCCCGAATTCGATTTCGTTCGTATAACAAGATTACAAAATATTTATAATCTCATCCCAGGTGAAGCCGTTCTTCAATTTTTTTTTTTTTTTTTTTTAATCTTGGCATGAATAGGTATGCCTTTTGTTTTGCTTCATTTAGGGTGAGCGGAGTGGGGCGGTAAACCCACTCGATACCGAACCTCCATCCACCGCCAACGTTTTACTGATCCAAGTTTACCGATTGGGGGACATTTTCGGTGAAGCTATACCGATTGGGGGAGAGGGAGGGAAGGGGGAGAGAGATGGGTGTGTGGTGGGGTCCATTCTTTCTCAAACAATCACACATTTTCTTTTTGTTTTTTAAATAGTTTACATAAACCCCATTAGGTAAACCACCGCCAACGTTTTTGAGCATTAGGTAAACAATTTTGATGAATTGACATGACACTGTCTGATTGGGTGAATGAGAAGTTTACCTATTCCAGAAAGGTAACTACAAATTGGTACCGAAAATGATTTGGTATAGTAAATTTGGTACCGATGCGATTCCGGTTTGATTACAGGATTTGATACCATTTGCTCATCAATAATTTAAATATCCAAGTTAAATTTACATGCTACAATTCATTCATTACAGAAAAAGACAAAAAAGAAAACAAAAGAAGATGTGTATATAAAACCTCATTCAAACAAAATACAATTTACTTACCACGTGTATGAAAATCAATCTAAACTGTGTAATTACTTACGTTGTTACGTGGCATGAGCTCAAAGGTGATGTTAGGGATGAGCTCGGTAACGAAAACCACCAAAAGTGGGTACCGGTACCGAATGTACATGGTACGGCAACGGTACGATACCAGTATTTCAGAGTAAAAACCGGTACCGAAAATGTATCCGGTTTGGTAAATTTGATACCAGTACCCGGTACCATTTGTTTATTCCTATGTGTGATAGTCGGTACCGAATCGGTACCGAAAATGTCAAAAGTCGGTACCAAATCGGTACCGAAAATGTATCCGGTTTGGTAAATTTGATACCAGTACCCGGTACCATTTGTTTATTCTTATGTGTGTTACTGTTCATTTAGTTGTCTTATTAATATATATAGGTAAATATGTCTTTGGCTGCATAGTTTTTATTTTCCCGATACATACCACTCTACAATTTGTACTATAATCGCCAACATGTTTCTGGTTCCTTAATTTCCTCATCAGGAATTTGGACCACAGATGCCGACACCTGTTACGCATATGCGCAAATATGGAAGCAATCTTCTTCAAGTCGTGGGCCAATTTAATGGTAGTGTCATTATCCAATTCTGGAATGAAGTTCATGCTTGACTCCACCGAAAATTTTTCATGATGTTTATGTAGGAAGATATATTATAGCGATTCTCTTCATGAGTAAGCTCTCAAATCCTAGCTTTCCCATCATTCTCTATTATGTTCAAATAGTTGATGTTCAACCTGATTCATGTTAGTTAGACACATGTATTTGTGGGTTTGAAGAAACACTGACCTTATGGGTAAGCTCCGGCTAGAACTTTAACTCTTTGGTGATCCGAACAACTAGCTGCAAAACCAAACACTGTTAGGACTCGTTACAGGAATGTGGTTATTCCTGTAACCAGCCTCCGGCGTAAGAATAAGTCTCGGTTTGGGAGAAAGAAAGTATGAGTATAGAGAGAGAGAGTAAACGAGAGCAAGATGATTCGTACCTTTGATGTTTATCTCTATTTATAGTTTATTACTAGGGTTTTCCCTAACTTAGGATGGGCTCCGATAACTTAGGGATTTGCATGATCTTCCCAAAAGTTTGGGGATTTGGTTACGTGGTTTATCCATGCAGAATAGAACATTCTAGAATAAACGTGTGTTATTAAATATTTATAATAAAATAATAGGTGATGATCGGGTCGGCTTAGCCGATCCGGGTCATACCTCGTCATGTCCCCCCAATCCGAAGTTATGAAATGAAATTCATGAAATCGGACTAAAAAAGGAAAAAGTCAAAATTCCCCCTTTGAGTGTAAGTTTCTCGAGTGGGGTACCGTTATGTTTTTTGAAAAATGGCGGCGATGGGAAAGGATGTGACAGTGAAGTCATCATTAGGATGACAGTTGTACCTCCCCTGTCTTGACACGCGTTCCCATCCGTTTGCCTTTTCGAATTCGAAAGGTTGCCATCCCTTATAAATAGGTTTCCCGTTTAGGGTTTGGGATTTCATTTCTGTCTTTGTTCACAACCACTTTCTTCTTTAACTTCCTGATTCCAAAAATGGCTTCCAAAACCGGCGAATCCTCTTCCTCTGCCCAAGCAAGTTCTGATACCCTATATGTCAAATGGGGGCTTGTATCGTTCAACAATCTTGTTCAAGATTATGGCGTTAGGGCAGAGTGGAATCCAGTGCTGCCGTTAAAGATAGACACGACATTTCCTTTGAAAGAGGGTAAAATCACTATGTTTAGTGATTTTTTCAAATTTTGTAATTTCTGATTGCCAATCACCAAGTTTTGCAAGTTGGTTCTTGATCATTATCCCATTCACATTTCTCAACTGCATCCGTTAGGGTTGGTCAAACTTTAACAGTTTGAATTTGCTTGTACAGCCCTGGGTCATATCCCTGAACTTACCGTTTTTAGGGCTTTTTTTGTTCTCATGTGGAAATCCCCCTTTTTCACCTTTGATAGGCGAGAGATCGACGTGTCTTGCTTAAGGGACATTCCTACCAGTTCCCGGGATAAGGATTGGAAGAAGAAGATCTTCTTTATTGACGCTGGTGTGATCCCCGGGGAAATGCAATAGAGGGAGATGGGACCCAAAGACAAGGTTAAAGATGACGGTCCCCCAAAGGATGCTTATGTGGAAAACGCCCTGTTTAAGAGATTGTGTCAATGTCCCTCCGAGTGCACAATGATCCCGGAGGGAGCCTTAGTGATGGCGGGAATGAGCCTGCTATGGCGTGATATCAGGTTGTATCCTTCCTTCCAAAGGGATGATGAAGGTACGTGAGCCTTTGCCTTGACTGTATTCTACTAATTGTATGTGCATTAACATGTGTAAATGTCATAGGTAAATGGAGTTTGTTTGATTTTGTTGATCCTCCTCGGAATGCTGCTTTGAGGGCCGCGGACCGTGTGATTGGGGAACAAGAACCCAATGTGTTGAAGGTCCATCTGGATCAATTTTTGATGCCCGCCGTACCGGCGGAACCTTCTGCTTATATATCCCAGCCTTCCCCCAGTGGAGGGGGTAACGCTTCTTTTGTAGAGACGAAAAAACCTATCCGGGTGAAGGTTACCGGTGGGGAATACATGGTCCCGGGGGCTACTACATCGCATGTTGCAGGTAGCGTTTCTATGACCTCGGGGGCGTTTCTGTGTCATCTACTACTGCGGAGCTGGTGAGTCCAACCCGCCTTCAGAAAAAATGAAGGTTTGTGCCAGCCTTGACTGCTTTTCAAGCAATCCAAACCGCTCACGCCTTACCCACTCGTGAGTAATTTTGTTTGTGTATGTAAGCGTTGACTTTGTATGCTATGTTGCTGAACATCTAATTTTGACACATGTTCTTCTGCTGAGGTACAAGTTAAGGCTGTGTCCTCTGCCCCCTTGACGTCTGTGGATGTTATGCCTTCCGCTACAAGTGGACCAAGCCTTTCAGAGCTTATATCATAGGTAAGTGATGTCGCTGCTGTGAGTTCTTTAATACCGCCTACTGTGTTCAAAGCTGCATTGGCGGTGACAACCAGTCCGGTTTCTACACCGATGCCTTCAAGTGTTACCCCTACATCTTTGTTTGACTCTCCTTTTAACGTTTTTTCTGCTACTGGAAAGGAGATGCCTACAGTATCCGCTGCTTACGAGGCAACCAGTGCCAGAGATATCGCCGTGAGCGATGTTAGGGGATCTAGCAGTGGAATTGTTGATGATGGGGCCCGTTTGGCCGATGATCTTTATCTGCCCACTATTAATTGGGATCTAAATGTGCAAGACAAACATTATCAGCCCAAGTGGAAGATAGCGGAGTCATCAAGATTGATCTTCCCCTAGTGGTACATCGCTGGGTTGAGCGTGCATATCCCCCCGGTTGATTCAGCCTATGTTGAGGGGTTAAATAATGAGAATTTGATGACTGGCACGATGGTGGACTCCGTTAGTCAGCCCCGGAGGCTAGCAGAAATCTGACGCCGGTGGATGCATGATAACAATGAGCTCCACCAAGCGCGGATGGCTATTCAAGAGCTGAAGGATGAGAAATATCGTTTGGAAAGTCAACTCCAAGCTGCTGGTCTGAGGGAGAGCAGGTTTGTTTCTGAGAAAAACAAGGCAGAGGATGATTTAAAGCGTGTGACGGCCCATCTTGCTAAAGAGAGGATACTGTGGGCCCGTGATATAGCGGAGAAAGACAGAGTCCTTGCCCACGCTAAGAATGTTCGGGAGGAGCTGGAGCGTAAAGTTGTTACTGAAGCTCAAAAGGTGAGATCTGAGCTGTCTGCTAAAATGGAAAAGTTCCGAATTTACACTGATTTTGTGTCTTAGGTGCAGGAGCGGTACCAAGCTCTAACAGTGGAGTTAGAGGCGTCCCATGCCGAGGCTCAAGCCAAGCAGGTTGAGTTGGAGGAACGAGAGGATCAGCTTAGGAAGCTTCAGCAACAATGTGATTCCCATGTTTTCGAGAAGAATAAACTTATTGAGTCTTCCGCCACCCACCAAGCACGCCTTAAAGAGGAAGAAAATGCACTGGAGCAATCAAACGCCGAGGTGGATAGCCTGACCAGTCATCTTGCTGGATTACGAGGTGACAGGAATTGATTGATAACCAATGGCCTGGTTGGGGCGTTTGAGTACCTACGCCAATCAGAATCTTTTACGACTTTGCTAGACCGCCTTTCTGCGGCTGCTTATCAATCGGGTCACCATGATGGTGTGTACCATGGTTATTTTGAATGTCAACAGTCGGACAAGATTACTCCCGCTTTTCACACAAAAAGAGGCAAACTACAGGGAGATATGGCGGATGCTCTTGAAGCAGCTTGTAATGATCTGCTACCCGCGTATGCGGATCTGATGGACAAAGTGACCGAAGACGGCGTGGACTCCGTACGCCAGATGCTGGACGTGGCGGAGGAGTCTGATGAGGAATGAGTGTTGTTATTTTGCTTATGATATGTACTGTTCCTTAGATATTTTGTAAAACACTATTTGGATTGGGGTGCGTGTAAGCACTCGATTTCTTGTCAGACATTTAATGCTAATATCATGATAGTTGGCGCCGCCATTTGCCTAAATGTGGCGATTTGACGTGTAATGATGACTTTTCATTAATTTTGCTATCGTCATCACTGTCAGGCCCCTTAGACTTGTATAAATTAAGCCATCTTTTTTTCCTAATTTGGTAATTGAAAAAATGGGGCGAAAGTGCCATAAACAGAAAATTTTCCATGTTCTTCGTCGTTTGGATGCAGCTAATGGTCTGATTCTCCTTCAGGTTCCGGTGACTTAGGAGATGATTAAGGGTAGGGAGGTAAACTCCGGTGAGACTGTTCCCCGGGTTAGCCGGTCTTGCCGAAGTATCGGAGATGACGATCCTTCGAGGACTGAACCAGGTGGGATTCCTCTATCAGCTGATATTCTGATGCAAGCTTTTCCTCCTGATCATGTTCAACGCTGTATAAACGACGCCATGGTGGCCATCATGATACAATCTTAGTTGATGATCGGAGAGTGTTAGCTTTTCTGGTAGATGAAGTGAATGTCAACGACCTAATCGTCGACCCTCATCCTTTGGAATATTACGGTGAAGCATTGTACACCCCTGCAGAGGTGAGGGAAATGTTTCCCGATGATTAGATATTTAGAACATGTTCATTTTTTTGGTTCCCGTGTGTTGGTATTTAGCAACAAGGACAAGTACTTGGTTTTTATAAGATGGTTGTATGTATTTATTACCAAAATACCCATCTTTTTTGTAGTGGTTAGTGTATCTATTACCAAGATACCCACTCTTAGGCTGTATATTTCTGATCCTCTAACTTATATATGAAAAATATTTTGTGTTAAGGATACTTGTTTGCCGTTATGTGCAGTTTAAATGCGATGGTAAGTTTTTTGTACCGTAAAGTGCAGTATGAATGCGATGGTAGTTGATATTGTGCATGTAAGTAATGAGAGGAAATAAATAAAAAGAAATAACTTTTATTAACTCAATACTTAAATGAAAAAAGAGACATCGTTAGAGATGAATTACACTTGTTTGTAAAAGGAAAATATAACCAAACCCGCCGTTAGGGGCGGGGATTTGCATGTAACATTTTTTTCAATTGAGCAGTGTTCCAGCTTCGAGGAACCGCGGTGCCATCTAGCCTGGTTAGGAGGTATGCCCCTTTGCCCAAGTCTTCTTGGATGATATAGGGACCTTCCCAGTTGGGTCCAAGTTTCCCTGAGGGCTCCGCTCTACTGGCCTCATTGTCTCACATGACGTACTCGCCTTCTTTGAAAGTATGCTGAGCCACGCGCTGGTTATAGTACTTTTCTAAGGTCTTCTTGTATTTTGCCTCCCTGATGGCGGTAGCCCCGCGCTGTTCTTCCAGTAGGTCTAGGTCTTCCCTTAGGAGCATGTCATTGTCATCATTTGTGGTAAGGCGCCTTAGCGACGGTAAGCCAACTTACGCGGGTATCATAGCCTCGGCGCCATAGGTTAGGCTAAAGGGGGTTTCATTGTTACTTGTCTTGGGCATTGTTCGATGTGCCTAGAGGACATTTGGTAACTCTTCTACCCAAGAGCTTCCCTCATAGCCCAATCTTCTTTTAATTCCATCAAGCAAGCTCGTATTAGCCCGCTCCACTTGGCCGTTTCCCTGGGGATGTGCTACCGATGTAAAGATTTGTTGAATCTGAAACTCTACACACCAATCTTGTAAGACCCTGTCTGTGAATTGCGTTCCATTGTCGCTCACCAGGTATAGCGGCAATCCGAATCGGCATACTATGTGTTCCCACAGGAATTTCTTGGCGTTTTCGGCAATGATTTTGGCCAAAGGTTTGGCTTCAACCCACTTGGTGAAATAGTCGATCGCCACAATTAGATACTTTAGCTTACCGGGAGCCAGGCGGAATGGCCCCACAATATCGACTGCCCATTTTTGAAAAGGCCAAGCCGACGTGATAGGAATTAAATTATTCTTGGGGTGGAGCGTTTGAGGAGCAAATTTTTGACAACTGCGGCACTTCCTGAGTTCATCTACCGTGTCTTCATGCATCCCGGGCCAGTAGTACCCGGCGTTGTAGATCTTGGCGACAACTGCCCGGGGTCCGGCGTGAATACCGCATATGCCAGCGTGTATTTCTTCGATTAGGTATTTTGCTTCTGCTGGGGACACACACCGCAGTAGTGGTCCCAAGTACGGCTTCCTGTATAGGACGCCGTTGTTTAGTTCATATTGCAACGCTTTGGTTTGTATATTTTGAGCTTCGCCTCGGGTAGGGGGTAATTCCCCCTTTGTGAGGAACTTTAGGATTGGAGTGTACCAGCAGGGTTCTTCCGCTGTAATGGCGGACACTTCCCGGGGTTCTATGGAATGTGCTTGTAGCGTTTCCACCGTTACCTCCTTTTCCATACCAGACATAGCTAATTTGCTCAAGGCATCAGCTATTTGGTTTTTTCCGCAATGGACATGAGTAAGTGTGACGCTGTCAAAAGAGGCTATGAGTTCTTTGGTCTTAGCTAGGTACTTTGCCATTTTCTCATCCTTGGCTTCATAAGTCTTGTTCACCTGGTTATTGACTAAAAGAGAGTCAACATATGCATCAACCCTGGTTGCACCCATTGATTGAGCTATTCTTAAACCCGCTAGCAATGCTTCATAATCTGCTTCATTGTTAGAGCATTCAAAATCAAAGCGCATGGCGTACATCAGTCGTATCTCGTCTGGGCTGATTAACATGAGACCCGCCCCAGATCCTTTTCCACTGGAAGACCCGTCCGTGTATAACTTCCAGGTTTGCCTGGCTGTACTGGACTCAGGTATGTCTTTGATCAAGGGATCTTGAATTACTTCTCCCTCGGGAATCTCAGCTAAGAAGTCAGCGATCATTTGTCCCTTAATTGCTGTTCGCTTTCGATATTCAATATCTAGGGCTCCCAACTCAATCGCCCATTTGGCCAACCTTCCTGAGATTTCTGGCTTGTGAAAAAATTGTTGTAATGGATAATTTGTTAAGACTTGTATGCGGTGCCCTTGAAAATATCTTCTGAGACGCCGGGTTGCGTGGACTAGTGCCAGTACCAACTTTTCAAGTGTTGGGTATCGCGCTTCAGGTCCCGCTAGGACTCGGCTAATGTAGTATATGGGTGTTTGTTTTCCATCCCTTTCTACTATGAGTATCGTGCTTACCGAGTTGTGAGCTGCCGCCAGCTACATTTTTAAAAGTTCTTTTGGGTATGGCGCTGTCAACATGGGTAATTTTTCAATGAACCACTTCATGTCTTGTAAAGCCTCTTCCGCTTCACTGGTCCACTTGAAGTTTTTCTTGTTAAGGCAATCTTTCAATGTCTTTATGAATGGCAAAGATCTCTCGGCGTGTCTTGCCAGGAATCTGTTTATGGCCACTAGACGCCCGTTTAATGCTTGTGCCTCTTTTAAAGTCCTGGGGGAGGACATTCGCGTTATGGCGGCTACCTTTTCCGGGTTAGCTTTAAAACCGTCCCGGGTGACCACCACTCCCAACAACTTGCCTTCTTCTACCCTGAACGAGCATTTCTTGGGGTTGAGCTTGATGTTGTATTCTCTCAACTTCTAGAAAGGTTTCTTCGATGTCTTCGAGTATTTGCTTTTCCTCTCTGCTTTTGATCACTAATTCATCGACATACACTTCCAAATTTCTACCGATTTGTTTTTCGAAAGCCTTGTCCATGAGACGCTGGTAAGTGGCTCCGGCGTTTCGTTGACCAAAAGGCATTTTGGTGTAGCAGAAGATGCCCACGTCAGTGTGAAACACCGTTTTTTCTTCGTCCTCCCTTGACATTTTGATCTGGTGATAACCCTTATAGGCGTCTAAGAAACACTTGTACCTATAAGGGACCAGAGAGTCAACTTTGAAATCCATTTTAGGCAGCGGATATGCATCTTTAGGGCAAGCCTTGTTCAAGTCTTTGAAGTCGATGCACATCCGCCATGTGCCATATGGTTTCTTAACCATCACGGGGTTTGATACCCATGTGTGATACTTAGTTTCTCTAAGAATTCCAGCTTCGACTAGCTTTCGTACTTCTTTAACTACCGCTGCTTTTCGATTAGGAGCCATGCTTCGCTTCCCCTGGGCGGCTGGCTTAATGCCCGGGAGCGTTGCTAATTTATGCTCTGCCTTATCCCAGAGTATCCCAGTCATGTCAGAGTGTTCGAAAGCAAAGATATCGGCGTTCCTTCTCAGCAACTGTTTTAGCTTGTTTTTAACCTCAGGAGAAAGGCTATCTCCTATTGTCACTGTTTGTTCAGGATGGCATGTGCTTAAAACTCACCTTTCCGGGCCGATGGTGCTGGTAGGCCCTTGAAGGCACCTCTTGGTATCCAAAACATCCCCCAGCTTATCCCGATATACCGTTGCAATCCCCCGCGGGATGGGGAATTTCATGAACCCGGGCGCCGTGGAAACTAAAGCGTCAAGTTTTCCCAAGGTAAACCTTCCAATGATTACATTGTGATAAGACTCAGAGCGTACCACAAGAAACGTGAGGAGTATGGTTCTCTCCTGGGGGGTTTGTCCGAATGTAACTGGGAAAGTAATTTGGCCGATTGGGTTGACCTTTTCTCTGGTGAACCCTTTGATAGGGGCGTGTACTAACTCGAGCAATCTTCTATCTTCTGGTTGCATTCTGTTAAAACAGTGCTCGTAGATGATGTCTTCCGAACTCCCGGTGTCTACCAGGATTCTTCTCATATTACAGTCGCCTACCGCGACGGATATGATTAGGGGGTCAGTGGTGAGGTGTAAATCCTCTACGCGTGGTTCGATTGTCATGGTTTCCAGCATCCAGGGTTCGAGTGTGGAGAAACTCCATTTTGCTCCCTTTCCCTTGTCGGCGTATACCATATTTAGCTCCCGCTGTCTTTTGCCCGCCCCCTTGTCAGCCTCTTCTTTGTTGGGGGCGGGCCTTGCTTTATATATCGAACCAGGTGAGCCAACTTACCTGCCTTTACAAAATACTCGATTTGCTTCTTCAACTGATAGCAATCGTTGGTATCGTGGCCGCTCCCCTTGTGATATTCACAGTATTTACTGGTGTCTTTATTAGGAGTGTCCTTCAACGGCTTGGGAGGATTGAACTTAAGGTTTTCAGAGGCCAGGATTTCTGCCGACGTTTTACTTAAATTAGGGTAATCAGACCGCGGCTTAGAGGAGGATTCGTTTCTTGAATGTGAACTCCTGGATCTATCGTATCGAGAGTCTGATCTGTCACTCTTTTGGTACCTGTCTCCTCTACCCTTGCCCTTAGAGTTCCGCTGCTCTCTATCATCTTGATTTTTCTGGGCTTCCTTTTTTCTGTTAGTCGCGTGTCTGGCTGCCACGGTTTTTTCTTGTGTAACATATACCTTGGCTATCCTTAGGATTTCTTCTATGGTGGAGGGCACGCCATCCCTTCCATAGAGTGTCCTTAATAACTCATCATCGTTTACTCCTTGTAGGAAAGCACCGCAGGCCAAATCGTTCGTGACACCTGGGATCGCCATGCTCTCTTTGTTAAATCTGATGATAAAATTCTCCATTGTTTCATTATCTCGACGACGAATGTGAAGGAGTTCGTTTCGATCTTTTGTGTGTCTTTTCTGCTGACTGAAATGCAACGTGAATTTGGCTTCTAAGTCTTCAAAGCTATCGATTTCTCCAATGGGTAGACCATCCCACCAGACTCGTGTTGCCCCTACCAGCGTTTGGACAAACATTTTACACCAAGGGGGCATGGGCCAGCAGGCTACTTCCCCGGCGCTTTTGAACAGGTTGAGATGGTCATCAGGGTCACCTAGACTATCGTATTTGCCTACTGTTTGAGGCATCTTGGGTTTTTCCTTGATTGGGGCTTCGGCTATTCTCCTTGTGAACTTGGACTTGAAAGTAGCGTCCACAGGTTTGTAAGGTCTGGTGAGATCGTCATCTTCAACGTTAATGGGTTGTATTAGAGGTGTTGCTCCGCCCTGGCTGTTTCCCTGAGTGATAGGGGGTTGGGCCGAGGTAATGTTTAATGTAGAGCTAGGGCCCCCGCTTGGAGAAAAACGAGGCCTAGATGCGTTTCCTCTGTCATAAACAGGTTCCGCTGTAGGCTGGGGTTGACTGTAAGCCGGTTGGGATGTTGGAAAAGTCCACCAAGGTGGCATATAGGCCGCGTATGGTGACTGCTGAGCATAACTTTGTGCCGCCATCTGTGGAGTATATGTTTGAGTATTGTATGAGGGTAAATGCCCGTATGGGGGTGCATAGTAGCAACCTGGGAAGTAAGCCTGATTCCCCGGCGTGACCGGGGCGTTCATGATCCCTGGAGGCATGATGACCGGCTGGTGTGGCGGCGTGGACAATGCCGCTGTTAATGCTGCCGAGTATAAAGGTGGCATGGCGTATGTTGCCGAGGGCTGAGAGCCATGCTTATCTGTGGTGTGGTAAAACTTGGGCCTGCAGACGTGATAATAGGCATAGTGCTATGACGTAAGGTCTGTGCACTCATTGTTGATGCTGGGTGGAGACATTAGTGTCTATTGTAGTTGGTACCACTGACCGCAACTGCCAGGAGGTGTATGAAAAAGGGTCTGCTGTTTTCATCCCAGAAGAAACAGCAGAGGTGCCTGCAAACCCTTGTGGTGGTACTTCTGCTTCAAATTCCATGTCGAGAGACCTAGTCACAGCAGGTGAAGCCGGCATGGTGGTGACAGGATTCATTTCCAACAATGGGTTGCTGGTTATCATTGCCTGACTTGGTGTTATTGTCGTGTTCTGATCGCTTGCCATTGGGTTTAATCTTGTTTTTATTACTGAAAGGTCCCACGGATGGCGCCAATGAAGAAACACTGACCTTATAGGTAAGCTCCAGCTAGAACTTCAACTCTTTGGCGATCCGAACCGCTAGCTGCAAAACCAAACACCGTTAGGACTCGCTACAGGAATGGGGTTATTCCTGTAACCACCCTCCGGCGTGAGAATAAGTCTCGGTTTAGGAGAAAGAAAGTATGAGTATAGAGAGAGAGAGTAAACGAGAGCAAGATGATTCGTACCTTTGATGTTTACCTCTATTTAAGTTTATCATTAGGGTTTCCCCTAACTTAGGATGGGCTCCGATAAGTTAGGGATTTGCATGATCTTCCCAAAAGTTTGGGGATTTGGTTACGTGGTTTATCCATGTAGAATAGAATATTCTAGAATAAACGTGTGTTATTAAATATTTATAATAAAATAATAGGTGATGAACGGGTCAGGTTAGCCGATCCGGGTCATACCTCGTCAGGGTTTTTATTAAAACCATTTCTTAATCATTTTTGGGCTTATAAGCCATACAATAAAAGTCGAGCCCTTGCTGATATAATCTTGAAATATCAGTAATTGAGTTAGGGTTATTATTTTTATACAGTTTCAGTCGTATCAAAAATCCTGTTAAAGGACATTCATGTAAACATCTTCAGGTAAGTTCCCTAATGCTACATCATAGAAAAACCTCAATGTTTTATGCGAATCTAGGTTTTATATTTTTATTAACTTTTTTTTATCTGCAGTGCTTTGATTTTTACAATTATGTGGAATCAAAAAGACCATTGTGGCGTTGTCTCCATTGTAGTCAATCAGTCTGCTACCAAGATATCAAAATTGATCAAAGCATGATCAAGGCAAGTCAACATTCGTACTTACATATTCAAATTCTTCCATTTATCTAATATTTTATATATATTTTTTTTAATAATTTTAAGTCATAGTCAATTGATTTGTTTTTAGGTCCTCAAAGACGTAGGAGAAGATGTTTCTTATGTGAGAATATCATGACGGTTCCTGGGAAGCTGTCACAGATAATATCAACCGTGAGCTTACAGAAAAACCAAATGATTTTGTTGCCAATATGATTCAGTTACCGCTGATCATAGTTATGGATAACGAATAAAACCAAATGATTTTTGTTGCCAATATGATTCATGTTACCGCTGATCATAGTTATTGATAGCGAACAGCGACAAGGCATCTATATGCTACGTAGTGATAACGATACCATAGCGCCCGGTATTTCGTATTTAGCGATAAGGTAGTAGAAAAAAAATATTTCACATCAAGCATTCAAATATTGTAGCAATTATAATCCAAAAATAAACCTTTCCATAGTACCAAAATAGATAATATGCTATGACTAATAATCTAAATCATCTAAATCTACATATTCCGTCTAGTTGTCATCATCAATGCCATCCATTGTCGGCACAAAATGCTTATAAGGCGCAACATTTTCATCGATTTCCACATCAAAATCATCTCCATCTACTAAAGTTCTTTTGAGTTCAGGATCCGGCGAGTTTGACGGAGCTTTGGTCCCGAATGACGTGTTAGTGATAATAAACGATAAGAAACGTGTAGAAGATAGAATAGAACACCGAGCGGTCACTTATAATCTGGTCTCTTATTGATAATTCAACGTTATAGCTCCGTGAGACCAGTTGGACAGCATTTCCTCTTAGGGACCAAAAGCTTATCCAACACAAGACCCAAGAACCCATATATATAGGCATTAGGGCTTCGTACGAAGCTAACTCTGGCTTCGTACGAACCCAGCTTGGTCTTTGGATCTTCAATACAAACCATTATGCACTGCCTTCGTACAAAGCCATGCCTTCGTACGAAGGTACTGTTACATTATAGAACCTTGGTTTCGTACTGGATTTCACCCTATTCTATACAATATTCAACACGCACTTTATCTAGCTATTCGTACAGTGGCAGACGTACGAATAATGCACCAACAGATTCCCCCTCGGCTGTCGCTGTCAAATCGTCAAAAAACCTTAAGTTGTGTTTGAATATTCTGCAACTTCACATATTCTGCCACTTCAATCAACCATCTTCAAATCTTAAATAGATTCCCCCTTGATTGATGATTCGGGTTTGCTTTTGACAATGTCAAGTACGTTCCCCCTGAAATGAATCTTCAGGTCTTTTGCACAGTTCACGACTCTACTCTGATTTGCTAAACTGCAACCTTCATAAACAATCACTAACTTGAAACTAATCACTGCAGCATTCTCTGTTTCAGCTTTAACCACATCCGAGCTCAGTTTTTTATATAACCTTTCAGCAACACAATCTCGCATTCCGCATGCTCGATCTAAGAATGTACAAAAACTCAACCGGCAATTGACAGAAACTTCAAATACACCACTGGTTAACTTCAAATCAGTGATTCCCCCTGAAGATCCGATATCCCGTTTTCCGTGATCACTTTTAAGCACCGTAAGAATGATAGTTCCGTGTAAACGGTATTCTCCACAGCAAATCTTCATCGGACAACGAATCATCTGGTAACGTATACTGATCTTCGAAGCATTCGACCACAATCAGATTCACCCTCTCGGATAATCTCGATCTCGAAAGCTATCATCCACAATCAGATTCACATTCCCGGACAATTCTGAAGTCGAAACCACCCGAATACTGTTGCAGTGTCACGAATTTCAAAAATGCCGGAATTTCAACATATGATATTGAAATTTTAATTCCCCCTCATTTTTGCAAATTCTGACATCTTATCACTAAATTCCCCCTGAAACTGAGCAATTCAGTCTTTTGTCATCTCTGAAAAACTCGACTCAATGAAGAATGTAACAATTCTGCCACCAGGCGTCAGTTTTTCATCTATACGGATTTAACAGTTTTGGCCCATAAATAGTCCGATACCCTGGAATATAACAGTTCTGCACCAGTATCATGACTACCCCACTAATCTTCACAATCTGTGATCATCTGTATGCTAAAGACCCGGATTGAATTGACAATGAAAAACCCAAGTGTCCCTTCGTACGAACTCACAAAACATTTGACAATTATGCCCCTAGCGCTTTCGTACGAACCCAGGACTGTGCCTTCGTACCAGCATGTTTAACAGTCTTATATCGTCCCTTCGTACGAAGCCATGCCTTCGTACAAAACTGAGCTGATGTCACCAAGAACACATTTCGAACACCAATTTTGATCCAGAGTCTTCAATTCTTTGAATTTCATGATGAAATTTCATAGGATTGTGTGAAAATCAATTCCGAACAGAATGATGTCTTCAATTTCGAATTTCATCCGTGAATTGACCTTCAATTTGATGTTTTTCTATGTTTTAACGTCAAAACTCACTACACAACCAAAATTATTGAGCGTAAGTGATTCAACCGACTGTTAGATCGATTGAATCGGTACCGTAGCTCTGATACCAATTCTGAGTTTAGGATTCAGCGAGCTTGACGGAGCTTTGGTCCCGAAAAGACGTGTTTGGTGATAATAAACGATAAGAAACGTGTAGAAGATAGAATAGAACACCGAGCGGTCACTTATAATCTGGTCTCTTATTGATAATCCAACGTTACAGCACCGTGAGACCACTTGGACAACATTTCCCCTTAGGGACCAAAAGTTTATCCAACACAAGACCCAAGCACCCATATATATATAGGCATCAGGGCTTCGTACGAAGCTACCTCGGGCTTCGTACGAAGCTACCTCTGGCTTCGTACGAACCCAGCTTGGTCTTGGATCTTCAATATAAACCATTATGCAGTGCCTTCGTACGAAGGTACTGTTACATTACAGAACCTTGGTTTCGTACTGGATTTCACCATATTCTATACAATATTCAACACACACTCTATCTATCTATTCTTTGGACCTGAAACTATGTGTTCGGTGATAATAAACGATAAGAAACGTGTAGAAGATAGAATAGAACACCGAGCAGTCACTTATAATCTGGTCCCTTATTGATAATCCGACGTTACAGCACCGTGAGACCAGTTGGACAGCATTTCCCCTTAGGGACCAAAATTTTATCCAACACAAGACCCAAGCACCCATATATATAGGCATCAGGGCTTCGTACGAAGCTACCTCTGGCTTGGTCTTGTATCTTCAATACAAACCATTATGCAGTGCCTTCGTACAAAGCCATGCCTTCATACGAAGGTACTGTTACATTACAGAACCTTGGTTTCGTACTGGATTTCACCCTATTCTATACAATACTCAACACACACTCTATCTAGCTATTCGCACGGTAGCAGACGTATGAATAATGCACCAATAGTTGAGCTTGACCTCGATGTTGAAGTTCCCTCACCCCTTTGACTAGTATTTCCACTTCTTCTAGTATAATAAACCGGCTCATTCGCTCCGACAGCCGTTGCAACATCACCGTATATCAAATCTTCACCCTTATGAACAAGGGCATTTTCTTCGTTCTCTTCTAACCCCTCTAAAGCTCCCTTCAGCCGCTCATTTGGATCTTGTAGGTTTCCATCATCTAAGATAATCGGGTCAATCGTATCACGCATATCATACCTTCTTCTTAAAGCTAGATTATACTTAATGTACACAAGATCATTAAGCTTGCTTTGCTCAAGTCAGTTTCTCTTTTTGGAATGAAGCTACATAAATAAAATTTAATAAGTAAATAACTATTACGAAATGTTAAATACTAAACAAATAGCTTCTTTGGATCTTGTAGGTTTCCATCATCTAAGATAATCGGGTCAATCGTATCACGCATATCATACCTTCTTCTTAAAGCCAGATTATACTTAATGTACACAAGATCATTAAGCTTGCTTTGCTCAAGTCAGTTTCTCTTTTTGGAATGAAGCTACATAAATAAAATTTAATAAGTAAATAACTATTACAAAATGTTAAATACTAAACAAATAGCTTCTTGCATGTTCAAATACGCTCCAATTGCGTTCGCACCCCGACGAGCTACACGTCAAACTAAGAACCTTAATTGCAAACGTTTTTAGAGTCGGTGCCAATGCTCCATATTGCATCCACCACTCCGCTAATTTAATAGCAAAATAAACAAAAAGTAAGTTAGACTTTCGTATAAGTTATATTTATAAAAGATATACCTGGCGCAAGCTTTGCTCGCATTTTCTTTGCCATCTGATATCCGAAAATCCCATCAGCACGTCGATATAGCGGGAGCTCAGTGTTAATCTGTATCTGCTCATCTTCGGTTAATATCAATTCAGTAATGCATGCTTGTAATCCACTTATACCTCAGTAGCATCCTCCACCTCTGGGTTGTTGTAATACAAACCAGGATTCAAATAATATCCCGCTGCATGCAAAGGTTGATGTAACTGACAATCCCACCTTTTATCAATTATTTTGAAAATCTCTCTATACTTTGCTTCTTTATTTTTGAAATAGGCAACAATCAACTCCTTTGCCATTTTCATAGCATTATAAATATAACCCATAGGAGGCTTTTTCTCTTAATCAACTAAACGAAGCACTCCTAACAATGGATACCCAATTTTCACCACAAAGTTTACATTGATCCAAAAGGATGGCAACAATATAATATTCACTATCTATGCACCTCCCGTCTGCTTTGCGAACTTGCTTGTATTCCACTTTTCGGAGGTGAACATTTTTTTAAGCTTTGCTTGTTTACCTTGAAACAATTTACAGTGATGAAAGCGGTCGCAAATCTGGTTTTCGCGGGCCTAACCATGTCTTTTTGCCCAGTGAACATCATCATGTTCTGTAGCAATGTGCAGTTATATACGTATTTGTTCACTGCAATTTCCCTATCAAGACAACCCTTTAAATCGGGTAACTTGAAGATGTCTTCAAACATAAAATCAACGCAATGGGCCGCACATGGAGTCCAATATATGTGGGGGTATTTTTCTTCCACAACTTTACTCACAACTGTTACTTGCGTTATCAGTCACAATTTGAATAATATCCTTCAGCCCAACCTCCTGAATTAACCGGTCAAATTATTTGAACATGTTCTCACCTACAAGATATTTTATAAGTTACTAAATATTTCATCTCTAGTAAGTATTAACAAAAAGAAAAGACTTAAATAGTTACAGGTGTGAGAATAGCTAGAAGCATCGACTGATTCAACGAACATACTCCCCGAGGAGTGTTTACTAGGAAGTTGATTAACGCCCTTCCTTTCCGATCTCTCCAACCATCAGCCATCAAGGAACACCCATAGGTTGACTTTTCAACCTCATTATCATGCAAAAAAAAATTGGTATGTTCTATCTCTAACTTCAACATAGGAACATGTACCTCATGATGGCATATCACATTTTGATAAAGAAGAAGAAACGTGTAAAAGAGAAGAAGTGGTTGATTTAGAAGAAAATGATGAAGATGAACAAGTGGGTCAACCTCAATCAAAGGGAAAGTGAGTTGCTTCATCAGCCGGTGCTACCGATTCTAATAAAAAAGGAAAAGGCCATATGTATGCAATGTTCAAGCCATCGCTTACATTGGGGAAGAAAGAAGGGAACTTGGTAGGAAGCGTAGAGCACAATGAAACCCAAAAGAAACTAAGACTTGATACGGTTCAAAAATTTTCTCGTTGGATGTATAATGCGGGGCTTTCGTTCAATGCGGTGATGTACGATAATTTGGGGCCCGCAATTGAAGTGATTGGTAGATATGGGTGCGGTATGAAACCCCCTACCTATCATGAGGTACGTGTTCCTATGTTGAAGTTAGAGATTGAACACACCAAAAAAATTTGCATGATAATAAGGTTGAAAAGTCAACCTATGGGTCTTCCTTGATGGCTAATGGTTGGAGAGATCAGAAAGGAAGGGCGATAATCAACTTCCTAGTAAACACTCCTCGAGGGAGTATGTTCGTTGAATAAATCGATGCTTCTAGCTATTCTCACACCGGTAACCGTTTAAGTCTTTTCTTTTTGTTAATACTTACTAGAGGTGAAATATTTAGTAACTTATAAAATATCTTGTAGGTGAGAACATGTTCAAATAGTTTGACCGGTTAATTCAGGAGGTTGGGCCGAAGGATATTATTCAAATTGTGACTGATAGCGCAAGTAACAATGTAGCAGCGGGTAAACTTGTGGAAGAAAAATACCTGCACATATATTGGACTCCATGTGCGGCACATTGCATTGATTTGATGTTTGAAGACATCTTCAAGGTACCCAATTTAAAGGGTTGTCTTGAAAGGGCAATTGCGGTGAACACATACATATACAACCGCACATTGCTACTGAACATGATGATGTTCACCGGGTAGAAAGACATGCTTAGGCCCGCGAAGACCAGATTTGTGACCGTTTTCATCACTCTAAATTGTTTCAAGGTAAACAAGGAAAACTTAAAAAAAATGTTCACCTCCGAAAAGTGGAACACAAGCAAGTTCGCAAAGCAGACGGGAGGTGCATGGATAGCGAATATTATATTGTTGCCATCCTTTTGGAACAATGTAAACTTTGCGGTGAAAATTGGGTATCCATTGTTAGGAGTGCTTCGTTTAGTTGATCGAGAGAAAAAGCCTCCTATGGGTTATATTTACAATGCTAAGAAAATGGCAAAGGAGTTGATTGCTGCCTATTTCAAAAATAAAGAAGCAAAGTATAGAAAGATTTTCAAAATAATTGATAAAAGGTGGGATTGTCAGTTACATCAGCCTTTGCATGCAGCGGGATATTATTTGAATCCAGGTTTGTATTACAACAATCCAGAGGTGGAGGATGCTACTGAGGTGATAAGTGGGTTACAAGCATGCATTACTAAGTTGATATTAACCGAAGACGAGCAAATACAGATTAACAGTGAGCTCCCGCTATATCGACGTGCTGATGGGATTTTCGGATATCCGATGGCAAAGAAAATGCGAGCAAAGCTTGCGCTAGGTATATCTTTTATAAATATAATTTATACGAAAGTTTAACTTACTTTTTGTTTATTTTGCTATTAAATTAGCGGAGTGGTGGATGCAATATGGAGCATCGGCACCGGCTCTAAAAAGGTTTGCAATCAAGGTGCTTAGTTTGATGGGTAGCTCGTCGGGGTGCGAATGCAATTGGAGCGTATTTGAACATGTAAGAAGCTATTTGTTTTTTTGGGTAAAGGGTTACCCCGGTGATTCTGTATATTCACAACCAAATAAAACAAGTAGTGTAGAAAGCCTACACTAGTTCAATCATGAGACATGCCCCATGAAAGTAAGCAAAAACCAAAAACATTCAAAACAAAGACAACTACTAGACTCTAATCTAGCAAAACCACAAAACATCTAATGACTACTCAACCACCTTCAATCTCATTAGAAAGACTTTGGATCTCCCAAGCTTCAAGAATCCTCTGTACGCTAGCAGTGTTCTTCAGCTTCACACCCATCAGCTTATACCGAACCATTTGAATAATAGAAGCACTAATAGTTTCTGGAGGTCTTAACTGATTCTTAAACAACCTAGCATTCCGCTCCTGCCAGATCACGTAAGACGAAGCCGCAACTAAGATTCTAGCAACCAGATTAGAGGCTGACTTCGACCGGGCACGAACTAGAAGCCACTCCACAATATCACCCCAAATCGGCTGAACCGAATCCATACCCACCTTTTGTCTAACCATGTACCAGACTTGAGACGAGAATTTGCACTTAAAAAATAAGTGATTATGGGAATCATAGTTCTCATAACAAAGCAGGCAGCACATCATGTTCATATTTTTCCTTCGTGAAAGGTCCCAGCCCAAGATTTTATCCTGAGTAAGTAACTTACCCCTCATGATTAACCACATAAAGAAAGCATGCTTCGGGATACAATGAGGAAACCACACAATAGAGTACCAATGAATTTATGGTTCTGTATAGCGAATCGAGTTCCAAACACCCATAGCAGAAATATCACTAAAATGGTCCCCATCACGCCACAAAATCCTATCTCTTTTATTCGGGTCTATATTCATATTGTCAAGCTGAATAAGAACAGGATAGAGATCCCTCCAAGCTATAGGCCACCTCCAATCCCCATTGTATCTAATATCAGCAACTGTAGCCTCCAAGCTGAAACCCGCATTCGTGATCATTCTAGGTGACAGAAAATCACCTAGCGGCCCCAACGAGCACCAAAAATCATACCACGCTGAAGTTCTAATGCCATTCCCAACCTCGGTCCAAAAATGACTTCGCATTAACGGTCTAAGCTGTAAGTTCTAAGAAGCTATTTGTTTAGTATTTGACATTTCGTAATAGTTTTACTTATTAAATTTTATTTATGTAGTTTCATTGCAAAAAGAGAAACCGACTTGAGCAAAGCAAGTTTAATGATCATGTGTACATCAAGTATAATCGGGCTTTAAGACGAAGGTATGATATGCGTGATACGATTGACCCGATTATCTTCGATGATGGAAACCTACAAGATCCAAATGAGTGGTTGAAGGGAGCTTTAGAGAGGTTAGAAGAGAATGAAGAAAATGCCCTTGTTCATGAGGGTGAAGATTTGACATACGGTGATGTTGCAACGGTTGTCGGGTCGAACGAGCCGGTTTATTATACTAGAAGAAGTGGAAATACTGGTCAAAGGGGTGAGGGAACCTCAACATCGAGGTCAAGCTCAGGGCCTAAGCCTAAGAAAAGAACTTTAGTAGATGAAGATGATTTTGATGTGGAAGTCGAAGAAAATGATGTTGCGCCTTATAAACATTTTTTGCCGACATTGGATGGCGTTTATAATGAGCCGGAATATGAAGATTTAGATGATTTAGATTATTAACACCCCGCTTGCGATGTGCACATATAATTTATATATGTGTGGGCCCTGGGGGGCAAAAGTGAAATTTCACTAATTTTACCGCTATTTTACTAATTTCTTGGAAATAACGTTAAAAGTTGCGGACGGTTAATCACGCATCATATGGTGGCATTGATAGCCGAAAGACGAAAGGGTACATGCACTAATCGGCCTTTGTCCCGATTGTTGAGTGTTATGTGCCTTATGTCCAAGGCTTGATGCAAAACTACTATCGAGTCGGGGGTCTCTCTGGAAGCAGTCTCTCTATTCCTACGGGGTAGAGGTAAGGCTGTCTACATCTTACCCTACCTTAACTTTGCTATTAGTGGGATTTACTGAGTATGATGATGATGAGATGATTTAGATTATTAGTCATAGCATATATTAGCTATTTTGGTACTATGGGATGGTTTATTTTTGGATTATAATTCCTACAATATTTGAATGCTTGATGTGAAATATTTTTGAATATTTCTACTACCTTATCGCAAAATACGAAATAGCATGCGCTATTCTATCGCTAACGCTACGTGGCATATAGGTGTCTTGTCGCTATTCGCTGTCGATAACTATGCTTGGGACATCTCGCCACATCGGGGGAATCTCAAGCAAGGTTATGTTTGTGCCTTGTAATCCCGCCACTTGAAACAAAAGAACAAAAATTGCACCTTACCGAGCTCTTGGTTCCTTCTACCAGCGTCCCGTAAGTCCAACCAGGATTAGCTGCCTTTTTACTACCCATTTTGTTAACACTCAACAATTAACGCGGTATATAACAAACTTAACAGTGAATGCAGATTCGATATACATATATATATATATATATATATTTATATAGTGTGATGCTAGATAGAAAACCCTAAAAATTTGAGAAAACCCTAGAAAACCCAACCTCCTGACATTTTTTTTTTTTTGAAAAAAAAATAACACATGTAATATACATGTTTTTAAGAGTTTTGAGCAAAAAAAAAAAAATCAAAAAAGCGCCGAGTGGATGTTTTAAAAAAAATAAACAAGTTTCAGCAACTTTCATCACTAACATGTGTTAGACAAAAAGTTGCTGAAACTTATTTATTTTTTTTTTAAAACCACTCGGCACTTTTTTGATTTTTTTGGCTCAAAACTCTTAAAAACATGTATATTACATGAGTTATTTTTTTCAAAACAAAAAGTCGGGAGGTTGGGTTTTCTAGGGTTTTCTCACATTTTTAAGGTTTTCTATCTAACCCTCTTATATATATATATATATATATATATATATATAGAGGATGGTTCAAATGAAAACCACTTTTAACGCGAAAACTCGAAAACTAACTAAAAAAAGCCTAAAAAACACACAAAAAAAAATTTTTTTTTTTCAATTTTTTTTATAAATTTCGCTAGTTTTTATATATGAAAAAAAATTTCAAAAAAAAAATGTTTTTTTTTTTTTGTTGTACTGCACATGTGTAGTACACTAATACGGAAAGCCAAAACCACTTAACCCACCCCCCACCGACACCCCCCAAAAACCTAAACCCCCCACCCCCCAAAAACCTAAATTCACCCTCCGACCAAAAGCCTAACCCCCCCCCCCCCACCCCCACCCCCCAAAAACCTAAACCCCCCCACCCCCACCCCCCAAAAACCTAAAACTAAACCCTAAACATAAACCCGAAAAAAACCTAAACCCCCCCACCCCCACCCCCCAAAAACCTAAACCCCCCTCCCCCCCACACCCAAAAACCTAATCCTAATCCTAAACCTCCAAAAAAACTAACCCTAAAAGCTAAACTAGACTCAAAAAGCTAATTTTAAGCATGTAATGCAATTGTAGTACATGTTATATTGCACATGTGCACTACTATAATAATAGTATTGAAAACAAGACGACACCATAAATCTTTTTTATGTCATAAAAAATATGCTCGAATATACTTGAATGAAAGATACGAAAATTTGTGATCTTATGGTGTCATTTTTGTTTTAAAATGATAACGTATGAAGAAATGGGAAATGTTTGAAAAGTTATATATTTTTTTTTCCAATTTTACCCCTCCTTCATTAAAAGTCTCCCCCCCCCCCCCCCCCTCCTTTTTAGTGGTTTTTAATTAGTTTTCGAGTTTTCACAATAACTAGTGGTTTTCATTTGAACCTTCCCCTATATATATATATATATATATATATGATTCGATAAATAAGTCTCACTCTCAAGTAATAAATAACAATCAATCATCAGATTCAGAACAGAACTCAAGCAACTAATGTCACAATAAATAAGCCTCAACTCAAGTAATAAATAACATTCAATATTGTGGTTTTTAAAAATTCATGCATGATATTTATACTATTACTGCTGATCATTGAAATCAGAAAGAAAGAAGCTTGCTGAAGAAAGAATCAACATTCAAGAGAAAATCGAAATTAAAGATCGTACCTTTAAGGCTGAAACTTAATTGAGACTTGAGAGACGAAGTTTGCTTGATGGAGGCAGAGGTCGGCAGCAGTTGAAGAGACGATGAAGACGTGGTATTTGAAACGTCAATGTATTACGTGGTGAATATAATAAAACCTAATACGTGCTCATATATAAGGAAACAAATAAAAAAAACATAATGTCTCTATTTTCACGCTTTTCAGCCACGTGATCCAAATAGCGCAGGTCCATCGATTCGCAACCCTATTCGCGATTGATAGCGGCCGCTATTGATAGCTATGCCGCTGATTACAAAGAAAGGGGACACCAAGGCTCAGGCTATGGAGACAACACAGGCCATGAAGACTGGTTCTGTGGTTCAACCTTTAAGAAGAAGGCCAAGAAGATCTGCACCAAGGTTAGTTTTCATCGTCCGTAGACATTGAAGACCGAAAGAAACCCTAAGTACCCTCATATCGATACTCCACAATGAAACAAGCTTGACCACTATCGGATTCTCTAATACCTGTTGACCAAAGAATCTGCAATGAAAAAGATTGAAGACAACAACACTTTGGTTTTCATTGTTGACATTCGGGCTGACAAGGAGAAGATCAAAGCTGCAATGAAGAAGATGTGTGGCATTCAGACCAAGAAAGTAATACTTTGATCAGGTATCTTCATCAAAGCCAGTTATTTTTTAATCTTTGTCTTTTTTGGTGAGTCATGTAAGCTGGTTGCTATTACCTTAAGGTGACAAACTTGGTTGGTTGGGAGGTTTGGATTGCAGTTTAAAAGGGGTTTATTTTGGTCTGGCTCAAGTTGGATTGACCCCGAACACTTTTTTTTTTTTTTTTTTTTATGATTTTTAGAAGTTATTTTTAGTATATGCATAATGTGCCAAGTTGGGGACTTTTTGCATCAGCAAGGGGACAAATCTCAACCTAATTTTTGCGTATTTTGTCAAGTTGTCTTTCAGTTCACATGTTTCACCTGTTATACGAAAGGCTAAACCCAATCTGGTCCTTTTTCGTAAGTTAATTGGTTGAAGTTGTTACCTTTAAGTATCAACGTTTTATTAATCTTCTCTACGAGTGTCCTTTGTTACATTTATTATGTAAATCTGACTTATTTTTTATTTGTAGTTCAGACCTGATGGAACAAAGAAACCCTATGTTCGGTTAACTCCAGACTATGATGCTTAGATGTTGCAAGATTGGAATAATCTAAGGTAAAAGGTCATTTTATTTTAAAGTGGAAATGTGAGCTCATTAGTGCAGTTTTGTTGATTTTGTATATTATTTGGTAGTACATCAGGTTTCATATCATTGTATTTAATTTGGATTCAACTTTGCTAATGGAACTACTTTACCTGCTTCAGTTATGTTTGTTATTTGCAACTAGTTATTTTCCACCCGCGCGTTGCGGCGGGACCCAATGACTACAAAAGGCGTGTAAGCAATACCGAATATCAAAAACATAAATAAAATGACGTGGTAAGAATAGTCACTCCGTCATAAACAAACGATTTTAAATAACCTAATATATAATAATAGGACCCACACGTCCTACACGTTGAAAATTCGGTTGTTTTCAGTTCAGTTATTACGGTGCTAACACGTTAAAATATGGATGAGCTCGGTACCGGTAATGGCAGCAAAAGTACCGATCTGGAAAATTATCGAAATTAGGTACCGGCACCGAAAATGCTCGGTACAATACGGTATGGTATTTGAAGGTAAAAATCAATAAATACAGGTATGGTGCTAGACCGGTGTCAAACCTAAAGTAATGATTCTGAAAACGCCAAAAGGTGGATACCAAATTGGTACCGAAAATGATTTGGTACCGATACGATACCGGTTCGTTTACAGGATTTGATACGATTTGCTCATCAATATTCTAAATATCCAAGTTAATTTTACATGCTACAATTCATTCATTAGAGAAGAAAACAAAAAAAGAAAGCAAAATAAGTTGTTGTGCATATAAAACCTCATTCAAATGAAAAACAGTTTACTTACTATGTGTATGAAAAGTAATCTAAACGGTGCAATTACTTGCATTGCTGCGTTGCTACAGGATTTGTGTGCTCGGTACCAACCGGTACCAAAAATACCGTTACCGAAATCCCCATAAGCGGGTACCGGTACCGAATATATACCTAGTATGGTACAGTTCGGTACCGGACGATACTGGTACGGCACCGGTATTTGAGGTTAAGAACCGGTGAATACCTGTGCAGAACCGGTACCGAAAATACACCAGTTTGGTAAATTTGAGACCGGTACCTATACCCGATACCATTTGCTCATCTCTTAATTCTAATTTTAAATAATTTTAATTCTAATTTTAATTTAATAGTTTAAAATTATCATATATGAATTTTAAATAATTCTAATAATTCTAATTCTAATTTTAATTTAATAATAATATTAACACTGTTCATTCAGTTTTAAAATTATCATATAAGAATTCTTGTATTTAGTTTACTATATTGCCTTATTTCGTCAAACGCAACGTCGGACGAAAAAAAAACATAAGTATCTGTGGCGACGCGTGGGACTTCCCACTAGTAACTTATGAGGGACCCATATCATTCATAGAGGCATTTGCTTTTGGGTTTAGGTTTTTTTTTACATAGTAATTATTACATATTTCTCTAAATAAAAAATTCAATTATATATTTCCCTTTCTTAACCCATATGAATTACATATTTCACTTTTTCATTAAAATTGCTCTTATTAATTACTATTTTACCCTTATTGAACTTTTTAAACGACTAATTACATATTTCTCATTTCTACCATCAATTACATATTTCCCTAATTCTTCTAATTTCTCGATTCCTCTAATATTTCATCAATTGTTTATTGTTAATATTTTATCAATTCGGTTTTTGGGTTTGTCCGATCGAATTTTTTTTTGTCAAAACTGAATTCAAATTCAGCGTAATTTTTAGAGCGGGTCATTTTAAAAATGAGACATTTTAGTTCATGTCATAGCGGGTTCGAGTCAAGATGAGTTTTAATTCAAATTGATACGGTTCAAAATGGACGTGTATTGCAATGCAGAAGACATGGTTAAGGCTTATGAGCTTCTTCGTCAAATGTTGAATAAAGGGTTTCAGCCCACAGTTGTCACATTTATTTTATGTTTTAACTAGGATTAAGCACCCATCGTTGCGGCGAGGGCGAACACCAATGCCACACTACTGCCAACGACCACCAACACTAAAATTGCGGCGTGTTAATGCGAAGAAATTAAACCGAAGCGTAAAACATATAAAAGAATAACTAAGTCGATCTAGGACCCTCGCGTTATGATGAACCTGTCAAACGGGAAAAAAATAGACAACGTAAAAATGTTTAACCACACACGCATATTGTTAACTCGCAAAATTTAGAACGGAACGTAAAGCGAAAATTTTGCGAAAAATGAAAAGTATAGAGGAACAAAGTTGAAAGTAAAAAAGTTGTGAGGTTAAATTGTAAAAGATGGTGTACAATAGTTTAATGTATACAAGTGTTACAAATTATATCTATACTAGGAGCCACTTGAGAGGAGCTTGAAGTTCAAGCCCCACTACACATGGTCTTATGCTTGCTACAGACTCGCGCATTATCATGGGGCACCCTACGCAATAATCATTTGTACATTCTTGTGGCTCAAAGTTGTAAACCCATATTGGGTACAACCATAAGATGCATAATACATCTATAAAGCTTGATGTACAAACTTTAATGCAACAAAATGTCTACAAAACTTGATGTACAATCTTTAATGCAACAAAATGTTGCAAATTAATAAATTATATAGTATATAATGAATGGATTTTGTATGTTATGAACTTATACTGATCTAATAAAAAATTTTAGTAAGAAGAAAAAACATTGGGAGGCCAAAAGTATGTTTGAGGAAATGAGGAAAAAGTTTTAGTTGCATATGGAGATTTACACATTTTTTATGGATATGAATTAGGGCTGCAAACGAACCAAACGAACACGAACAAGACCTTGTTTGTGTTCGCTTGTTAAGAAATATATGTGTTCATGAACTGTTCATGAAGACTTACCGAACGAGCTTTTGTATTCGTGTTCGTTTATTAAGGAAATGAACTTGTTCGTGTTCGTTTGTGTTTGTTTGTTTGTTAATTTTAGGCAAGGAACAAAAACGAACGTTGTTGAACACAAATGAGCACAAACTAATTTTCATGAACACACATGAAAACAAACAAGCGTTCGTTAGCAAAATATATAATACACTGACAATTATCAAATATTTAGCTTTGGAGTTTTGAAGTATTTAAATAAAATATAATAACTAAAACACTAATGAACCATCGAACACAAACAAACACGTTACTGAACGTTTACGAACATAAATGAACGTACGCGACCTCTGTTCATGTTTGTTCATTTAACTAAATGAACAGAACTTTTCGTTTGTGTTCGTTTGTTTAATAAACGAATGAACACAAACGAACTTCTCGCCGAACGGTTCACGAACTGTTCGCTGAACGTTGGGTTCATTTGCAGCCCTAATATGATGTTACAACTGGCACAAACCGGTAATTTCCGTACACTTTAGTTATTGCTTAATGACTGCAATTATGTGCTTAAATGTCAACATTGACTGATTACATGCTAAACAAGTGAATTCATGCACGTTGTATACTACAAAAATATTGTTTTATGCATAAACGAGAGCGTTGCGTCAAAAATACTAAGTAAACTCACCGGTAAGACACAATGTGTCAACAGAACTGCAGAAAGCAGTCGGACAATAGAATTAAGGCCTAGGTGTAGGTCCGACGACAAGAATACATTAAAACCCAAGAGTACATACAAGGGTTTAATATATATACTATACCAAAGCAAAAATAAGCACTAAAAAGCACCCGAAACGCACTTTAAGTGTAGAATTTTATATAATTCAGCTCAAGTCAGCTTTTAACAACATAAATATCATGCAGAAATTTCGTGGTGATATCCAGAATATTTCCCCAAGTGTTGGGAATTAAAAGGGATACAAAAAGATACTTAAAGGGTACTAAAAGTGTAATTTAGCACTTTAACGAATCGGTATCTAACCGAACAACCGGACTTTACCCGGAACATAAAAATAATGTCAATGACACTATTTTTCTTTTTCTGGGCCAGTTAGGGTCCCCGAGTACCCTAACACCCGTTATATTTAATAACACGCTAGTAAACTATTTAATCTCCTAATTAAATAAACTAGTGCCTAACTATTTAGTTGAAATCAAACCTTATTGCAACCCCCCCCCCCCCCCCAACCGATTGGATTTCCCCATGTGGGGGACACACCTTCACATTTCTTGATTATTATATTGTGGTTGTTAAATATCTAGGTGACATTTTAACCTAAGGATAATTAAGTTGATGGTTTATAAATAAGATTAGGGGATAAAGACTCTCACTTACATCAACACCTCACAAAAACTTGTTTTCTCCTTCCCTCCTTTGATACCTTCGGCCGAGAGCAGCCACACACATCCACCCACTTTCCATTTTTTTTATCTTGCCATTTTACATACAATCCAAGGTGAAAGGTCGCATACGAGGAGACCCGGTGCTTACGGAATCACAAGGACCTCTCTACAACGCTTTTAACCACCCATTTTTCGTCTAGTTTCTTCCCTAGCCTTGAGCTAGTTGTAAGTGATTCTAAACACTCTCTTGATCTTATTTAAAGTGGTTAATAAGAGATTTAACGGGTAAAAATTATGAACACTAGAGATCAAAGTTTAAAGTCTTGTTAGAATGATGAATATGGTGGTTAATGAGTAAATATTAGTGTAAAACTTATGGAACTTGTTTTGTTATGGTTATTTATTATTGTTGGATGCTAGTAGGGGAACGGATCGTCATCTAACCACGCTAGGTCATGTTCATGGAACATGAACTAGCACTATGTTTAGTGTAAAAAAAAAATTACAAGATGACGAACCCTTTCATACGGAAACATGAACTTGTGTAAAAATAGTTTTTCTTATAAAATGGGGCTCTAAACTAGTAGATCTAAAGATCTACAAGTGGTATTTTCGAAGGACCAAGTAAAAAAAAATATACAAGTCTTATTTTAAGTCGGATCTTTCATGAACTAGAGGTGTTTTTGTGAACAAACAAGTGTGTGGACACTTGTGTAACAAAAGTTTAACAAAGAAATAATTTTCGTAAAAACCGACTAGAGGTTGTAAAACTTCATGTTCTTTAAAAATAAGATTTCCAAGAAACCGACTTTATTTTTAGAGATGGAAAAACCTACTAAATGTGTTGAAGAGTTACTACACATTTTTACACAACTTGCAAGTTCATGTGATTGCGATATATGTTTATGTTGGACTAGTTTGATGATGATTGGAAATTGATTGGTTGAATTTTTAAAAGAAATGATACGCTAGTAAGCGTGGCCACCTCCAGTTACAGAGGAAACTCTGGCGAAATTTTTACAGAAAATAACACTTAGAATATTTTTGGTGACAAGTGTTATGAATATATTTTTGACTGGTTTTCTAAACAAACTTCGCCATGATTTTTGTTATCAAATGACCAAGTATTCGGAGATGGATTTTTGTAAACAAACTTACTAAGTATATATTTAGAATATATATTTATCACTTGTGTGATTATGTGATTATTTTGTGAACTAGGTATATATTATTTTTAGAGTAAAAATAATATGACTTGGAGATACTCGTAACGAGTAAAAATACAAAAGAATACACATGCAACCTATTTAGACAAAATACATAATTCGGGTGCAAAGTGCAAAATACAAAAAGCTTATATTTATTTTTGAGAAAATAATATAAGTAAGACACTTAGTTAAAAATATAAAATATTTTTAACACAAGAATATATACACAAAAGAGAGTGACTGTACTTGTGCGACACAAGTCTAGTGACTAAAGTTAAGAAACGCGTATAGGTTACGACGTTAATTAAGCAAATCAGGTGAAGTTTACGACGCACAGGAACGCAAAGTTGTGAGTTCATGCTCCCCCTTTTCTTTTAACTGTTTTCAGTTTTATAACTTCGGGGGTGAAATACATGTACAAATATTATAATGTTTATAAATGGTATGATAACAAGAAACGCACTTGGTGAGGACGAGAACCAAGTAGGATGCGTTATGAGAAATGATAACAAGAAACGCACTTGGTGAGGACGAGAACCAAGTAGGATGCGTTATGAGAAATGATACGAGAAATCGTGTCACGAATAGGGTACATAAGCACCATTAATCAACAATATACCTAGACTAAAGAACAAAAGGTTAGATCTAACGGGTGCCGGGCAGCCACACTGTCGGTGAGGGAGAGAATCGAGTAGTGCTTTTGTGTCTCAGAATATACCAATTAAATGCCTAAAGTTTGGTGACTTCCTATGTCGTGTCACATGTTAATGGCTTTGCAACCCATTAACAATCCTGATACTTACAGGAATACTTTATTTACATAAAATTCATACCATACTAAAACTTGATGAATACTTGAGTAGGTGGGGTACTCAAGAAAAGCTTGAATTATACTTGAGTACGTGGGGTACTCAAGAAAATCTTGAATTATACTTGAAGTACGTGGGGTACTCAAGAAAATGGGAACTATACTTGAGTACGTGGGGTACACAAGAAGAATTTGAATTATACATGAGTACGTGGTGTACACATGAAACTGGATTTATATATGAAAACTTGATTTATTCACAAACTATGTTTTCATACAAAGTATACAAACGTGAAATACAAAACTGCATGAATTCACACCAACATTATGTTAACGTTTTTCCAAAACTCACATGTATTTCAGGTAACTAGGATGGATGTGCGCGCGGTCTTGCTTATGCTCTTGGATGTCGCTTTGTTTATCTTTAAATAAAGTTGTGACTTTTAAGACAATATGTTATCTCTTGTTGTAAACACTTGACATATGTTTTCAGTAATGTAATATTTGAAGTTATTTTTGAGCATGTAGTATGTTTACTCTTCGTATGCAATGAGAACCTTTCATGATCACACCTCGTGTTTCCGCCGCAGAAAGGGGTATGACATATGAACTATCATGAAGGAAAACTTGATCCGACTCTTGAGCTATGTGATGAAGAGAAAAGTATTGTGGATAAATACGCGCAAAAAAATCATATATTCCCGGTATTTAACACTTAAATACACTTGTAACATGTAACCTCAATTCACACTCAAATAGGCCAAATATGCGCAAATTTTATCGCCATAACATTTGACTCGAACCTGCTATGAAATGAACCAAAATGTCTCATTCTTAAGATGACCCGCTCTGAAAACCACACTAAATTTGAATGCAGTTTTGACCTAAAAAAAATTGATCTGACAAACTTGATAACCGAATCGATGAAATATTAACAATAAATAACTGGTGAAATATTAGAGGAATTGAGAAAATAAAAAGAATTAAGGAAATATGTAATTGATGGTAGGTGAAATATTAGCGGAATTGAGAAAATAAAAGAATTAAGGAAATATGCAATTGATGGTAAAACTAGGAAATATGCAATTAGTCATTTAATAAGTTCATTAAGGGTAAAATAATGATTAATAAGAGTAGTTTTAATAAAAAGTGAAAATATGTAATTCATATGGGTTAGGGACGAGAAATATGTAATTATTTTTTTTTATTCGGAAAAATATGTAATAAGCCCTCTTAAACCTTTGGGTTTTCACTCTTCTCTCTCAAGCTTAATTATGATCTTTTTTAATTAAAGATGGTTATTAGATCATTAAACAAATGAATTTAATATGAAATTAATTATTATATTTTTTTAGATCAAGTGGTGGAGGGCTTGCAATTCTCTTGAGAGATGCAGACTCTCACTTGGTGCAGAGTGAGGCACTGGTGGGCAATGATAGGAGACACATGGAAACCTGGATTGGATCCTTGAGCCAAACGGGTTTTACCGTTAATTTCACTGTCGTGCCTACGGGCGGGTGGGTTATCGGGTTTTCCCCGGAATTGGTGGTGGACTCGGGTTACTCTCGGAGTACTCCGTTTGTCCAGTGGGTGCCCCGAGAGTGCTCGGGATTGAGTTTGTTGGCCGTTCAAAAAAAAATCTTAAAAGTTTCACCAAGTTCAAAATTATATTGGTTATTAATTAAAAACCTATAAATTAGCAACATAATTATGCTTAAGGTTGTTGTACTTCTAGTTTTAAGAGTTTTTCAAAAAAAAAAAATTGGAATTTTCCTTTTTTAACCCTAAAGGTTTAATATTTGACAATTTAAGTTTAAAGTTTTAATTTTTGTTAATTTAACCCCTTTGATTAATTTGATTTTTTATTTCTAATTCAAAAGTTTCCATCTTATACAATTTAACCTCTTTGATTAATTTGATTTTTCACTTCTAATTCAAAAGTTTCCATCTTTTGCGATTTAACCACTTTGATTTTTTTTAGTTTTAACCCAAAGCTTTTTATCTTTTGCAACTTCGGTCCCTTATACTTTTCATCTCTTTCGCGAAGTGTTGTAATCTTGACTTTGGGGGTTTTCCAAAGAAAAAATGGTTATGCATATGTTTGTTGTAACCTTGGCTTTAGGGGTTTTTTAAAAAAATGTTTTTTTTTTTACTTTTCACCCAAAAGTATTTCATAAATTACTAATTTTTGTTAATTTAACCCCTTTGATTAATTTGATTTTTCATTTCTAATTCAAAAGTTTCCATCTTATACAATTTGACCTCTTTTATTAATTTGATTTCACTTTTAATTCAAAAGTTTCCATCTTTTGCGATTTAACCACTTTGATTTTTTTTTACTTTTAACCCAAAGTTTTTTATCTTTTGCAACTTTGGTCCCTTATACTTTTCATCTTTCGCGAAGTGTTGTAATCTTGGCTTTGGGGGTTTTCCAAAGAAAAAATGGTTATGCATATGGTTGTTGTAACCTTGGCTTTAGGGGTTTTTTTTTAAAAAAAAGGTTTTTTTTTACTTTTCAGCCAAAAGTATTTCATAAATTACTTTTAACCCAAAACTATTTGTTTTTTTTTTTTTACTTTTAACCCAAATTTTTTTATCTTTTGTAGTGTATCTTCACAACTTTTTTTTACTTTCAACTTTGGTCCTTTATAGTTTTCATTTTCCAGAATTTTTCGTTTTATGCTTCGTTCTAAATTTTGTGACTTACACATTGCAACATGCGTCTTTGGTTTAACGTTTTTACATGTCGTTCTAAATTTTGAGAGTTAACACGACGCAACGTGCGTGTGTGGGTGAACGTTTTTACATGGTCTATTTTCCCTGTTTAACAGGTTCAACATAACGTGCGGGTCCTAAATCGACTTAGTTATAACTAAAGAATCCCCGCCGCATTGCGGCGGGTCGTAATTCTAGTTACTATATAGGCAACAAAAATATGCAATACAACTTGTACCTCGTGCTTTGGGACTTTTTCAAAAAAAACTTGATTTTTTACTTTTGTTCCAAAGGTTTTTACCTTTTGCAATTTTAACCCTATATAATTTGTTTTTTTAACTTTAACCCAAAACCTTCTATTATTTGCAATTTACCTTCACAACTTTTGTCACTTATACTTTTCATCTTTCGCAGATTTTCGTTTTACGTATAGTTCTAAATTTTTCGAGTTAATACGATGCAACATACGACTGTGGTTCAACTTTTTTATGTTTTGTTTCAAAGTAAGTTAACACGGCGCAACGTGCATGTGTGGTTCAACGTTTTTACCTCTATTTTTCCATGTTTGACAAGTTCTTCGCAACACGCAAATCCTAGGTCGAGTCAGTGTTGGTGGTCGATGATGGTTGTGTGGCATTAGTACTATTTGACACCATTTTACGCCTCGCCGCAACGCGGGGTGTGCTTTGGGGGTTTCTCAAAGAAAAAAATGGTTATGCATATGGTTGTTGTAACCTTGGCTTTGGGGATTTTCCAAAAAAAAAAAATTGATTTTTTTTTACATTTCACCAAAAGTATTTCATAAATTACTTTTAACCCAATAGTTTTTTACTTTTAACCCAAAACTTTTTATCTTTTGCAATCTATTCTCACAACTTTTTTTACTTTCAACTTTGGTCCTTTATAGTTTTCATTTTCCGCAAATTTTTTTGCTTTATGTTTGGTTCTAAATTTTGTGACTTAACACATCGCAACGTGCATCTTTGGTTTAACGTTTTTACGTTTCGTTCTAAATTTTGCGAGTTAACACCACGCAACGTGCGTGAGTGGGTGAACGTTTTTACATCGTCTATTTTTTCCCGTTTGACATGTTTAACATAACGTGCGGGTTCTAAATCGACTTAGTTATAACTAAAGAATCTCCACTACATTGTGGCGGGTCGCAATTCTAGTTATATAAAAAAACGAATATGTTGGTTATTATATTATATTAAAATACGAATAATAGTGATAATAAAATTACTAAAAATAAGAGAAAACAAAAGCAAGGTTTTAAGTTGTTTGAATTCAAGATTCGAAAGACAACCATTTAGACTTAGAGTCCTTTAAATTTCATAGAATGTTTATTAAATGAGTTAGTTATGAAAATTATATTGAAGAATGAGGTTATCAAAACAATATTAAATGAGTTACTGTTGGGATTGAACCATACCAGAGGAACAGATAATTAAAGCCAAAACCGGATCACAACAGTGGATTCACAATAAGCAGTTGTTTACATTAGACTTTCCCCTTGAAAGTGATTATAACAACTGATGGTTCTCTATCCACTGTCCGTATACAACTGTTGCTACCCTTTAAACTGCTAATATAGCCCGGAAGAAGTAAACACTGCTGGTTCAATCTACTGATGACAAAGCACTGCCCACTCAAGGACTGATCAACTTTGAGGAAAGCACTGATAGAAGAAGATAGCAGTAGTTTAGTGTATTACTTGTCTTATGTAGAATTAGTGGTTAAGATTAGCAGTGTTTGTATAGGAACAGTGGTTACAGGTTGTTAGGCTGTTAGACGTCGCTTTCATGGTGACGTCAGCTGAGATGCCTCAGTGGTTTGGTTTGCCTATAAATGGAGCAGTACTCTGTACTGTTACATTTGATTGATTGAGCGAGTTCTTCTCCTCTAGTCCAATCATTTCATCTTGTGTGCAATCAACCATGGAGTATCAGGCTGAGGGGGAGTTTAGTTTGTAAGCTTGCTTTGTAATCTTTTGATTTGCCTTGTAACCTTTCGATTGATGAAAAGCATGTGTTTATCAAAACTATTTTCCTCTTTGGTTGTGTTTACAAAGTTTGTGTTCATTTCCGCTGCATAACTCATTGAATAATGTTTATTAATTGTTCATTTATTACAAACAAACACAATCATGAGAGCCTCCGATCCTAACAATTGGTATCAGAGCCTGGACAGTCAAATTCGATCTAACAATCAATTTGACATAACAGTTCAGCTCAAAATTCATTGATACTAAGGTTGATTGTGTTTAGTTGAAAAACAGAGTAACGAGAAATCATGTTCAAAGTGATCATTCAAAAACTCTGTAAAACAACCAAGATGTCATAAGATACACAAATTTCACACAAGTGATGTCATGCACAAGTCACCCATAGTTTTAAGATCTGAAAACATGTCTGGTAACTATGGTATGATCAATTCTTTTCAAAATTGATTTCAACTGTTGTTATGAAATTTGTGATGGTTTCATCATGTTTGATGCTAAAGTATGAACCTTAGATTAACAAAAACCTATGTTCATAAAAACATTAGTGTTTTTGCTAACATAAAAAGAGGGAAATTAACACTTTAGTCATTAGATCTTATGTGTTGAAAAAACAGGTTGAGAATCCTCAAAAGGACCAAATCAATCTTGTTAAAAATACATTAAGAAAATCAGGGGTCAAAATACTCTGAATCATATGCAATATGAGATTTGATAATGGAACGTGTACAAATGTGGCTAGATTTCTAAAACATTACTGCAAAATGATTTTGGAATAAATATTCCTTCAATAAAACCTCCGAGTGAGTATTTCAGTACTTATGAATGGGAAGGGTAAAATGGGAAAAAGAAAAATTTCAAAATCTCAAAAGTGTGTTTATCTCAAAACTTTTGTAGTCAAAAGAAAAGAGTATAAATTTAAAACACTTAAGAGTCCAAAAATAGGGTGAACAATGGTCATCAACCAACTTACATGTCACACCCTCAAAATCCACACGCGGAGTATTACCGCAAGGCATGTGACGACCAGGATCTTAGCCACTAATTATTTTGAACGGATTAGTTATTGTTATAAACATTAGCATAATTAGTGACCTGATTTAAATTTTTCAATACATAGTTTAAGTTTATAGCGGGAAGGGAAAGTAGAACATATCGTAATTTAAAACCACAAGTTTGTTATCATGAAACTTACAAACCACGTAGTCCATCCGATTGCAACGTCCGTCCTAAACTGTATCGAGCAACCTGCAAAGCATGCAGTAGAGTGTCAACATAACGTTGGCGAGTTCACGTGTTTAGAGTTTTCCAGTTTTTATTTCCAAAAAAACTTGTTTTAACCAGTTAATTTATCCGTTTATACATGCCATGGGGAGCTACCCCATAAGTGAGCGACTAAACTATTTTTCCAATACCGAATACTTACTTAACCGTACGTTTCCGCAATGCCCCGTTTGTCAATGTTCTATCATCGTTGACGGTTTACCTGAGTCTATTAGTTCACGCCCGATCCCAGTAACAAGGGTCGGTGTGAGGCTGGTCGAACCTAAATAGCGCTATCAACTAATAACCCGTTCGCCTGGCCCCGGCGATTAATCGGTATTAAGTAGTAGGGACTTGAGTGATAGAGTTTCGTTTAGTGTTGCTCGTTGCATTTCCGTAGAAACAATAATTAACTAAGAGTCCCGCATAAGGGGAGAAAAGTAGTTTGTATCCCTCATAAGGGGATAGCGTTGTTACCCGTATCCCACACAAGGAGATAGAAATACCGTATCCCGCACAAGGAGATAGTAAGCAATCCCAAACCAGGAAAAGTGTTTTTGTCCGTTTCCCAACCACCGGGAACGCATGCTTTAAGTAAAAAGTAGTGAACTCACATTTGCTTTGCTCGGTAGTCAATTTACTTGTGTTACGTTGGGCAACCATACCCTATTATGGTTATTAAATATTTATTAGGTTCGCATGCAAGAAATGTCACGTATAATTCACACGTATCTAACACATAGCACGAAAGTTACACCGGTACCCTATACGTTATTGGGCATGTCCTAACATACTAGCAGTTAAACAGTTAACAGTAACACATAGTCCAAAACATGATATCACATTGTGCGGCCCAATAACAAAATAGAGTGGTCCATTCGAAAACAGGTGGTCTCGACTCGAGAACAAGAGGTCTCGAGTCGCAACCATGAAGTTCCGAGTCGCAACCAGACGGTCTCGAGTTGTGCATAACTGAGTCGCAACCTTAGAGCTCTCGAGTCGAGATCAAGAGGTCTCGAGTCGCAACCGTGCTGGTCTCGACTCTTGAAGCGCCTTGTCTGATTTCGAGTTAATGATTGATGGCCTCGAGTCACAACACCAAGGCCTCGACTCGTTCCTTGCTGATGCTTCTAGAATATTCAGAATAGTACTATCCAATCAAAATTCATAAGTATGTACTATCCAATTATATTTCATTAACATGTTTTATCATACCGTACACTTGTCAAAATAGATCAAACCAACATATTTCAATATTCATAATGTGTTCAACAAGTTCATTATTTCGGGTTTTCATTACACGCAACATATTCATTCTAAAATAAATCTTACAGCAATATTCCTTCACGACTTTGACAATCATTCGAACCCTTATGCATACATAAAACAAACAGACAGCAAACTCTCATATATGCATAGCTTAGAGCCTTGAACCTTATGCATCAAATAACTAACAAATTTCATATATCAAATATCATCAACAGTTTATCAACACTCCAACTATTACACCTTTGAGAATTCCTATTTTTATAAGTATACATCGGATCTCAATATCACCTTTTAGCTATATTCATCAGATTTCGATAACCCCACAACTCCCTAAACCTCTAACTTATTGTTCTTGTGAATATTATCATAACATCATGAACAGGACAGTTACAATTAACACTACCAAACATATTATGAACAACATATCATGAACAGCAGATGTGTTTGACCTTATCATAATTCAAACACACAACATCACATAAAGAAAATCTTATTTTATTCATAAAATAGTTACAATCTCATTAACTAAATCATCAAGCAACAAAAGCACATATAAATCACGAACCACTAAACACTGACCAAAAATGTGCTGACCGAGTGACTTCGAGACAAGGGGAAAGATGTCATGTTGCCACCGCTACAGCTTGAATCGAAGTGCCGGAGACCTCCGCTCGCCACTGTTCTCCACCGTCACACCACTGTGTTGTCAGAGTGACGTTTTCCGCCGCCACCTAGAGCTGCCGACTGGTTTTGGCTGTTGGGGTATTATCCAGCGCCGCCACTGTTCACGGTGGTGGTGGTCGGCCGTGCTATTCAAGAGGAAGAGAGAGAAGGGATAGTGTGATTGAGGTGTGGGATCGGACAGAATGAGAGTGAGGAGGAGATAGGGAGTGTGGGTGCGTATCATCGACAGAAGGAATCACCGAAACTCGCCGGAGTCGGCTCCGGTCGCCGGAGTAGCAGGGAGGAACGGGGAGTGTGTGTGCGGCTCCCATTTTTTGTGGGTTAGGGTTTTGTCCAAAAATGAAGGGGTGGGGTTTAAGGTGATTAAATAGTGTAGGGTTTAGGTTAGTTAGGTTGGGCCTAGCCCAAGTGTGTAGATCCACCTAATACTAGGTGTCGCCAAGCCCGAACACCCGGTTTAAATTACCGACAGTTATTTTATGTCTGATTCGTGTTATCCGTTGGACAACTCGTATTTCTCGTTGCGGGTTATTAATAATGATAATAACTATAACTATAATAATAATTATAATAATAATAATAATAATAACAATAATGATAATAATAATCACAGGCTCGTTTCTCGACGATCAGGATCAAGGATTCGAGTTGTCACATTCTCCCCATGTTACAGGAATTTCGTCCTCGAAATTGAAGCAAAAGTCATACGATCCCCTCTAATTATAGACTCACTGATAACCTAGTGTCATACGTACATACACGCAGTTTACAAAAGTTCACAAAATAAACATGTAAGCCACATAGCACATAAAATCACATAGCACGAAAAATCACGTAGCACAAGATCCATAGAACGAACATGCAAGCTAGCAAATACAGTCATGTAGCACGTAAATTCACATAGCATTAGATTCACAAAGTCATACGTATCCCACACAGTACGAATTTTCACAAACTTAGCTAAAACATCCAAGAAACGTACAGGGAAACCCGAAGTGTCACATTATCCCCAAGTTCAAGAAATTTCGTCCCGAAATTTAGCGCGCAGCCACTGACAAGCTAGTTTGTTTAAACGTTTTCGTGGGGTGTCACATCATCCCCTTGTTGGCTTGAAATTTCTTCTAGAAATTTCAGTTGTAGCTTCAGTGCTGGAAGTAATGTTTGCAGACAACTGGGGATACGTGCTCATCAGCTGGTTTTTCCCGTTCCCAGGTAAACTCTGGGCCACAGCGTGAGTTTCAACGAACTCGGTCTGTTAGCATATTATACCATGCTTGAGGGTTTCGATTTCTTGATCCTTGATCTCAACCGGTTCCTCAACGAAGCGTATTTTGTTGCTGACCAACGAATGTTTCATCTGACAGACACTTCTTCAGATTAGGCACGTGAAAGACGTTGTGTACTGCACTCAGCTCTTCAGGCAGGTTTAGTCTGTGAAGCTACCTTACCGATCCTTTAGGTAATTTCGAATGGTCCAACATATCATGGATTAAGCTCGTCCCGTTAGCCAAAACGTACCACACCCTTCCAGGGTGAAACTTTAAGTAGAACCCAGTCTCCGACTAGGAATTCTAGAGGTTTCCTACGCTTATCCGTGTAGTTTTTCTGCCGGTCACGAACTGTCGCCATTTGTTGTCTGCTCTGGGCAATCCTACCCGTTGTGTCAAGTCTTGGGCTGGTAATTTGGCTTCTGCCAACTTCCGCCCAACGCAGAGGTGTCCGGCATTTGTGTTCGTGCAATGCCCCTAATGGTGCTGCCTAAATGCTAGTGTGGTAGCTGTTGTTGGAAGAGAATTCTACAAAAGGGAAGTGTCGCTCGTGTCCAAGGTCGATAACACATGTTCTCAGCAGGCCTTTGAGTGTTTAGATGGTGCGTCTGGCCTGACCATCAGTTTGCGACGATAACCGGTGCTCATGCCTAACTGTGAGCCGAAGGTCCTTGTTCACAGCCAGTGACGAATCGGATGCAAAACGTGGGTTTTGATCAAAAGTGATAGAAGTTGGCACTCCGTGTCCAGCATCTACTTCTGTCAAGTAGATGGTTGCAATTTCGAAAACTTGTTGGTTTCTTTGGTCGCGTGCCGTTACTAGCAGACATTTCATCAATGCCTTGGCCATGATAGAATAAGATAGAAGCACCTTGTAGATTATCTTCCAATTACTGGAGTTGTGGATTATTGAGCGTCTCTCCAATGCTAGGTAATGCTCTTTTGAGTTTAAACCGTGAGGGGTTGCGTATGCGGTCGAGAAATGCGAGCTTTGCGACGTTAAAAGTCGTGCGTTGAAAACTTAGCGTAAGGCGGTTTGCGTCGCAGAAGTACCAGGGTAAAGCGTAGGAGTCGTCCTGATCCCCACCGGTTTTCGGAATAGGTCCGGACTTCGTCGAGAGAAACAAGTGTCGAATGTTGACAGGATGGAATAAATCCGAGTGTCGCAACTAGGTGTTGATCGTATTGAGTTCAATGAATAGTGCTTGCGATACCCTTTTAGTCCTGGGGTATCTTTGGCTCGTTGCTCCAACTAGTATCATTCGTAGAAAGTAATTCGTCCAAACGGAGATTTGTGCAGAATAGGATAAGAATCATGGAATTGTGAAGCATAACACGAGTAGCGAGAACATGCGAGATGGGTAGTCGTAATCGATGCATTCAGCGTGAGACAAAACATAAAGGCTTTGGGATCGGCAATAAGGATTTATCTGATGTCGATAAGGTAGCTGGTCGTACGCGAGCTATGGGTGTTTAGAATAAAGAACGTCGCCTGCTAATAAGTTGTGTTACGTCGATGTGGTTAGCGTAAAATGAAATAACTAGAGAGGGATGGTCGTCGTGCGGGTCTGTAGGTTTCAGGGTCTATTGAGACGTCTAGCAGGATGTGATTTCTCAGGTCGGTAGAAAGAAAATCAAGTTTGAGTGGGTTGTTCTAAGTCGTGCGAATGAGTTTGAAGTAGCGCTTGCATCGTCGGGGGGGGGGGGGGGGTTGATGTGAAACTGCGGAAACGGGCTTTCGAAAAAGCACGATTGAGGTAAATGTTGCAAATTTTCAGGGTTTATGAAGTTTGTCGACTAAAGGTCGATCTTGCTGAATTCGTTAATCTGGAGAGAAATCTGGTCAAGGTTCCCGTATGAAGAAACATGGATATCGTGATAAAGAAACGGTAGAAGCGGGGATACCATCGTGAGCAGTAAACGCGGATTCGTACGAAAGCTAGTGAAAGGTTTCACGGAATCAGAAAAGTCGTCAGAGAATAACGGTTCTGGAAAATGAAGGATAAGGTTAGGTCACCGTACTCTTTGGTGGGTTGACTAGCTCGTAACTTCGTCTTGCCATACCTTCAAATACACCGGTTTGTAAGAAAGATGTCAATTTTCTGAGTTTTGAGGCGTGCTAAGGTATAAGGTTGAACTTGAATAAGGATTAGCCATTTAACGAGGAATTAGGGGAAAATAACTTCGTGGTCGATGGAGATGTGGTACGATTGCTGGTACTGCAATGAGAAGCATTCACCGCCGCATGCTTTTCGTGTTCAAGACGTGCAAACAGAAACCTGAAAAAGGTAAACTTACTAGTATGCTTCAAGAATCCAGGTGATCAGTCGTGTGAGGGAACATGTCTCATTACTGGAGTCGGGAAAAAGAAATGTGTGAGTAGGGAAGAGGTGAATGACGTTTTCGTTCCTTCTAACATCACATGATATAAGAATGGCTCTCATTCGTCGATTCGTTCTCGTATCTTCTCTATGTGGTCCGTAGCAGGCCTCTCCTAAGCAAGTATATCGAATAATCGTTTACCGCGTCGATTCGTTCTAATCCAGGGGTGATATCAGGAAATACATGGACGAGGGCTTGGAATAACTGGTTCCTTGCCCTTAGTGTATCGTGGTTTCGAACCAGGTTTAGGAGGACTCGCTCCTGTTTAATACGTAACACGCTAGCCTATCCTTCGTATGATCTGTTGTGTTAAATACTAAATATACGCATACATACTAACACATATATGCTAATTATACACATACACACATGCGTTTTCACACACATAAGTTATGCACAAGTAAATGTCGTTAGCCCACCATTACCAGGTGAGCTTCTGAGGTTGACGAACCTTGCAATCCGGAGTGTGGTGTCGTTGTGGTTTCCACTAAAGAACGGTTATAGTCTGGTTTTCATATAAAAATATTTTATTTCCCAAACCAAAAATATTTTATATTTAAAACCTAGTTCGCTATAACCAATGACTCTGATACCAATCTGTCACACCCTCAAAATCCACACGCGGAGTATTACCGCAAGGCATGTGACGACCAGGATCTTAGCCACTAATTATTTTGAACGGATTAGTTGTTGTTATAAACATTAGCATAATTAGTGACCTGATTTAAATTTTTCAATACATAGTTTAGGTTTACAGCGGGAAGGGAAAGTAGAACATATCATAATTTAAAACATTAGTGTTTTTGCTAACATAAAAAGAGGGAAATTAACACTTTAGTCATTAGATCTTATGTGTTGAAAAAACAGGTTGAGAATCCTCAAAAGGACCAAATCAATCTTGTTAAAAATACATTAAGAAAATCAGGGGTCAAAATACTCCGAATCATATGCAATATGAGATTTGATAATGGAACGTGTACAAATGTGGCCAGATTTCTAAAACATTACTGCAAAATGATTTTGGAATAAATATTCCTTCAATAAAACCTCCCAGTGAGTATTTCAGTACTTATGAATGGGAAGGGTAAAATGGGAAAAAGAAAAATTTCAAAATCTCAAAAGTGTGTTTATCTCAAAACTTTTGTAGTCAAAAGAAAAGAGTATAAATGTAAAACACTTAAGAGTCCAAAAATAGGGTGAACAATGGTCATCAACCAACTTACATGTCACACCCTCAAAATCCACACGCGGAGTATTACCGCAAGGCATGTGACGACCAGGATCTTAGCCACTAATTATTTTGAACGGATTAGTTATTGTTATAAACATTAGCATAATTAGTGACCTGATTTAAATTTTTCAATACATAGTTTAAGTTTACAGCGGGAAGGGAAAGTAGAACATATCGTAATTTAAAACCACAAGTTTGTTATCATGAAACTTACAAACCACGTAGTCCATCCGATTGCAACGTCCGTCCTAAACTGTATCGAGCAACCTACAAAGCATGCAGTAGAGTGTCAACATAACGTTGGCGAGTTCACGTGTTTAGAGTTTTCCAGTTTTTATTTCCAAAAAAACTTGTTTTAACCAGTTAATTTATCCGTTTATACATGCCATGGGGAGCTACCCCATAAGTGAGCGACTAAACTGTTTTTCCAATACCGAATACTTACTTAACCGTACGTTTCCGCAGTGCCCCGTTTGTCAATGTTCTATCATCGTTGACGGTTTGCCTGAGTCTATTAGTTCACGCCCATTCCCAGTAACAAGGGTCGGTGTGAGGCTGGTTGAACCTAAATAGCGCTATCAACTAATAACCCGTTCGCCTGGCCCCGGCGATTAATCGGTATTAAGTAGTAGGGACTTGAGTGATAGAGTTTCGTTTAGTGTTGCTCGTTGCATTTCCGTACAAACAATAATTAACTAAGAGTCCCACATAAGGGGAGAAAAGTAGTTTGTATCCCTCACAAGGGGATAGCGTTGTTACCCGTATCCCACACAAGGAGATAGAAATACCGTATCCCGCACAAGGAGATAGTAAGCAATCCCAAACCAGGAAAAGTGTTTTTGTCCGTTTCCCAACCACCGGGAACGCATGCTTTAAGTAAAAAGTAGTGAACTCACCTTTGCTTTGCTCGGTAGTCAATTTACTTGTGTTACGTTGGGCAACCATACCCTATTATGGTTATTAAATATTTATTAGGTTCGCATGCAAGAAATGTCACGTATAATTCACACGTATCTAACACATAGCACGAAAGTTACACCGGTACCCTATACGTTATTGGGCATGTCCTAACATACTAACAGTTAAACAGTTAACAGTAACACATAGTCCAAAACATGATATCACATTGTGCGGCCCAATAACGAAATAGAGTGGTCCACTCGAAACCAGGTGGTCTCGACTCGAGAACAAGAGGTCTCGAGTCGCAACCATGAAGTTCCGAGTCGCAACCAGACGGTCTCGAGTTATGCATAACTGAGTCGCAACCTTAGAGCTCTCGAGTCGAGATCAAGAGGTCTCGAGTCGCAACCGTGCTGGTCTCGACTCCTGAAGCGCCTTGTCTGATTTCGAGTTGATGATTGATGGCCTCGAGTCGCAACACCAAGGCCTCGACTCGTTCCTTGCTGATGCTTCTAGAATATTCAGAATAGTACTATCCAATCAAAATTCATAAGTATGTACTATCCAATTATATTTCATTAACATGTTTTATCATACCGTACACTTGTCAAAATAGATCAAACCAACATATTTCAATATTCATAATGTGTTCAACAAGTTCATTATTTCGGGTTTTCATTACAAGCAACATATTCATTCTAAAATAAATCTTACAGCAATATTCCTTCACGACTTTGACAATCATTCGAACCCTTATGCATACATAAAACAAACAGACAACAAACTCTCATATATGCATAGCTTAGAGCCTTGAACCTTATGCATCAAATAACTAACAAATTTCATATATCAAATATCATCAACAGTTTATCAACACTCCAACTATTACACCTTTGAGAATTCCTATTTTTATAAGTATACATCGGATCTCAATATCACCTTTTAGCTATATTCATCAGATTTCGATAACCCCACAACTCCCTAAACCTCTAACTTATTGTTCTTGTGAATTTTATCATAACATCATGAATAGGACAGTTATCAATTAACACTACCAAACATATTATGAACAACATATCATGAACAGCAGATGTGTTTGACCTTATCATAATTCAAACACACAACATCACATAAAGAAAATCTTATTTTATTCATAAAACAGTTACAATCTCATTAACTAAATCATCAAGCAACAAAAGCACATATAAATCACGAACCACTAAACACTGACCAAAAATGTGCTGACCGAGTGACTTCGAGACAAGGGGAAAGATGCCATGTTGCCACCGCTACAGCTTGAATCGAAGTGCCGGAGACCTCCGCTCGCCACTGTTCTCCACCGTCACACCACTGTGTCGTCAGAGTGACGTTTTCCGCAGCCACCGAGAGCTGCCGACTGGTTTTGGCTGTTGGGGTATTATCCAGCGCCGCCACTGTTCACGGTGGTGGTGGTCGGCCGTGCTATTCAAGAGGAAGAGAGAGAAGGGATAGTGTGATTGAGGTGTGGGATCGGACAGAATGAGAGTGAGGAGGAGATAGGGAGTGTGGGTGCGTGTCATCGACAGAAGGAATCACCGAAACTCACCGGAGTCGGCTCCGATCACGGGAGTAGCAGGGAGGAACGGGGAGTGTGTGTGCGGCTCCCATTGTTTGTGGGTTAGGGTTTTGTCCAAAAATGAAGGGGTGGGGTTTAAGGTGATTAAATAGTGTAGGGTTTAGGTTAGTTAGGTTGGGCCTAGCCCAAGTGTGTAGATCCACCTAATACTAGGTGTCGCCAAGCCCGAACACCCGGTTTAAATTACCGACAGTTATTTTATGTCTGATTCGTGTTATCCGTTGGACAACTCGTATTTCTCGTTGCGGGTTATTAATAATGATAATAACTATAATAATAATTATAATAATAAAAATAATAATAATAATAATAACAATAATGATAATAATCACAGGCTCGTCTCTCGACGATCAGGATCAAGGGTTCGAGTTGTCACATTACAAGAGGACTAGACAAGTTTTTCAGAATCATCACATGGTAACAAAGTTTATAACTGAACTTTCAAAAACTCATGTGAGCATGTCTCCTCATTTTAGCAAACAATTTAACAAGAAAAATGGTTTCAAACAATGGTTATTACAATATATTTCAAACCTCTGACCATTTTCATAAAACTTGAGAGTGATATGATCATGAGTTTAATTGGAAAATATACCAGATTCCTTTTTGATGCGTTTTTCAGAAAAACCTTTATTTATTTTTCTTGAAAAGGTTTTTCTCAATAAAACAGGATATATTATTCTTTATTTTTCTTTAGAATGATATATTTTATACTTTTACTTATTTTTGATAGTAAAAGTTTCAATCTCCTGTCAGGATATAAAACCTTTTTTTTTTTGGTGAAATTATCCTTATAAATGGATCAAAAGGAAATGGTACAAATGTCAAGTTTATGTCAAACTCAAGTTTGTTTTAAAACGGATCAAAGATTGATTGTTAAAAGACCTTAAAATGCTTGGGTACTCATGTTCTAATTCAAAAATTATGACACAAAATGAGTAGCCTTAGTAAAAAGGGTCTACATCATCTGAGGTACTAAACCACTGTTAAGAATCTATAAAAGCTTTAAAACCTGTAATTGACATGTGGCAAAACCTTGGATGAAAATTTCTGTAAAAACTGCTGATATATTAAACTTGACAATTTGCATCTAAAATGTATTTTGTTGAGAATAACAGTCTTGCAGATATTTCAGAATCACCATCAACAGATATTAGACATGATATTGTGATTTCACAAGATAAAATCATTTCTTTCATCAGAACAGCAGATGCTCAAAATATTCGTCAAGAGCTTATCCACTGGTGCACTAACAGTTGCTGATATACTAGTCTTTCAAATCTTTACCATTACTCCTAACCACTGCTTTGCTCAAACATCTGTTTCCTAAATACTGTCCACTGCTGAAAGTCAACCCCAGTTCTCTCATTCCCTTGATAAGCACTGTTGTTCAAAAATCAGTATTGTATCCACTGATGTGCTATCTACTGATAGTGAAAATCATCCACTGTTATCACATTATTACCGTTGTAACCACTGATGCCTGCTTCATCAGTGGCTCTCAAAACAACTGTCCTCCATAAAACATCTCTTCATCAATGGTTGACACATGGTCAGTTTTTAGCCTTCAGGTCCTTGTAACCGCTGCCACATCAGCGTTCATTCTTTTCCCTAAATAAAACCCTGATCAAAACCTCAAACAAGGTTTTACACTATCGAATTGAATTCCAAAAATTCTCTTCTCAAAGCAGTTTCCGACCTTCCTTTACAAATCATTCTTCGCATTTCTTCATCAAAATGAAGAAATCAAAATCAAAGTCAAAATCATCATCATCGTCTTCCAAAGAAGTCGCTCAAACGACCGCTGAACCCATTGAAATCCCTTACAAATCCCCTCACAATTACTTGGGTCTACTCACAAAACCCACCAACAACCACACCTTCGATTCCATCATCGACATCATGACTGCATCAAAGTATAAAACTTTGCTAACAGCAGATGCTCCAATTTATCAACAAACCCAGAGAGAGTTTTGGAAAAAGGCTACGCTTGAAAAACAAGACGATAAAGTCATAGCCATCAACTCTTCCATACAGGGTAAAACGATTCAAATTACTCCACAATCCATTTCAGAAGTCTTTAAACTTGATGATCAGCAAGGTAAAACTTTTTTTCTTAAAAACGAGTTGAAAACTGATTTTCTGAAAAGGGGGTATGCAGAACAAACAAAAAGAGATACCTTACAAAAAGGTTTCTTTCCTTCTGCACCTAGGTTTTTATTCCATACACTTTTGATGTGTGTTTCAAATAAAACAACTGCTTTTAACGAAATACCATTGAAGATCCAATGTCTGGGTTATGCTATTTTAAATAATGAAAATTATAACTATTCCCAGGAGATCTTTGATGATTTGGTGAAAAATGTTGATAGCAAAGCATTTCTACTTTTTCCAAGGTTTCTAAGCTACTATTTTAAACAAAAATTTGGAAAAGAAAATGAAAATTTGCTTGAACAAGGTGTTTATTTTCAAATAAAAGGTTTAACACCTGAAACATTCACTAGAATGCTAACACCTTTAAAAACAAAAGCAGAGGTGCCTGAGCAAAATTTAGTAGCCACCACTGCTCCTCAGGTATCAGCTGCTGAGCCCACTGCTCCAGGTGATCATAGCAGCACAACCACTGTTTTGAAACCCACATCTGCCATTACCAAAAAGACCAAAAAGAAATCATATAAAAACTCACCAAACCCAAAACAAAGGCAACTCTGGAAGATGAGATCCTAGAGCCACTGCCAGTGACAACACAAATGTCACTTACAACCACTGCTGCTACTTCCTCACAGCAGATGGAAGAAAGATCTCCACCATTGCCTCAAACTCCTCATGCATCCTCACAAAAGGATCAGGTTGTAAGCACAGGGACCCCACAATATGAAGCTCTGCACCCAATCGGATCCATCTTCCTCAGTCCTGATCCCAAGGACATGTCTCTTTCATCACCTATATCTTCACCCCTCACATTACCACAATCCATAATACCCTTGTTGCATGCAGTTGCTATAGCTCAGACACAAACCAGTTCCTCTCTATCACTTATCACTGAGAGTACACTCCAACAAGTGACTGGGTTTGATGCTTATACCTCTGCTATCCCAACAACAACTGAGAAGGTTACACTGCAGGAGTTACAAGTAATTCCTGACAGTAGTTCAAGTGGAGCAGCAACTACAAATGTTGGATCAACAGATCTACATTTGGCCAGTTACTTCATCAATCAGACTCCCTTGAAGGCAATTTCTTCCATAGCACCTCTGGTAACCACCTGTGAGTTTGTTTTGACCACTGGTACCCTAAAAAGGTTATCAAGTGTTGAAGAAAGAAGACCCCAGAACCAAGAACAAGGGGCATCAATGAATGATTTTTGGGACTCAGTTCCTAAGTCACACATTGGTACAACCACTGCTCGTGGGGAATCAGATGATCCCATTAACTTGGGTGATGATCTAAAATATCAGGAATTGACGGACAGAGTTGAAAATCTTGAAACATCAGTTGCTGAAATAAAGGATATGGTGCAACAGTTGTTAAAAGCTCAAAAAGCACAATCCACTGCTGTTCCAGCTCAAGCACCTGCACAACCTGCATCTGCTGCAAATGAGCTATGGAATGTATTTCAACCCCTTCTTGAAAAACAAAAACAAATGGCTGATCAGCAGCATGAAATACATGTACAAATGCTGACAAACATGGTGGAGTCAAGATTTAAAGATACTCAAGCATACATCAAAGCTGTCAAGGCTCATATACAAAGCACCACTGGAAAAGTTCCTCCCACTATCCTCTTCATGAATAACCCCTTCCCAGATAGTGCCAAAAAGGGGGAGAAAATCAAGTGGAAGAAGAAGGAAATTGAGGATGGTGTTTATATTGAACCGGAAAAAGATAGGCAGACTAAAGCTGCCATATCAACACATACCACTTCACCACACACCACCACAACCACTGCCCTACCACCATCATCATCTATAATCACATCACCACCATCATCATCATCTATAATCACATCACCACCATCAAAACCAAACTCACCACCATTACCTCCTGCCATAAAGCAGAAGACAACAGATGTTACAACATCTGTTGTAATGACAACAGTGATTGAAATACCAGTTGTTTCAACACCTATTAGTCAGACACTTTCCACCGCTCAAACCACCACCACTGATCCACCCAAGACATCATCAGCCTCTCCTACAATAAAAAGGAGAAGGATTTTCATTCCTGATGATGATTCTCCATCACCATCACCAACACCAAAAACAACTTCACCACCTTCAACCCCTGCTCAAGCGCAGAAGACATCTACTGACACATCAGTAGTTGTAATGACAACAGATGTTGAAACACCAGTTGTTTCAACAACTGTTAGTCAGCCACCATCCACCACTACCTTCACTTCACTTCAAGCCATCTTCACTACAATCAACAAATCACCCAAAAGCACTCCTTCACTGAATAAAACTTACACCAGAAAAAGAAAAACAACTCAGGCAAATGAGTACAAATATGATCCTATTGCTGCAAAATATCCACTAGAACTGGAAGCTGTAAAAAATGAGATGAGACAATTCTACACTGAGGATGATCCTTCAAAAAGAAGATTTCCTTCTCTCATAGGCTTCATGGTCCCAGAAAATATGGATGAATATCTCAAGCTCAAAGTAAGGCAGGCTAAGATAAGAGCCAAACTTGAATGTGAAGATTAAAGTGACAAAGCCATTTCTGAAAGAATGGAATTTTTGCTCACTAAAGTCAAACAGATTGAAGACTATGCAAGAGATCTGAGCAAAGAAATGTCAACTTTACCACCCAAAGCAGATCTACGAAAAGAAATGAGAAAAGAATATCTTGCATACATAATGAAAGAAAAATTCTATCCAGCTGAAGAAAAACAATTTGAAGAATGGCCAATAGTTGCTTTAAAGCATGAGGCAAACAGAATTGGAAGAATAAAAAAATGATCCAAGCAAGAAGAGGACAGCTCCAAACTGGAGCAAATACAAAAAGCTCATTGCTGACCTTACGTCTGAGTACAAAAGAAAGAAGCAGGAGCTAGTGGATGCAAAGGTGGATACTGCTAAAGCCATAGCAAAATGGACAAAACAGTATACAGAAGAGGCTTATGAAAGGCTGAAAAGAAGAAAAATGACAGATCCTAATTCACCAAAGAAGCCTGAACACAAAGAGCCAAAACTGGTCATTGATCCTAAACCACTATTCACAACAGCAGATACCTCTATCATTGTGATAAACCAAGAAAAGAGGAAACATCTGACTGTTGCAGAAGAAAAGGAAAAGGAAGCTGAATACTTTGAAGAAGCCATCAAGAAAATGGATTTAGATTAAGACAGATCAGCAAAGCTTCAAGACCTTGCCAAAAAGGTTTTAAACAAACTATCATCACCAAACACATCAGCAGAAATATCAGACATTGAGCTAGATCAACAAAAGAGACAAGAGCAGATTGACAAAGAAGTTGCAGAAGATATAGCTGCAGCAAATGATGTCATAAAAATGGCTTTCCAACAAATGTCCGAAAATTCTGAGCTAGCAAAAGCTCAAGATACTGCTTCATAAATTTTTACAAGGCCAAAATCTCCCAACTCATCAGTAAATAAACCTCTCCCAAGAAACCCATTGGGTTCAAAAATACTAAAATGGATGTCTGATCAAAAGTCCCATGTATTGACCCTGTTCAGATCCAATGGAGAAGTTGTAACACCTGTGTCACTTCAACCGTCAAACAAATTCCAAACCAATGAAATATTGTATTTCATACTTGGGATTTGTAAAATTATGTGTATCTTTTACACATATCAACTCTTGTTTAATTTTAAGCTTTAAATCGCTTTCTGGAGGGTTATACGCGCTTTGATGCGTAAATATAACCAGTTTAATCCAACGAACACTCCGGAATAGTGAAATAGGCTTAAAATACCTTAAATAACCTTTACATAACTTAGAAATAAGTTTTAAAGGCTTTGGTATGGCAAAAACAAGTTAATTCGCTTACAGGGACTAAATATGACAAACTGCGAAAGTATGTCAATTGGAACTGTAACAGACATTCCGGAACATGACCAAAAGTTAAACATACCATAAATATCCTTTACATAGCTTAGAAATAGGCTTTGAGGGGTTCGGTGTGCTAAAATAAACTTTTGTGTCATTCAGGGACTAAAAGTGTCAAAAAGTGCACAAGTTTGCATTTTCGCGCATAACTTACGTTCTGAATACATCTGGACATCCAAAAATTTATGTAAGCATGACTACATTATATTTTAGTGTTCGCTATAAGAAAAATCCATTCGTCGCGTCATTTGGATCGTTTTTCGCGCTTGTGCGCATTCCGTCGTAATTAAGCGAACATCGCGTTCGTACGACCAAACGAACCATCATCCGGCATATTTTTGAGTATGTTTTGAGTTCCCTATACTTTAACTTCATTTTAGAGCCTTGAAATGAGGTTAACGGGGTTCAAACGCATCGAAAAAGGCCTTAAACACGTGCAGGGACCATTGCTGCCAATTCTGAAACTTTCTGGTTCAGGGGAGGCAGTAGCGTAGCGCGAGCCCTAAGGGCCTACCTGTCGCGCTACGCGACTGCATGATCTGGATCAGATTCAATGTTTTAACAAGCGGGTCCCAGCTGTTCGATTCTCAACCACACATTCTCAATCGTCTAGTCAGCGGATAAGAACCTAATTTCAGCCACCATAAGGTTCCGACAAGTGTACGCCTTGGATCATGGCACGTTTTACAACAAACGATCTTAACGGTTACCCGAAAACTATAAATACCCCATCACCCCAACCTCATTTCTTACAAGAATTCTGATTTGAGAGCTCTAAGTTGAAACCATTGTTTCATACCTGTGTTCTTGGATCGGGATTAGCATTCGGGGACCCTTCGTAAGTATTCTTTCGTTCTTTTCCTTATTTTACTGCTTTTCGAGTCAGAAAGTCAAACTTTGTTTGACTTTCAGCGTTGACCAGTAATGGTCAATGCGAAGTTCGTTTGAACTTCGCAACGTGAGTGTAATCACGTTGGTTATAGTCCCTTGGGACTATGCCCACTGATTACCACGTTGTCTAGAGTCGTAGGGTAGGCGATCTAATAAATCGCCTATACCTTCGAACTCGACCCATTTGGTCGATCATTAGGATCCGACCAAATACATTAGGTGACCATAGTAGGTAGGGAATAACCTTCCGAGGTTATACCCTATGGTCACATCGTTTAAGTAGTTGTATGATAGGTATTTTATATGCCTTAGGTAAATTACCAGAATACCCTTTTCATGTATAATTGGTAATTAAGCATATGTAACCTAAACTTTTGTCACATAACAGATTATGTAACATGTTTAGGCATATAACACTTGTCATAGGACTAGTTAGGCGGTCCGAACGCGTTTCACGCGAACGACGCGTTAAAGTAGCATAAGCTACCTAAACGGGTTGTAATGGGTCGTAAACACTTAGGTTAAGTTTCATTTAGTATGTAGGCTTTGTTAAACCATATCATATGAGTTCCAACACTCATTTGGTTTACAAACCCTAATGCTACCCAGTCTTCCGATATAGGTCCGGTTTATTAACATAGCTACCTATATTAGGTGCCGTTTGATTCCGTGATCTCTAGCATTGCTTGGTGATTATCATTAGACATCTGAGCAATCTCAAGTGAGTACATAGAACCCCTCTTTTACTGTTTTCCAAACTGTTTTGGGGTGGAACACATGTGCCTACTTGTTACTTTAATGCTTTCCGTTTTCACATCATATACTGGTTATGTTCATTAGTACACTATTAGTACATTGATTTACATGACTTTTCTGCTTCGTATGTTAACTTAGCATACTTGGTACATCATTTTACATTACATTTCATACTACGTGTGCCCATTGTGTGCATTACTTAGTACAGCTGATTTCATCACATACTTACATTTTGACATTTGATCATACAAGTTATTACTTATCTTTTGACAAACTAAATAACTATCTATGATTTAAACATTGATTTTCTCAAAGAACATAAAATAAATTGTTGAATTGTACTTATTTTATGTTCACCAGACCGATTGTTAGTATGATATAGCGCTATAGGATTTGACACCCCATTCCTGTTGGCATGGAATGTCTGAAACCAATTTGTTGCTCCATCCAAATATGGATTGCCTTTGTGGTATCCTTATAGTCTCAAAGGTGTATTTTGATGCACCAGGTCTGAATGAATTCTTAAATCACACTATTAAAGTATATTTTGATATACTCTCATGTGTGGTATCGTACAAAACCAACATATATTTTATTTATCACATCCAAAGCATATGTTGATATGTTATTTACAAAACCAAAACATAGTTTAATATGTTATTTATCACATCCAAAGCATATGTTGATATGTTATTTATGAAACCAAAACATAGTTTAATATGTTATTTATCACATCCAAAGCATATGTTGATATGTTATTTATGAAACCAAAACATAGTTTATTATGTTACTTACAAATCTAAAGTATACTTTTAAATATGCTACTATAAGGTTATTCGTTTAACCTTACATTTATTTATACAAATCACATCGGATACCTATTACATGATTTACATTAGACATGAACATTTTACTTTGGTAGATTGGTTTGATTAAGTGATTAAGTAACGAAGCGTGTGTAATATGATACAAACATGGTGGATACGCCGCTGATACTTCCTATATATAAGTGTTTGTATGGTATTACATGTCGTAGCGTTATTTGAATCATTTCAAGTTGAGACATAGAACATTTTATACAAATAACATACTTTTCACAAGACATTGTTTTACAAACAATTTATCTAATACAAACTCAGTTTACAATGGTTATTCATTTAACCATAAATTATTCTCTTATTTATACATATCATCAGATCTTATCGTTTTTCAAATGATTTACAAGATAAAGCAAATAACAAGGTTCATGACTAAACATTTTCTCAAACATAAGTCATGAATCCTATTTTCTCAAAACCTATGTATCTCACCGGCATTTTTATGCTGACGTACCTATTTTCACATGTGTTTTCAGGAGCTGAAGCATAGGACTTATCAAGACATACTTAGGCGGACCTGTGCCTTAGTGAATTAAAACGAGACAAGACTAGTTAATTATGTTGTACTTCTTTGTTTATTAAGACATTGTAACACTTTTGATTAATAAAACGAAACTTCAATTGCCATGGATTTGAAACATTAATTCTGTTACAACACTCCTCGACATTTCCGCCACGTTTTGTATGTTCTACGTGGTCGGGGTGTGATAGAAGTGAAGTACATACGAAGGAAACAAGCACTAAGCCTTGGTGTTGAAGATCTACAAGATCTCCTTGAACTTACACTGTGCAGGGATGAGGATGATTCAAGTTCCAAGGACTTTGAAGCAGAATTTAAAAGACAAACTAAGGATCTTCTGATGAGAAAATAAAGATCCAGAATAATGAAGGGTTTTGGCATTATCTGTTCCAGGGGGAGATTGTTGGGATTGAATCCTACCAGAGGAACAGATAATTAAAGCCAAAACCGGATCACAACAGTGGATTCACAATAAGTAGTTGTTTACATTAGACTTTCCCCTTGAAAGTGATTATAACAACTGATGGTTCTCTATCCACTGTCCGTATACAACTGCTGCTACCCTTTAAACTGTTGATATAGCCCTGAAGAAGTAAACACTGCTGGTTCAATCTACTGATGACAAAGCACTGCCCACTCAAGGACTGGTTAACTTTGAGGAAAGCACTGATAGAAGAAGATAGCAGTAGTTTAGTGTATTACTTGTCTTATGTAGAATCAGTGGTTAAGATTAGCATATCTAAGCTTGCTGACGTGAACATCGCTTTATTATCCAAATGGTTCTGGCGCTATAAAATAGATGATAACGGGCTTTGGAAGAAGGTTACCGATGCTATTCATCATGGCAGGAACAGTTGGCGTCCTATTCCGGCCAACAATATTGTTAAAGGAATATGGAAAAACATCATCTACGCGGTAGAAAAATCGAAGGTCGGAACTACGTGTTTAACGCAGAATTTCATCGGAAAGATCGGAAATGGCCTGGCGATACTTTTCTGGTTGGATCAATGGGCTGGTAACATCCCCCTTAAGGATCGTTATCCTTCTTTATTCCGTTGAGAAACAAACAAGAAGTGTCGAGTGTCTGATAGATTTAATCCGATTTCTTTCTCTTTTTCCGGGGGATGGTCTTGGTGGAGATCGCTTTCTTCCGAGGCTGAAATCAACGATCTTAGTTCTTTGGAATCTTTTCTTTTTGGCATATCTTTAAGTGATTCCAGGGATTGTTGGGAATGGGCTGGAGGTAAATACAAAGACTTCTCGGTGAAAGAAGTTAAATCCTTTTTAAGAAGCGGGATAGATTGCAGCAGGAATTTCGTCTTCGATTGGTCCAAATGGGTCCCTAAGAAATGCAACATCCTAGTTTGGAGGGCTGAAATGGGGAGGATTGCCACGACTGACGCTCTCATAAAAGGTAATTGTTTCCCCGGCGATCCTTTTTGTTCCTTATGCGAAGATATTGAGGAATCAGCGGCCCATCTGTTTTGTTCTTGTTTTGTGGCTTCAAATGTTTGGCACTTAATAAGTCAGTGGTGTAAGATCGGTCCTATTTTTGCTTTCTCTATAGAAGATCTGACTTCGATTCACATCCACGCTGGGCTAGAAAAGACTGCTAGAGAAGCGCTTAAAGGTATCATTATAGTTGGGTGCTGGTGTATTTGGTCGGCGAGGAACGATAAAAGGTTCAACAACAATGGAAAAAGTATTTTGGATATTTTTCAGGAGATAAAAGTGTTAGGTTATCATTGGTACCGTAATAGATCTAAAAATAGAGGTATTATATGGAGTGACTGGTGCTCGTTTAATCTTATGTAATTGGTTTTTGTCTTTCGGCTGCCCTCGGTTTTGTGGGTTTGCTTGTGAATAATAGTTAACTTTCAAAAAAATAAAATTAGAAAGTTATGCTAGACACACGTATACAATCCAAATTTAAGTAGCAAGTTTAATTAACAATCTCTTTTGATTTGGAGCTTCTTAATTGAATTCTTACAGGTCAACGACTTGCTTACTATAACCCGCACAAACTAATTTTTAGATCCACTTATTTAGACCTTTCCTGTAGGTTGTTTACACGTTTTACAAATCAATGAATTAGTTTATCTATTCTAAGTTAAAACCCGCGCGTATACGCGGTTGAACAAATGAGAGTATATGCTCCATATTTTTGGAAAACAAAACGTGCATCAGAAAAATTAACCTCTAAGAGCTTTGGTCCACTGCTTGTATGCAAACAGTTTGAGACACTTATCTTTTTCCTTCTTTAAGCAATCCTCAGCCTTGTTCCATAAGTGAAGTCAATCAAATAAATTGAAACTAAATACATGATATTATAAACATACAAACAGTGACAAGGTGTCACCGGTAACTATGAGAGATGATTATAAAAAGGGCAGCGACGTGGACAGATCATCATCATCATCATCATCGTACTCAGTATATCCCACCTATAGCAAAGCTAAGGTAGGGTCTGAGGAGGGTGGGATGTAGACAGCCTTACCTCTACCCCGTAGGAATAGAGAGGCTGCTTCCAATGAGACCCCCGGCTCGATTGTGGTTTTGCATCAAGCCTTGGACATAAGGCACATAACACTCAGCAATTGAGACAAACGCCAATTGGTGCATGTACCCCCTTGTGTTTCGGCTATCAACGCCACCACATGATGCCTGATTAACGATCCCCCCCTTTTTAACGTTATTTTCACGAAATTAGTAAAATAACGTTAAAAATTATTGCACTTTAAGTGTTTAGTTGACCTACAATGCGACGTGGACAGATAATGGGTCAAATTGAGTCGATTTAAGTGTTTAGTTGACCTACAATGGGCCAGGACATTTTTATACTATCTTCATCTAAAGTTAATAGTTTTAGTCCGGCGTTATATAGCTGTAAAATAAAAAAAAAACAAAAATAAAATAATATCGGTTCAATGTCATTTGTCAGGTGTGAGAACATGACCTTCAACTAAGAACATGAATTTAACGGCATTTCAACTTGTCAACTTAATATCATTTGCGAAAACATGATACAATTAAGAGCATTCACATTCTATCCATCAAAATATGTGAGTGGGAGTTTTTATATTATAAAGGGTATAAAAAGTGGTTGTGAATGGAGGAGAGAGAAAATGTTACTGTTCATCTGTATATTTGGGGGGACACTGTTCACCCAGTATAATTTTTTTAATATATATTGAAAGTGGTTGTGAGTGAAGGAGAGAGAAAAATGTGATGATAATATTATTTAATTGAAATGTGATGATAAGTATTTGTTTTTAGTGGAAATATATTGATATAGGAGTTGTTTTTTAGTGGAATGTATGTATAATTTGATGGTTTGGATGTGAATGCTCTAAGACCCATCAAAGATTATTTGAAATAAAATGGTTTTTGACTTCCGATAAAGTTTTGTCCTTAGGAGAATCATGGGCGAGATAATTTTTACCTCAAAATTCACTTACCTTGTTTTTCATTTGCACAAAGTTCAAAGTGCCTAAGACTTAAAAAAATAAATCTTTTCAAATTTCAATTCACTTTTTATTGATCTATATAAACGGTTTTACAATGTATACTAAGAAACAATGCCCAATTTCTACAGAGAAGACAACCACCAAACCAAGTAGTTAGCCATAAATTTAATATGAACAAAAGAACAAAAACAAATGGTAGAATTTCAATAGCACCAAAACTTATGTGAGCATAAGATATTTCTTGCCTTGGGTATATTGAAACAAATCTAAAACTTATACTTCTCTTGCCTTGGGTATTTTGAATAACACATTCCCAAGTTTCCCTCCTGTGGTAAGGTACCTCGCTTTATAAAAAAAAAAGAGGGTTCAGATCCTGCATGGTAAATGTATAGGTGGTTAATAAAAGTAAATAAGAAGTTGTCTCTAAATTAAAAAAAAATTCAAAAAAATCAACCAAAACAAACGGTCTATAACTGGTTTGTTGAACAAAAGTTCCAACGTTTACCGCACGTTTGCCATATACGAGCATACACTTTTGACGAACTCAACCGTGGAAAAGAATCTGAGATGGTTTTTACGAATTCACATGTCCACCGTAACGGAATAATAAAAAAAATCTACAAATAATACCAATGCTGCATTAACCTGGCTGGAGTTGAGCTTCAAGTAATTATTATAAGTATACAAAATCTCTCAAAAAATTAGTATCCATTCCGAGTTACATTTCTAAACATTTGTGTGTATGCATCGTGAGAACTTCAATTAGATCAAAATTTTTATATCTTAATTTTAGATATTCTTTTTTCATTTTTAAAGAAGCAAATGAAGAAATCCAAGAACGTAAAACCTGAACGGTTTTCTTAAAGCTATTTTTTAAAATAATAAGTGCAAAGTTCAGCCAAAGACAACAAATAAGTGGTGGTGACAAAAAAGGTTGTGGCTGTTGCTCACCTATTTGGACTCGTATAAAGTTAGAAAGTGGTTTTAGAGTGACCCATTTTAACCCGTTGCTTAATTAGAGCCGGCCCAACGTGACCCATAGTGTAGGTAGAGTAGACCCAAATGAACCCGAATGCAACTTTTTTTTAACTCAAATCAACCCATTTGTCGATGGACGGGTCATGATTGTCGGGCCTAGTCATATGGTAAGGTACACTTCATATGACAACCACAGATCCATTTGGCTATCCCAATGCAACTTCAGTTAATATAAATACATCCCTCAACTTGTTGAAGTGCTGAGAAAGACTATCCTTGGTAGCAACAAAATGAACCTGTAAAAAATAGAGTTTTAGAAAGAAAAAAAATACATCCGAAGACTTTATATAAAAGTACTGCCATTACAGTGCTAACAAAAATGGTTCATGAATCCACATCTTTAGTAGATTTACCAGTGAGATTGACACCTGCAAGACAAAAAGTAAATTACTATTACACTAAAAATAATTCATTTAAACAATTAAACTCTGCCTTGATTATATTTATATTTTATAGGGATCCAATTTAAAAAGAACAGGTTGATTTGGCAAATATAGATTGCATATGGGTTCATTTGGGTTATCTCAAATTAGACAACGGGTCAAAATAGGTAACTATTATAAAACTCACTGACTTAAAGAAGGTCATAATGGGTCAGCAACACCCATGACCATTGTCTCCACCACTTGTCACCACCAACACCGCCACATGCACTCCTTCCACCTACACCGCCGCCATCATCATCACTACAAAAAGCTATAGCGGATTTGAGCCCGAATGATTTTGGCCAGAACCAACTTAATAGTACCTTTTTACAAACGACAAGCTTTGACCTAAATCTATTTTGTTGAGGACCCATTCTAAATAAAAACCTGTTTTGACTCATCACCCAAACTCACCTAGTTTGCCAAGCTTGAACTAAATGAAGAAAATCCAAAAAAAAAAAAAAAAAAAAAACAGAGCTGATATCACTCACCAATTGATGGCAATGTCTTTTGGTGGACCTCCCTTTGAATTTGTTTGTATAACAGGCAGTCCCTGATTACAAATACAAATGTAATAAAAATCAGGATGTATTTATTTGCCAAATAAAGTGTGCTTTTGACAACTAAGCTATATTCAGATGCATCGCTCATCACACACTATCTTTTTAATCACTACTATTGATACTACCTCAAACCTCCAGTTGCCATTGAAAAGGATATATAGGCGAATGGAACAGTGAATGAAGGGTTTTTGAAGGCTCTAAATGCCCTTTTTGGTAATTTCCCACATTTGAGAGCCACCGAGCCTGCAACCTTAAGCATCACACACCTATTGACCGCCCTTAACTCTGGCTCAGAACCAACTCAAGAAGCTGCATTAGATGTGCTCTTTCTTCTCAGGCAAGCCTGGTCAGCTTGCCCACCTGATGCACTAAGATAGGAACAACAATAGCCTTATTAGTGACTTGTCAAAATCATCAACCACATATGTAGTATGAACAAAGAAAACAAAGCAATAGGGAATCTAAAACTCACTAATTAGTAATAGGGGATCCATAATTGTCTAAAAAGTTTTGCATCATTTATAAGCAGTAATGTTAAAAAATCAGAATAAAAATCCTAATCTGAAAAAATTATGAACCAAAACAAACCTAAATCTGAATTGATAATTGAATTAAACGTTGTCAATTACATCAAGATGAAACCCTAATTCTAATAAAACAAAAATAACTGACGTTAACAAATCTAACTAAAAAAATCCCAACTTGAACAAATCTGAACCAAAAGACACCCTTATCTGAACAAAACGATGAAACCGTAATACTAACATCAACTTGTTGTGTGAGAAAGGAAGTTTAATGAATTAAAAAAAACATAACTCACCAAATCCTCCACGCATGAGAGAAAAAACGGAGTGAAAGATGTTGAGAAACTTTCGATTCGATCATACTCGTTACACACATGATCGAGTTTCAGTTGGAGATTGTTACCTGTTCAATTCCGGAGTAATCATTGGTGATGAAGGAGTAGCAGAGAGGAAGAGGTTAACGACATGCGAGGCTGAGATTAGGGTTTTGTGAAGGATCGATGGAAGGGGGAAGATGAATACGACGTATAGAACATTGGTGGTGGAGGTGGACAAATTAGGGCTTTGAATAATAGTTTTTTGAGTAAACTGCAAATTTACCCCCTGAGGTTAGGGGTGATTGGCACCCTTACCCCCCTAAGGAAATAATTGCAATTTTACCCCCCACTGTTCACTGTTATGTCGCAATTCTACCCCCCGGCTTCAGTTTTGTTGACTGGTCTGTTGACTTGGGGGTGAAATGACTATTTTACCTTTTTATTTTACCCCTCAACGTTTGCTGTTATGTCGCATGTTTACCCCCTGGAATTAAATATGTTGGCTGATCTGTTGACTTGGGGTAAATTACTAAAATACCCTTTCTTATAAACCCCCTATAATTTATGTTTAAAAGCAAAATTACCCCCTGCAACTACCAAAATCTTTCCCGCCATCATCCATATTCGATTCCACCACCATATAAACAGGCTTGTAACAGAATTCAAGCCACTCAGCCACCGTTGACCACCCTTCGCTACTGTCCCATCTCCATGAACCTGGCTGAAGCCCATACACATCCAGAACCAGGTTCACATGTCCAACTAGGTTCACTGTCAGTAAAAATAATAACCATTGTGTGTTTGGCATCAAGTGTTTTAATAGAATTCAAAAACCATGTAGAAGTGTTGTAACAGAATTCAAAAACCATGAAGAAGTCAAACAGGTTCACTGTCAATTCAAAAACCATATGCATTGTACAAGCCTGTTGCATTTGTAGAAGCCTGCATATCCATATTATTGCCTAAAAACAACACATATACATTGACCTATATTATTGACCCATAAGTCAAATTGCAGCACTGTCAATTCAAAAACCATGTAGAACCTTCAGCATTTGACAGGTTCACTGTCAAGTCAAACAGAATTCAAACAAGTTTGTAATGTCGAAATTTAGAAATGATAAATCTTGGCCTATATTATTGACCCATAAGTCATAAGCATTTGTACAAGCAAGTTTGACTTTCATAAGTCAAATTGCACATACACCTATTGCATTTGTAGAAGCCTGCATATCCATATTATTGCCTAAAAACAACACATATACATTGACCTATATTATTGACCCATAAGTCAAATTGCACATACACCCTCTTTCACTTATGCAAGGGACTGAAAGTGATGGTGATTGCACCAAGCACCTCTGCATCAGTCAATGTGTTCTGTTCTGTTCTGTTCTATGATCAAACCAAACAACAGCAACTTAACAGTCAAATATAACCAACATTAACCCACATTAACCCACATTATGTCGTGATCAAACATTAACCCACTTAACCGTCAAATATAACCAACTTAACAGTCAATGTATTCTATGATCAAACATAACCTGTTCTATGATCAAACATAACCTGTTCTATGATCAAGCAAAAGATCCTACACATTAACCCAAAAGATCCTAGAAGATTAGAGTTTAAGTATCCTACACTACATATTAACCCAAAAGATCCTACACAACCATTTCCTGCTGAGGGGGAAACTGGAAATGCAGGAACGGGCGGCCTCGCATCTTGACAACCAATGAGACCACAATCGATCGAAGTGAAACATGAATCCTCATGTCCACTGCAAATACACAAACATCCATTACTAGTTGTTTTATTCTACCCCACAATCAAAATAGTTGTTTGATTATACCTGAAAACAGCGAGAAAAGGGAGGATCTCTGGACCACAGCTGGATCGACGGTGGCAGGTGGTGTGGTCGCCGGCCCTAGCTCAGCCGGTGGAGTTGGATGCATCATGGCATTCTGTTCAGTCATCCTCTGCTCGTGCAGTGAAGAAGAAGGAGTGGTGAAGAAGATGGAGTGGTGAAGAAGATGGAGTGGAGGTCGCCGGAGGGAATGGAGGTCGCCGATGAAGAGACGTCACCGGGGAAGAAGCCGGAGGGAAGGTGATCGCCGGTAGTGAGGAAGAGGAAACTTAGGGGGTAAGGTTGTGATATAAGGTTGAGTTAAGGGGTTATTTTAATATATAAGGTACAATTAAGTTGAAATTACTATTATACCCTTTGACCCTCCAATGTTTATGTTGACCAGTCAACAAAACTGAAGCCGGGGGGTAGAATTGCGACATAACAGTGAACAGTGGGGGGTAAAATTGCAATTATTTCCTTAGGGGGGGTAAGGGTGCCAATCACCCCTAACCTCAGGGGGTAAAATTGCAGTTTACTCTAGTTTTTTTAGAGTAAATTGCCATTTTAGTCCCTGTGGTTTGGGCCATTTTGCTAGTTTAGTCCAAAGGTTTCATTTTAAACATCTGGATCCAAAAAGGTTTCATCGTTGCCATTTTGGTCCAACTAACTTAACTCCATCCATATCTGTTAAAGCTGCCAAGAGCATTTTTATCATTTCATTTTTCTTTTTATTAACCCTTTTTCCTTAATTGCTTTCCCTCTCATTTTGGCGCCTTTTTCCTTAATTGAAATACAGGAATTAAAGCTCCACCAAGGGACTATCGCATTCCAGGAACACACACAAGCAAGATCTTTACAACCATTGGCTGTTGCAGCAAGCATTGCAGCGTTGAGGCTTATTGTTGTTCACTCCAATACTTATCACATATTTGCTGATATGTAACTTGTGATTTCTGTTGTACAGATTTCTTAGCTTGTTTTATGATCAGAAATACTTTTCGACCCGATGCTTGTTTTCCAGACTAGGGTATCGATCCGATTTTGTTTTGATTTGCACGATGGAAATTACAAAATATGTTTGATTTCCAAACAAATCAAATCTGTTACATAATATAACTTTATTTGCCAGCAGCCTTGAATAACTTGTTCAGCTGATATGCAGAATAGACATTATGATTCATGTAAAAATAAAGCATTTATTGACTTAAACTATACTTGGATATGATTTTATTTATCATACGTTCCACAATGATCAAAATATAAATAATTAAATTTACATCTTCTATTAACTTGCTGTGTCAAATCATCCAGAAACAAGCTTTACAACAATGCAGAGGGAGTTCAGCATCCGCATGGACATTGCACCATTGTTGAAGATTGAAGGTAGGTAGGAGAGATGGTTTGCTTTGCTCGAACTTAATTAGGATTTTAGGGTTTCAGGAGGTCTGGTTATATACAGGGTGAAAGGGCGCCAAAATGAGAGGGAAAAACAATTAAGGAAAAAGGATTAATAAAAAGAAAAATGAAATGACAAAAATGCCCTTGGCAGCTTTAACAAATATGGATGGAGTTAAGTCAGTTGGACCAAAATGGCAACGATGAAACCTTTTTGGATCCAGATGTTAAAAATGAAACCTTTGGACTAAACTGGCAAAATGGCCCAAACCACAGGGACTAAAATGGCAATTTACTCTTTTTTTAAAATGAGATGTGGGTCATGGATTCGTACCGTATGACCCGGTTTTATAACTCAGTGCCCATTTAATCAAAGGAGTCCTCATTGAGTGACACGTGTCCCAAAGTTGGTTTCTTTTCTTATAGTAGATGGGTAAGTTTCAAGCCCTAAGGTAACAATCAATATATAATATAGAAATATAAGAAATCAAATCTAACATGCATTACTTCATAGAAAGATCGATCCAACCACACAAACCAACTTAGAGATCAATACCTAACATGCAACCATATACATCACAAGTTTATGATAACAAACTATAAGAAATCACACATTCATAAGCAATCCATTGAAAACAAACTAATTAACCAAGATTCATCATGTCTAACTGGCTATAAGGCGGTTAGTCGGCCATATACCTATTAAAAGTAGCAAACACAAAGTGAAAATATGATCAAAGGTTACAAATAATTCCACGCCAACCGAATGTTAAATTTTCGATCTCCTAGATTCTTTTCCTTGATTCTTGTTAGAATTGGTGGAAACAACCTCGAAAAGTCATTTTTAGTCACTCTCCTATAATATCTAGGGTTTGTAGTCATCGATGTCTATTTATAAGAGCGTTTTAGGGTTTCCCGATGTGATTATGACCCAACAACCTTAAGTGAGTACATTCCGTACTGAGTAATGATGGACCGGAATTAGGGTTTGACTTGGGGAATGGTGGTGCATGGGTACGAGCCATACCTCCTTTGATGAGTATAGTCCGTACCACTCTAAATTTCCCTAATCTTCTTCTCTTTTCCAGCCATATCTTCCTAGAACTCTTAGAACCCTTCACACTTCTTTCTTTATTCGTCAACAACATGGAGATCACCAAATTCATAAACATTTATCAATTCAAACCAGATTTCCGAAGAAAACAATAATAGATATATGGATTCACATCAAACATATTTGCAGCTTTCCACCAGTCCTTCAACAACGTATTTTCTATTAGTTTTCCATTCGCGGGATTCAGATTTCTTTTCACCTATTTCGTCAGCGCTCTCTCTTTCTCTCTCTCTCCCTCTTTGAACGGTTCGAACGAGATTTTTCTACTAAGATTCACCTTTTGTATTTTCTAAAGTAAGGTATATGTTTTCCAAAATGTTTTGGCTTTACTCAATTTTAAAATACCTTGTGCTTTCTGGATGAATAAATGTTGGAATGCCTCTATTTATAGAAGATTCCACCTTTGTGATTTTGAAGTTTAAAATAAAATGAAACTGATTTCTTCAAACGATATGAACATGTGTCACACCCTCAAATTCCACAGGCGGGTATTACCGTGAGACGTGTGACTGACCAGGATCATGCCACCAATCATATTGAACATTTAAATAAAATAAAGTAAATCCATCACCATTAATACGATTGGTAACTAATGTAACAACCCGCTTTTTGGAAAGTCAAAGTACAAGTCAAAGTCAAAGGAAGAAAAGATTGCTAATTGCGATCTGTCACTCCTTGCTTAACTACTAAACTGTGCTTCTTGACTTGTAATCGAATCCTTTTATTTGCTTCAGTTGTATTATGTGGAGTATCTATTAATAATCGAGGGTTGATCGAATGTTTTAATCGCTAATCGCTTCGCTACCGCATTCGCAACTCGAATTATGTGTTATGGATATTGTTTTACGTGTGTGTGCTATTATGTGTTACTTGTACATGTTATGTTTATGTTGAGGTGTTTAATCTCAATCGCAACTCTATCACAATGCAATCTAATCGCAAACGCTAAACGCAAGTTATTTATAGTGATTGTATGTTAGATATAGTAGTTAGGTTATTTGTGTGACTAATGGGTAATGCTATCGCATCACTCACTCGAATCGCATCGCAACGCTCAACACGCAAAACGAAATGCCGAAACTCAACTCGTCGGACCACCTCGATCGAATGGCCAATCGATCGAATGGCAGTCCGATCGGATTGCCATCCGATCGAAGTGCCATCCGATCGGTGCGCCATCCGACCCTTGCTCCTCCTTTCCCTTTTTGGCAACCTATAAATACCCCCCTGTCATATCACTTGTGATGTGACAGCTCCTCCTCATTCGACCAATGTCACACCCCAAAAATCCACCATGCGGAGTATCACCGCTTGGAGGCGTGACATGACCAGGATCGAGCCACCAATCATATTGAACGACGTAAATGAGTAAGTGAAACTAACCACAATACAATTGGTGACCATAAGACAGTAACCAGTTTCAGTTAATAACAGAAGCATAAAACGTAAGTTCAAAACATAAGTTCATAGTTCATAAGTTTTAAGACCCAAAACATAAGTTTTGTAAGTTTATAAAGTTTAATTAATAAGCATGGGACATAACTGTCCGCATCCCACAACAACCTCCTCCTCGTGCAAGCTCCATAAGCATCTAGCGATCTGTAAGGCATGTAACAACGAGTCAACAACAAAGTTGAGTGAGTTCACGTTTGGTTGTTTAGTTTTAAGTTGTTTCTGAAAAACATGGTTTGACTTTCGTTAGCTTATTTGCCGTGGGGGTTACCCCATAGTTGAAAGTATGTTTAACCAGTTCCTTCTTTATTACCCAAACCATTTCCATAATCAGTGGGGGCTTTCCCATGTGAACTACTAGACGGTATGATATCGACTACTACGAACAATAGTTGTGCCCTACATCAGTGTCTATCATCACTGACAGTTTGCCATAGTCCATTAGTACACGCCCGTTCGGACGACACGGTGTGAGGTTTGTTAAACCTAATAGCGCTATTAACTAATGACCCGCTCGCCATCGGCCTCGACGATTAAGTCGATATATAATGAGGGACTTAATGATAGAGTTTTGTCTAGTAAGTTTTAAGGGTGTTGTCCTACCCAAGGAGGACGAACGTACGTACTCTACCCAAGGAGAATACGCAGAATTTATTATTGGCATCCTACCTATGGAGGATGCCTGTACATATCCTACCCAAGGAGGATATGTAGATCCCGTTTTAATTTCTTTAACCCATTCCTAACCACCGGGAATCCCATGCCTTAGAAAGTGTGTGAACTCACCTCGGTTTGCTCGGTTAGATTTATTACTCTAGAAATCAGGAAATCAAGCACGTCCTAATAAGGTGCAGATAACAATCAGTTTCTAATGCACGACACGTATCCTACGTACGGTTTATCTACTCATTACTTCTATCACATACCACATAATTCAAACGTCAAGGTACTTTGTTAAGTTATATTATTTTACCCTAAAGTAATATAACTATCACACAAATTGACAAGTATTCATACAAGTATCCTAGTATAAAATATATATTCTAAATATATATTTAACCATTTTATTTGCAAAATCATCCTCCGGCGCTTTGTATTTTTTGTAAATAAAAATCATGGCGAAGTTTATTTTGAAAACAAGGTTAAAATATAGTTGTAACACTTGTTAGAAAAATATTTTCTAAGTGTTGGATTTTTAGAAAAATTTTCGCCAGAGTTTCCTTTGTAAATGGAGGTGTCCATGCTTACTAGCATATCATTTTCTTTTCAAAAATTCATTCAAACAACTCTCAATCAACAACATACAATCTCTATTTACCAAACTTGTCAAAAATAAGCATAAACCATAAACTTAGGAACTTGAATATTTATGAAAACATGTAGTAACCCATTAACACATTTAGTAAGTCTTGTTACCTTTCAAAATGCGATTAGTTCTTTAAAAACTTTATTTTTAAAGAGTTTGAATATTTACAACTTCTAGTCATATTTTCTAAAAATATTTCTTTGCGAAATTCTCTTTTTACACAAGTGTTCCTACACTTGTTTATCCACTAAAATGTGATTAGTTTATGTAAGACCCAAGTTTTATCAAAACTTATACCTTTCACTTGGTTCTTCCGAAAAACCACTCATAGATCTTTAGATCTATAAGATTATAACTCATTTTCATCTTTACTTTTCAAGAAAATATGTATTTATTCAAGTTCATAGTTTATGTGTGGATGATTCTATCATCCTACATATCTCTAACTTTTACATCTTGCTAGTTCATGTCTTTAAACATGATCTAGCAAGACCATATGATAGTCCATATCATTTCAACTAGCAAACAACATACAACAAGCATAACAACACAAATATATCATGGTTTCATCATCATTTTAGCACTACTACATTACTAGTTAGTTTATGTTCCAAAACTTGTTTATGTTTCTTTAGAGTTCTTATCTTTTCATCATTCTTTTTACTATTAACCATCAAAAATATGAAGAAGATGAAGATCTAAGACACTTACTACTAGCACAAGGCTAGGGGAGTTCAAGTGCGTAAAAGTGATGGATAAAAGAAAACGGGAGCGATCCTTGAGCTTCCGAGTGCACCAAGCTTACTTGTAGGGTTTCTTGCACCTTTGGATATGTGTAGATTGTTCAAAGAAAAACTTAAAGGTGATGATGGTGGTTATGGGGGTGGCGGCCGAACACAAGGGAGAAGAGAGGAGGAGAGCTTGCAAGTGTTTGAGTTTGTGAAATGAAATGTGTAACTCTTGTGTTTATTTATAATCCAACTTTCACCATTAACCATCATACATTATGTCTCATTAACCAACAACAAGATCAATAAAATAATAAAATATCATGGGGGGTGTCCCCACTCTCACACAACCAGTTCGAATGGGGGGTATGGGGTTGGGTTTCAATGTTGGTTACTAATTCTAGTTAGAATGTAAAGGTTAAATTAGTTTGTTAAGGTGTGTTGTTAATTATATAGTGTGTTAGGGTGTTCGGGGACCCTAACTAGCTCTGAAAAATAAAAACAATGTGTTTGGCAATATTTTTGTGTTCCGGGTAAAGTCCGGTTATTTGGTTCGGTGTTGTTTCGTTAAAGTGTTTAATTAATCCGTAAAGTGTCCTATATATATTTTTGTAACACTTTTAATTCTCAACACTTAGGAAAGCATACAGGATTATTTAGTAACTTTTCTGTACACTATTAGTATGTTAACAAGCACATGTAAGTATAGCACAGAAATCAGAGAGCAGTTAATTATCATTAATAAATTGTACAGATACATGGAATTACGAGGGTTGTCACATTCTCCCCCTGTTAAGAAAATTTCGTCCCGAAATTTAGCTCGTGGTTACTGAGGAAGCTAGTTATGTTGCGTTGGTTTCCTGGTTTTCCTGGGGTGTCACATCATCCCCCCGTTGATTTGGAATTTCGTCCCGAAATTCTGCAGTAGCTTCAGCCTCAGTAGTGGTTGCACTTTTCTTAAACAGCTGGGGATACTTGAGTTTCATTTGGTCTTCTCATTCCCAAGTATACTCTGGGCCACGACGGGAATCCCAACGGACTCGGACGAGAGGTATCCTGGTGCGCTTGAGAATTTTAACATCTCGATCCGTAATCTCTACTGGTTCCTCGGCGAATCGCAGCTGGTTGTCGATAGTGAGCTCCTTGAGAGGAACTATGAGGGTCTC